>CM038680.1:649819299-650237633 GCA_021605205.1 Aegilops longissima
GAGCTTGTGGTTCTCCGGCAGGGCTTCGCCAAGCACTATGGAGGAGGAGGAGGTGTTGGAGGAGGAGAGGGTTGCGCCAAGGGAAGGGGGGTGCCGCTGCCCTCTCTCTCCCTCACTATATATAGGGGGAAGGGGGGAGGAGGAGGCGCCCTAGGGGAGGGGCGGCGGCCATAGGGGAAACCCTAGATGGGTTTGGGCACCCCCACCCCTAGGATACTTGCCCCCCAAGCCGGGAGGGGTGGCTGCCCCAGGGGAGGCGCCCCCACCTCTCCACGTTATGTGAGATGGGGTGGGAGGGGCGCACAGCCCCTTAGTGGGCTGATGTGCCCCCTCCCCTTGGCCCATAAGGCCCCACAACACTTGTCGGGGCCTCCGAAACCCCTTTCGGACACGCTGATCATCACCCGGTACCCCCGAAACAATTCCGGACTCCAATTCCCTTCGTCCAATATATCGATCTTCACCTCCGGACCATTCCGGAGTTCCTCGTCACGTCCGGGATCTCATCCAGGACTCCGAACAACCTTCGGTAACCACATACTATTTCCCATAATAACTCTAGCGTCACCGAAGCTTAAGTGTGTAAACCCTACGGGTTCGGAAACCATGCAGACATGACCGAGACGTTCTTCAGCCAATAACCAACAGCGGGATCTGGATACCCATGTTGGCTCCCACATGTTCCACGATGATCTCATCGGATGAACCACGATGTCGGGGATTCAATCAATCCTGTATTCAATTCTCTCTGTCTATCGGTATGTTACTTGCCCGAGATTCGATCATCGGTATCCCCATACCTCGTTCAATCTCGTTACCGGCAAATCTCTTTACTCATTTCGTAACGCATGATCCCATGGCTAACTCCTTAGTCACATTGAGCTCATTATGATGATGCATTACCGAGTGGGCCTAGAGATACCTCTCCGTCATACGGAGTGACAAATCCCAGTCTCGATTCGTGCCAACCCAACAAACACTTTTGGAGATACCTGTAGTGCACCTTTATAGCCACCCAGTTACGTTGTGACGTTTGATACACCCAAAGCACTCCTATGGTATCCGGGAGTTGCGCAATCTCATGTTCTAAGGAAATGATACTTGACATTAGAAAAGCTCTAGCAAACGAACTACACGATCTTGTGTTATGCTTAGGATTGGGTCTTGTCCATCACATCATTCTCCCAATGATGTGATCCCGTTATCAACGACATCCAATGTCCATGGCCAGGAAACCATGATCATCTATTGATCAACGAGCTAGTCAACTAGAGGCTTACTAGGGACATGTTGTGGTCTATGTATTCACACATATATTACGGTTTCCGGTCAATACAATTATAGCATGAACAATAGACAATTATCATGAACAAGGAAATATAATAATAACCATTTTATTATTGCCTCTAGGGCATATTTCCAACAATCTCCCACTTGCACTAGAGTCAATAATCTAGTTCACATTGTTATGTGACTAACACTCATAGTTCACATCACCATGTGACTAACACCCGAAGAGTTTACTAGAGTCAATAATCTAGTTCACATCGACATGTGATTAATACTCAGTGAGTTTTGGGGTTTGATCATGTTATGCCTGTGAGAGAGGTTTTTGCCAACAGGTCTACAACATTCAGATCCGCATGTACTTCACAAATCTCTATATCATATTGTCGATGCTGCTTCCACGCTCCACTTGGAGCTATTCCAAATGGTTGCTCCACTATACGTATCCAGTTTGCTACTCGGAGTCATCCGGATAGGTGTTAAAGCCGCATCGACGTAACCCTTTACGCCGAACTCTTTATCACCTCCATAACTGAGAAACATTTCCTTATTCCCAAGGACAATTTTGATCGCTGTCCAATGATCCACTCCTGGATCACTCTTATACCCCCTTGCCAGACACGTGGCAAGGCACATCGCGGTACACAACATGGCATATCATATAGAGCCTATGGATAAGGCATAGGGGATGACTTTCGTCCTTTCTCTTTCTTCTGTCGTGGTCGAGCTTCAAGTCTTAACTTCACACCTTACAACATAAGCAAGAACTCCTTCTTTGACTGATCCATCTTGAACTCCTTCAAGATTATGTCAAGGTATGTGCTCTGTGAAAGTCTTATCAGGCGTCTTGATCTATCTCTATAGATCTTGATACACAACATGTAAGCAGTTTTACACAGGTCTTCCTTTGAAAAACTCCATTCAAACAATCCTTTATGCTTTTTAGAAATTCTACATCATTTCTGATCAACAATATGTCATCCACATATACTTATCAAAAATGTTGTAGTGCTCCCACTCACTTTCTTGCAAATACAAGTTTCTTGCAAACTTTGTATAAACCCAAATGCTTTGATCACCTCATCAAAGCGTATGTTCCAACTCCGAGATGCTTGCTCCAGTCCATAGAAGGATCGCTGGAGTTTGCATACCTTTTAGCATCCTTAGTATCGACAAAACCTTCTGGTTGTATCACATACAACCCTTCCTCTCGGAAACCGTCAAGGAAACTTCATTTTGACATCCATGTGCCAGATTTCGTAAATGAAAATGCAACAACTGCTAACATAATTCTAACAGACTTTAGCATCGCTATGATTGAGAAAGTCTCATCACAGTCAAATCCTTGAACTTGTCAGAAACTTCTTTGAGACTAGTCGAGCTTCATAAATGGTGACATTACCATCAGCGTCTGTCTTCTTGTTAAAGATCCATTTATTCTCAATGGCTTGCCGATCATCGGGCAAGTCCACCAAAGTCCATACTTTGTTCTCATACATGGATCCTATCTCGGATTTCATGGCTTCCAGCCATTTGTTGGAATCTGGGCCCACCATCGCTTCTCCATAGCTCATAGGTTCATCGTTGTCCAACAACATGACTTTTAAGACAAGCTTACCACTCAGAAGTTGTACACACCCTTGTCAACCTATGAGGTTTGATAGTAACTTGATATGAAGCTCTATGATCATCATCATTAGCTTTCTCTTCAACTGAGGTTGGTGCCACAGAAACATTTTTCTGTGTTGCGCTACTCTCTGGTTGAAGTAAAGGTTCAACAACCACATCAAGTTCTATCTTCCTCCCACTCAATTCTTTCGAGAGAAACCCTTTCTCGAGAAAGGACCTGTTCCTAGAGACAAACACTTTACCCTCAGATCTGAGATAGAAGGTATACCCAATCGTCTTGTTTGGGTATTCTATGAAGACACAATTTTCCGCTTTGGGTTCGAGCTTTTCTGGCCGAAGCCTATCGACATAAGCATCGTAGCCCCAAACCTTAAGAAACAACAACTTAGGTTTCTTGCCAAACCATAGTTCATACGGTGTCGTCTCCACGGACTTAGATGGTGCCCTATTTAAAGTGAATGTAATTGTCTCTAATGCATAACCCCAAAATGATAGCGGTAGATCAGTAAGAGACATCATTGATCGCACCATATCCAATAGGGTGCGACTACGACGCTTGGACACACCATTACGCTATGGTGTTCCAAGTGGCGTCAACTGTGAAACGATTCCACCTTGTCTTTAGTGATTGCCAACTCATAACTCAGATACTCTCCCCTTGATCAGATCATAGGAACTTGATCTTCTTGTTATGATGATTCTCAACTTCACTCTGAAATTGCTTGAACTTTTCAAACATTTCAAACTTATGCTACATTAAGTAAATATACCCATATCTACTCAATTCATCGGTGAAGGTGAGAAAATAATGATATCCACTGCGTGTGTCAGCACTCATCGGACCGCACACATCAGCATGTGTGATTTCCAACAAGTCACTTGCCTGTTCCATTGTTCCAGAAAACGGGGTTTTAGTCATCATGCCTATGAGGCATGGTTCACATGTGTCAGGTGATTCAAAATCAAGTGACTCCAAAAGTCCATTGGCATGGAGGTTCTTCATGCGCTTTACACCAATATGACCTAAGCGGCAGTGCCACAAGAAAGTGGTACTATCATTATCAACTCTACATCTTTTGGCATCAATGTTATGAACATGTGTAACACTATGACTGCGATTCAATAAACCATTCACATTGGGTGCATGACCATAGAAGGTATTATTCATGTAAACAGAATAACCATTATTCTCTGTCTTAAGTGAATAACCGTATTGTAATAAACATGATCTAATCATGTTCATGCTCAACGCAGACACCAATGCAAACAACATTTATCTGGGTTCAATACTAATCCCGAAGGTAGAGGGAGCGTGCGATGGTGATCATATCATCCTTGGAAACACTTCCAATAGACATCGTCACCTCGCCCTTAGCTAGTCTCTGTTTATTCCGTAGCTTTTGTTCCGAGTTACCAATATTAGCAACTGAACCGGTATCTAATACCCATGTGCTACTAGGAGTACTAGTAAGGTACACATCAATAACACATATATCAAATATACTTTTGTTGAAGTTGCCAGCCTTCTTATCTACCAAGTATTTGTGGCAGTTCCGCTACTAGTGACCGTTCCCCTAATAGAAGCACTTCGTCTCGGGTTTGGGTTCTTGGGTTTCTTCACCGGAGCGGCAACTGGCTTGCCATTCATGAAGTTTCCCTTCTTGCCCTTGCCCTTCTTTGAAACTAGTGGTCTTGTTAACCATCAACACTTGATGCTCCTTCTTGACTTCTACCCTTACGGCCTTAAGCACGACGAACAGCTCCGGGATCAACTTCCATTGCATGTTATAGTTCATCACGAAGCTCTAGTTAGCTTGGTGATAGTGACTAGAGAACTCCGTCAATCACTTCTCTTATTTGGAAGATTAACTTCCACTTGATTCAAGCTATTGAAGTACCCAGAAATTCTGAGCACATGCTCACTGGCTGAGCTATTCTCCTCCATCTTGTAGGCAAAGATCTTGTCAGAGGTCTCAAACCTCTCAACACGAGCATGAGCCTGAAATACCAATTTCAGCTCTTGGAACATCTCATATGTTCCATGGCGTTCAAAACGCTTTTGGAGGCCCGACTCTAAGCCATAAAGCATGGCGCACTAAACTATCAGGTAGTCATCAGAACGTGTCTGCCAGATGTTCACAACATCCACAGACGACGCTAGAGGGGTTGGCACACCGAGCGGTGCATCAAGGACAGAAGCCTTCTGTGTAGCAGTGAGGACAATCCTCAGACTACGGCCCTAGTCTGCACAACTGCTTACAATATCTTTCAATTTAGTCTTTCTCTAGGAACGTATTAAAGTAGGGAGCTAAAGCGTGAGCTATTAATCTACAACATATTTGCAAAGACAAATTTAGACTATGTTCATGATAATTAAGTTCATCTAAACAAATTATTTAATGAACTCCCACTCAGATAGACATCCCTCTAGTCATCTAAGTGATACATGATCCAAATCGACTAGGCCGTGTCCGATCATCACGTGTGACGGACTAGTCATCAACGGTGAACATCTCCATGCACTACAAAAAAAAATACACTTCCGTGATGATACGTGTTTGTCATAGTAGGTCGCGTTTTTTGTCATGCATGTACATCCATGACAAATTTATGACAGAATCGAGATAGTCATACCTATGCTGTCGTAGAAGTGTTCCATGACATTACCAAAATTATCATCACGAAAGTGTCCACTTCCATGACGATAAATCGTGCGTCACAGAAGTGCTTTCGTCAAGGGTGACCGACACGTGGCATCCACTGTAATGGAACGCCGTTAAGCTATCGGGTCGGGTTTTGGATCCGATAACCCGTTAACAGCCCCGACCAATGGGGATTTTCCACGTGTAAAATCATCATTGGCTGGAGGAAACACGTGTTGGCTCACCGTTGGGACAGATGTCATCCGCTCATTGGACCGAAGGCGCCTATGATACGGCGACACGTGGCACGGCTCAACAGAGGCGCATTCCTGTGAAAAGGCCAGCCCATTTGACTTGGTCAAAAGGTGGCGGGTCGTCCCACGGAAAGCCTATTAACGGCCTGTTCGCATATAGCCCATTTATAGCCCGCTAACCCAGGGCCCGTTACGCCCTATCCGAATTAGGCCCAGTAGCGTCATCTGGGCCGTCCAATATGATTCCAGCCCATTTTAACTTCCGGCCCATGTGCGGCCCATGAATTCTTTCGGCCCATATGAGGCCCTTTGTAACTCTTGGCCCATTAACGGCCCGTGGTGAAACCGGCCTCGTAATGAACAAAGTATCACTTTATACCCACTAACGGTGCATTATTCTATTGGGCGTTTCAGCCCAAGTTATCTTTCGGCCTTCTCGGGCCCATTGATTCTTAGGCTCATTTGCAGATTCGTTACATACGGCTTTTATCGCTATTTTCGCTTGTGGGCCAAATTCAGCCCGTCGTTACAATCGGCCCGCTTGCGGACCGTTAATACGTTGGGCCGTTTTCATGTCAAAAAAAATTCCGTTGGGCTGTTTTCATAGAGTTATCAAATACGGCCTATTAACGGCCCGTTATGGTCCACGAATTGTACGGCCCATGATTGGCGAAATGATGATACGCCCCGTAGAAGGCCCTTTGGATCTACGGCCTGTATGAGGCCCATGGATCTACGGCCCGTAGAAGGCCCATGGGTCGTACGGCCCGTAGAAGGCCCATGGACCCTACGCCCCGAAGAAGGCCCATGGACCCTAAGGCCCGTATAGAAGGTCGATGGATCCTACGGCCCGTATAGAAGACCAATGGATCCTACAGCCGGACGAAGGCCCATGGATCATACGGCCTGCAGGAGGCCCGTTGTTACAACAGTCCGTGTGTTGGCATGATTATTTTGGCCTAGTTACCAAAAATAGGCTATTGTGGCCACAAGAAAAACACAGAAAAAGAACTGCAGTGACTACAAGCAAACAACTGAACAAGACAATAAGGAAATAAATAAGCAAGCAATTAAGGCTAGCCTATTACCGCTATTACACATATTACATCCACTGGGCATCAAAGTTCGCCACCAGTGCAAATATAGGGAACAAAGCAGCATATTACATACACTGGCCGTCAAAATTGGTCACCAGTGCAAATAAACGCGGCAAAAAACAAGAACATAACTGAAACAACTTCAAGAGCTCAAGAAACGTTATCCCGGTATCCACCATGCGGCAATAAGCTTAGCAAGCTGATTAGCTTTGTCCTGTTTGGCGCTAAAATCCTCCAACGCTTCTCGTTGCACGAAAAGTATGCATCTGAATGCTCCAGGGACTTCCGCAGTCCTTCCGCTTCTTGTTGCAAAGACAGCTGATCGATGTCTTTCAGCTTGTAGTTGAGACTCAAGAAACCGAACTGATTCGCATAAAGGAGTTTGAATAGCTTGTGCAAGCGGTAGTGGCGAAGAATTTCGAACACTAAACCAAGACAGACTTTGGGGTTGTCTCATTGTCTTCAAGATAGTCTTCCTTAGCTGTTTTATCAGCTTTGTTGGAGACCAACAAGGATGTGTCACTATCCTGAACCTTATCTGCATTACTTCCTTTACCATTGCTTAATAAGGCACTCTTCCCCAATATTCTGTCAACATTCTAAAAGAAGAAACAAGCAAACACATAACAAGTTTAGCATGTACTAGTATATGAAACTCATTTCGGTGAACGAGTTCATTAGTAAGGTGGACAGGATTAAAGTACCAAGTCTTCTATTGCCAAGTACTAGTACATAATAAAAGCATCAAGCAAACATATATCTATGTCCTATGGTCACTACATTGTCTTGCCAAATCAAAATAGAGACACGGTTCAAATCATATCAGTTCAAGACAAAGCAGCAGTGAAAGAATACAAAGCGTGGGAAACTACACGGCACAACAAGATTTCAGATGGGTACCACGGGTCTACATGTACAACAACACTATTGGCTCTGATGTGATGCTAGTAATGTGCATGATATGAAAGTCAACTATATACACAGTTGAAACTGAAATCAAAAGAGCTATTGATAAGAGCAAACCTGTTAAAGAAACATGCGTGAACATACCTGTTGTGCCATTGGAGTTTCGATTGGATCCTTCAATTTTAAAAAAAAGTTTGTATCAGTAAATACAGTGATACAAGAGCAAAGCAATCATAGTTAAAAAGGCGCGCCTAAGTGAGCGCTTAAGCACGCCTAGGCTCTAGGCGTTGGCAAAACGCATTGCGCATAACTACGCTTAATCTGTGCATAAGCATGCACTTTGGTCAGTAAAGCGCAAGGCGGTTGCAAAACGCACAATTATCGCCTAGCGCTTTTTGAACTACGATAGCAATGGAATCTTAAATTAGAACAGTTGTTCTTCAGGTTTAGGCACTTGTTCTACATGAACAGAGTACAGTAAGACACAGGAATATAATACTTAAAAATAGAAAATGAGCTCATAGACCTTACCACATTGTTGGTTCGAGACCAATATAGAACAAGGCGTTCCCAGTCATCGTCCAGTAAATGTGTCTCAGGAGAATGTAATGGAATTTGATGAGTTTCTTTGCCGGTGAAGTACGCTTTCTTGAGTAATTCGATATCGCCACCAAGCATTCTTGAAGATAGCAGAGGTATTAGCACAGGTTACCTCATCCCGAGTTTCCAAATCGGTCCTTCTCTATAGAGAAAATGGGAAAATTTGCTGTATTATAACCATCATGGAGGTAGGATGTATGGGACGAAGCAAAGTAATTGCCATGAATAACATTACTTACACATAACTCCCGGACAAACACCGCAAATCGGCATTTTCCTTCATCTTCAAGATAATATTTCCAAGATAGGAAGATACGCACATACGATTTAACAACATCAAATGCGATAGATGCTAAACTACGACTAGCTGGTTGTGCTTCCTCCACAGAATAGGCGTACTAACCGGTGGAGTTGGGGTTCACCGTGATAGTATCGGCCCTTTGGGCACTTTGGAGCTGCCTTACTAACTACTCTTGTTTGGGAGCTCTGTGGTGGAGATGGTGCTGTGTCAACAGGAACTGGGTTACTATCGGCTGGGGTTGGGGTTAGATTGGGTGAAGCTGGTTCTCTGTCCATCACAGTAGGGGTACAATCTGCGAGTTTGGGTTATGTGTGGTAGGGCTGGTTCTTGTGCATGTACAACCGGGTGCTATCTCCACCAAGAGGTAGCACTGTTTTATTTGAAGACCGTGTTTTTATTCCGCTAGATCTGGCATCACCGCTCCAATTCAAATGGCTGATAAACAGAAACATAGTTGAATGTACGTACATTGTATGAGAGACGATGCAATAGATAGTGTGGAAAAAGAGGGCATGAAATAGTTGACATGTATACTGTTTAACTAAAACGGATAGCATAACATAATTTCACATACATGATGTCTATCTAAACTGGATAGCATAGCATAACATAATTCAAAGATATGATGAATAACTAAACAGGATCACATGACATAATTCACCTACATGTTATCTAAGTAATCAAGATCGCATCATTTAATTCACATATGTGATTTATATGCTAAACAGAGGGCATTCAATATGATGTCTGAAGTAAGAACATGGTGTTGAATATTGTGTATATGATGTCTAAACTATGCAACGCAAGACACCGTATGAATGATATGAGCAGTATAACCATGCCAAGTTAGAGCATACACCTCAGTGGGGGAATATGACTGGTCATCTGTCTCTGAATCCATCTCTGAGGAGCTATCGGGACCCAACAAGAGATCTGTTTCGACAGGTAGCACTGTCTGCTCTGAAGGCCTTGTTTTCACTCCAGATTTTTCCATCTCCCACCCAAATGGCTGATTCACATGAAGAGTAGTTTAATGTACAAACATTGTCGACAAATGGAAATGTAATGAAGAAAAGGATGGGCAAGATATCATTCAAATATATGATGCCTGGTTAAACAGGATGGCATTGCACATTTCACATATATTATGGCTGGCTAAAAGACATGAGACTGCATAATTCCCATATATGATATAGAAACTAAATAGGTGGCATTACAGAACATGTCTAAACTAAGAAAATGACATATATGATGTCAAAAGTAGGCACTTTGAAGGCAACATATGCATGATATGACTAACATCATCATGCCAAGGTAGAGCAAACACCTTGGGGGTAAATAGGAGTGGTCAGCGCCCGAATCCGCCTCGAACAGATATCTTCCTCTGGATTACAACTGGAGAGGGGTGGGGAGGGTTTGCCATTGAACCCACCATGGAGCGATGTCTGCATGACATTGGATTGCCACAAAAACTCTTCTCTTTTTCTTTACATGTTCAACATGACTGTGTACAATATCTGACATGCATACGAAAAAAATATGGTGAGATTATGTAAGGAGAGCATGCAAAAATTTAGAGTGATGGTAACAACCAGTGGATGGATCCAAAAATAATGATAGCAGACTGATGATTGCTTTAAATTAATAAAAGAACAAATAATGATTGCTTTACTATTTGTTTCCCACCCAAGATGAACAACATAGGCATACCCTAGGTGAACCAGATATTAGACGGACATACTATTCATTGCTGCCTCGATATGTGCCCCACAACTAATTTAGAACTCAAGTTTTAACATTAATTTGGACCTGACTTGGGAGTCCAAGAGCTGAACAGACGATAAAGTAGCGAGTAAGTTTAAGCAATGCATAACATAAGGTAAACAAAAGAGTGCGACCTCTCTTGTGGACCCGTGTACTCCTCGGGTTCATCTGCTGAGTCAATGATGGTGATGCCGTTGCGGTGGGTGCCGGCGGCAGGGAAGGAGATCTGAGGCGGCGAAAGACGGTCAGGAGTCGTGATTTCTGGTTTGGTGGATGCTTCTGTCGATGGAGCAGTTCAGGTGAGGTGGACGACGTCACGGCAGGAGCAGGACAAACCACACAAAGTTCCCTTCGACACGTACCTGTAACTAAAGTAATTCTGTAAGGGCTCATTTGGCTTGCATGATTCTTGAAACGCAGGGATAGGGAAAACACCGGAATAGGATAGGAAAATGCACATGGTAAGCAGAGCATTTGTAAACACAGGATTTCTGTCAACTTGGGTATTTGGTTTACAGGAATTGGAAGAGCAGAGGAATGCAAAGAAACATGGCCAAAATAAAGTGAAACCATATGAAAGCGTGTATAGTTAGAATGTTATTCTGGCACTGATGCACTTGGTCTTGTTTTCATGCATAGGATTTTGAAAAGTAGGTCCAGGTGGATGTTTTGCTTCATTCCTTTCAACAAAATGCATGAATAATTGAATAGTAGAGTGCCATTGGAAAATTCCCTATTGCTATGTTTTTCCGTTGAACCAAAATAGCCCTAATGGATCGACGTGAATATATAGTAATAAGTGATGCAACAAGTGTACAACCTCTTTGCCGTAGCCGTGTCGACCTCAAATGATTGGGTTGGTCATTTGCAGCTTGAGGCAGAGGTGGCTGTCGGAGGTGTGGAGGAAGATCTGAGGAAGCTGTAGACGGCGTCCAGGGCACTGCTTTGTTGTGATGGATCGTTCTCTCGTTGGAGCAGCTCCGGTGAGCTGTAAGACGTCAAGGCTGATGCAGCACAAGACAGACATCGTCATTCTCAAGTGGGATTCTAATAGCATCTCCAATAGATGATGTAAAATGGATGTAAAATTAACATCACCAAAAATGACCTGACTACAACAGATGAGGTAAAAACTGGTGACTCTGAAATTAACTGTCAAAATTGAAATTTACTGTGGAATCTGAATGCTACTGTCGAAACTGAACGCAATGGTAGCAGAGAGGCACTTGACATGTAGTTTAGGGAGGGCTTACAATTCATCTTCAACCTGCACCCCCCTGAGCCGCCAGCCACCACCGGCCGAACCGCCGGCCCAGCCCGCCTCCCGCCACGAAACAACTCGCCACCGCCGCCCCAGCCAGCCCTCTAGGCCCCCGCCCCCACCCTGAACCCTAAGATAGATAGTGGGGTACCTCTCCGTGAGCCCCGTCCCGCTGGGTGGTTCTTCCTTAACTCCGTGAGCCCCCCAACCCCTAAAAATCGACTGACCCAAAAGTCGATTCAGTCGACTGAAGTGTGGCTTAATCGGAGCAGAGCAGCAGCACGAGCGAGGAGGAGAGCAGCAGCAGCAGCTGGGCGAGCAAGCGATCGAGCGAGAGCCGGAGCAGCAGCAGCGCGAGCAAGCGAGCAAGAGCCAGAGCAGCACCAGCAGATCCAGCTGGTATGGACGCCCCCGCTGAAGGGGCCTCGTACAGGGGGAGAGCCGCCGTGGAGATGTCTCCCGCGGCGCCGGCTTCAACGTAGCCGCTCCATGGGGGTGCGGGATGGAGCACCGTCGGTGCCGGGAGGCCAAGTTAAGGAGAAGGTGCGATGCGATGAGTGTACAACCTCTTTGGTGGCGCCGAGTAGGCCTCAGCTTCGTCCGAGGAGTCAATGAGGATGATGCGGTTCCGATGGAGCAGGTTAAGGTGGCGCTGTGGGGATGGAGCAGCCGCGATAGACGAGGCGATCGTTGGAGCAGCTCCTTGGAGGTGGAGGACGGGGCGGCTGAACCGGTGGGACGGCGAGATGGACGACGGATCCTCATCCGGGGAGGTAGACGAGGGACGTCGAGCTGTTGCGATGGACGACGTCATTGGGGAAGAGGCTCCGGCTGGGCAGCGGTGACGTGGCGGACGGAGGAGGGTGGGGTTTTGCAGCTGGAGCGGAGAGGTTATGGCGTCCTGGGATTTCGAATGGCAAAAAGGGGGCGATGGGAGGGGGTGAAGCATGACTTAGGGACGCGCTTTTCCAAAATGTAGGGTGTGTTACAAAAGTACCCCCCCACCGATTTGAACTAGCGGCCCTTTCGCTCAGGGTTAGAAGGGGATTTCGCTGTCGGGATTTGGCACCGGAGGGAGTTTTCGCGTTGTAATTTCGGGATAGCAAGGCGGGTTGTGAAGGCGCCAGTTTTGGGAGCACGATATCTGAATTTTCGGATATAACAAGACGCTGGTTGAATTTTAGGACAAGCCTAACGTGTAGTAATATTGTACTTGTATGCACTAAATCTATTCGCACTTCCCTCAACCAAAAAGAAAATGAAAAAATAAAACTATTCACACCACACAAAGAGAGAGTCTTGCCCCGTTTTACTATACAAATGCTATTCAAAGCTACTCCCTCCTTCCATCTATATAGGGCCTAATGCGTTTTTCGATGCTAACTTTGACCAAATAAGAGCAATGATATATGACAAGCAACTTACATAAAGCACACCGTTAACTTCGTCTGTGAAAGGTTCTTTCAATGATATAATTTTCACATTGTGCATGTCATGTACTATTAATCTTGTCAATAGTCAAAGGCGGTCTTAAAAATCTCATTACGTCCTATATAGATGGAAGGAGGGAGTATGAATCCATGTTATGTCCGATTAAATTTTTTCGCTTGCTGTATAATGCATGTAACCTACTCATACCAAAATTTTAGTGCATTCCAAATGTCTATACTACCGCTGCAATTCGAACTAAATTTGAATTCGTTTCTCTATTTCAATAAGAATCTACAATCATGATTGTTGCCAACTTCAACCATCATTCGTGTATTACCTTAATAACACACCACATGATTACTATAGAGATAGATATGAACTATGTGTACTACGTGAACTCGAATTCTATTTTTTGAATACACTTGATGTTGATTCCAAATAATAGTACATTTGATGTACTAAATATATATTCATAATATAAACCATGTTCTATACGTACACCGTGTTTATCACACAAAGTATAGTGCCCCGCCCCCTACATTATGACAAGTATTTAGACCTGAGTAGCAAAAGCCACACATTAGCCCAAATTATAATCAATGTTCTACATTATGATGTCTTCTTTCAAGTATTCGTATCCACTTTTTTATAATGAATTATGATCTTTGTTCGTCTTTTACACCTTCACGATCCTCTTCTATTTGTAGCTATCTAGCGCTAACTTTCTATCGTGCATCCACACGCACCCCCCTCACACACCCTTAGCGCCCCTCCATCGCAAGACGCTCATTATTTCTCTTTAGGTCGCCCACCAGCGTGTGTGTGTAGGCCCGGCTCCTTCTTTCAGCACACCGGTCGATATACCTCTCTAGCCAAGTGTGCCTACAACAAACACATATATACTTCCCTCTTCTCTTCTCACCGTCCATGCCCCCATATGTCCAATACGATTCCATGCAGGTGCACACTCCGCCTCTTTTCATTAATCACATGCTCGCACACCTCCCCCGACATGGTAGGCCTCTCGCACCACCTCCTAGCCACACCCTCTCCCCTGCTGCCTCTCCGGACCTTATTTGCTTCTAACGCATGCAGGCGTGTATATGAACTGATCTCCCTACATATAGCCAGGTCGACTATAATTCGTTTTCACCAAGCACCGATACACTTACCTTGCTAATTATGTCTCTCCTTTTCTCGGACACACGACGGTTGATCTTCCTATGTAGTTACGCATGCTTACCACAACCATATCTTCTCCCCTCATCATCCTTGAATTCCTCCCGACCCTTCTCTCACACGTACGTGCATAGACAGACAGACATCCCCCGCCCTCTCTTATTGATATTTCACTCATACCCTCCGTTTGTCTAGCAGGCCTCTCCCACCATTTGTGAGACGCCACTCACCACCAACGCTCCGACGCTCTACCTTTTTCTTTTTCCCAACCTAATTCCTCTGCTACACATATCCATGGATGTCGATCGATCTCCCTCAATACATAGCTAGGTCTCTCTCCTTCCCCACACATATACTAGTCGACCGGTCTCTATCCCCCCCCCCCACACACACACACCGATAGTCGAACGTTGTAGGTAGGTATCCATGCCACGGAGAAGAACTGCACCTCTGCCCTCTCAAATTCCAGTAGGCCAGCCACCCTGTATCTTTAACGTGGGCAAACACAAATTCGATGGCACTCTTTATCGATTGCGCAGGCACACACTTCATCCCTGTTTTCAATTCTATCGATATCTCACGTCCATGACTCCGTTTCACACACATTGCATATGTTACGTTTTCTAATTGAGATATCATCAACACATTGCCTCTGTTTCGCACAAACCATCTCTCTCACACCCACCCACGTACGTACCTGCACCTAAAGAAGAAGTGCATGCAGGACGCACGTACTCACGTCTCGTTCCCGGCCACACCCGCGCGGGTACACGATGGAGTTTTTTTTTGTACGAAAAGGCAACCCATGTGATAATTTGACGCGTGTAGCGGTTGTTTACTCGAAGGAGGGTCGGGTACCATGCCTAGAATATAAAACGATTGCCGTGGGGGAAATGGAAAAATGGGTTTGTCTCTCGTCACACCATCTCACACAAGGCCACCGTGGCCTCTCTCTCTCAGTGTTAGTCAGTGATCCGGCCGCATCTGTCCGCCGGCGGAAAGGGAGGATGTGCATCATCTCTTCGTTCGACGGCATTGAGGCAGCTCGTCCTGATCTGCGGTACCCACCGTTCTCCCTGACCAAGCTCTGGCGCAGTAGCGCCTTCGCCACTTGCTCGCTGCCGCAGAATGGGCAGATCCCGGCCGCCGGCGCCCTCCTAGTAACATCCTAACGACCCTCAGGTACAGCTTCCTCCGGCCTTGCTCCACTCCCCATCTTCCCACGTTGCTGCATGTGGATCTTCTTTAGTTGTTTGCTAAAATCGTATCTCGGCCGACGTACTTTCCATCTTGCAATCTCGTCCTCAAACCATTTTTGATAAACCACCATGTGCTATCTTTCCCTTTTACATGGAACATGCTTCTTTTTTGTTGGTGTATGTGTCTTCAACTCGTGTTATTGGGCAGTAATTGTTTCCTTTCGACCTCCTTTTGCAAACAGGGCTATCAATTTTCACCTCGTTGCTATTGCGACCTTTTGGTGAACTGCACAAATCACTTTTCTGAAGAATGTTTTGTGCAGTTCCGCCAAAATGTCACACGGGCAACGTTTTTACATTTCCGTGGGACTGCGGAAAGGGAGATTGGTTTTGCTATCCTCCTCATCCAACTCCGTGCCTAATCTTCTCTAACAAGAATTTAGTCCCAAAGAGAGATCGTAGAGGTGATCGGCTTCTATTTATGTGTGTTATGTTTCATCATCTAGTTCCACTATTATTGTAATCAC
The DNA here is from genome assembly GCA_021605205.1 of Aegilops longissima. Lineage (NCBI taxonomy): Eukaryota > Viridiplantae > Streptophyta > Magnoliopsida > Poales > Poaceae > Aegilops > Aegilops longissima. The sequence continues at coordinate 649,835,377 of CM038680.1, forward strand.
ATTGACTGGATATCTTTGCAAACAGGGATGGTCCGCCCGATTTTAGTGGAGCTGCACAAAATGATCGGATTGTGGTGTCCTTCATACACCTCTTTTTTGGCTACAGAGCTGGGTGAAACTAGCTGCCAAGCAATGAACACTATGCCAAGGAAATGGAGCCATGCCTACGAACAGCATCGATCAATTATATTTTTTTCTTTATTTGTACACCTTCTCACAACTTTGTCTTCAGTTGTGATGTGAATATTGGCGCTGATCTGCGAACCATTGAGATACATTAGCCATGGTAATTTCATTTGTATTTTATGGAATGTTGTAACGAGATAATATCGAGGAAAGACACATGAATCCTAAGTTGAAACCTTTTTTTCCCTGCCGGAACCAGAGTTGAAACCTTCATAGCATCACAGTACAATTTCATCAAAATTATGCGTACATATAAACAAATCCTGAAGGATTGATAGCAATGCCAGAAACAATTCAACTTCGTTTCGCCGACATGTTGGACATCCTTCATCCGGCTCCACCTGCCATGCAGCAATATTGAGTGCACAACACAACTTCAGGGAACGCTTCACCCCGGTCGCTATACCGCAAAGAGTAATGACTAGTGAGCAGTCAAATCACAGAGCCCCACCTTCGCCACAGTAAGTTGCTCGGACGAAGCAACCATCATTTCTCTATTCCTTGAATCCATTGGTACTCCCATATTCCACAGTAATAAGTTGCTCGGGCGAATCAACCATCACTATACCCGCTCACGTGTGATGACCATAGGAGCTATCCATTCAGATTGCATGTTAAAAAAAATTAAAGGTCGATAACTAATGCGGCAAACTTTCAAAAAAAAAACTAATGCGGCACCTCGGGCCAACGCGGCGAGATCGCATTTTGCACGAGAAATTACACACCATGTTTCGTTGACATGTGGTCCCGTTCCAACATATCAGTGAGACGACGGCGAGTAGTAGGAGTATTTCCGAACCGACGTAGGCCGGGCGCCTTCGCGAACCGTGGCAACCGGCAACCGCCCACCGACTCTTCGCCTTTCCCTCTCGATTTGGAACTGCTGTCGCACGCTCTTCCTCTCCCTCCTCCATTTTCCTTCAGCCCTTCACCCTTTCTTCTGCCATTGTTCGATCGTCTTCTCCATGGAGGGAAAAGGACGGAAATGACCCCGTTATTCTTGCCCCGATCTGAAAGATGACGTGGTGGAGGAACTCATTGATCGGTGCGACGTCATCACCTCGGCTAGCATGGCAGGTTCGTTCAAGCCCATTCTTGACTCAACTAATAACATCATTACAAGGAACCCAAGAGTCAAGGAGCGGTTTGATCTCCCCTATCTTCTTCGCCGTGACCCTGATGACTGGCGCCATCACGACGGAGGCCTCGCCCTGTGCAAGTTGATGCCGCTTGATAATGATATGTAAGATGCCATCGCTTGAGGACAAGCCTTGGGCAGGTGCAAATGGAGATTGGGTTGTTTACATTGGGTCCAACTACGAGTGGGAACTTATGAATGGCTTTCGAGTTGCTTCTGTGAGTGAGTTGTGCGACGAGGCAAAAAAATATTTTCTAGATACATAATTGTACGTGCATTGCAACAGGTTATCGGATGAGGCCAATCAACAATAGTAGTACACTATTTGTACTAGCTTCACATGCTTCGCGTGTCGTGCGGGTGTTTTTACTGTAGCCATATTGTACGTAACCAGCACCTCGAATCCTCGATACTAGTACTATATAGTAAGTAGTAGGAGTAGCAGGGTGGCATGGGCCAGAACAAGCATTCACGTCCAGGAGTACGGCACACGCCACCAGCACGACTTCCATCGACACCATATTTCTTGGAGTCCGTGCTAGAGCAATCTCTTCAACCTCATCGTTTCTCTAACTCAGCCATCACAAGCAAGCGAGGTGGGGTGTCGGTGTCAAAATCGGCGGATCTCGGTAGGGGGTCCCGAATCAAGCGCCTAGGCGGATGGTAACAGGAGACAAGGGACATGATGTTTTTACCCAGGTTCGGGCCCTCTCGATGGAGGTAATACCCTACCCTGCTTGATTAATATTGATGATATGGGTAGTACAAGAGTAGATCTACCACGAGATCAAGGAGGCTAAACCCTAGAAGCTAGCCTATGGTATGATTGTTGTTCGTCCTATGGACTAAAACCCTCCGGTTTATATAGACACCGGATAGGGTTAGGGTTACACAGAGTCGGTTACAATGGTAGGAGATCTACATATCCGTATCGCCAAGCTTGCCTTCCACGCCAAGGAAAGTCCCATCCGGACACGGGACGAAGTCTTCAATCTTGTATCTTCATAGTCCAGAAGTCCGGCCAACGGTGATAGTTCGGCTATCCGGACACCCCCTAATCCAGGACTCCCTCAGTAGCCCCCGAACCAGGCTTCAATTGCGATGAGTCCGGCGCGTTGATTGTCTTCGGCATTGCGAGGCGGGTTCTTCTCCAAATTCCATATACTTGTCGAATAGTGTCTGGCTTCTGATAAATGCTGCTCTCCTTGGCTTCCACGCCCAATAATGGCCATCTTCCACATGTTTGAATGAATGCGAAAAGCCAGGGTATTTCTACACTTTCCCCCCTAGCTGCGCAAATGAGCCGCCTATAAAAGGGACGAGGATCTAGATCTGAGTCACACCATCCCCCCTCCGTGAGCTTTCATCGGAGCGCCTCTGACAAAGAACCATTCCATCATGGACAGTCGACGCGGCTCCTCCTCTCGCGCTCCCAGCCCTCAGCCTGGAAATTGGGAGAGATGCTCAGGCCCGCATAGCGAGCTAGTTATACTCCAAACCAAGTGATTTCTTCCCCTGGCCTTCATGGTTCCGGTTCGAGCCGGACTCACCACCTACAAGGGTGGAAAGCAAGCGGAGAGTGTCCCCGATCCCTCTAAAGGAGAGCGGGTGTGCCTTATCTCTTATCTAGTAAGAGGACTCGGATTTCCAATTCATCCGTTTCTCCAGGGGCTCTTGGAGTTCTACGGCCTCCAGCTGCACCACCTTACGCCTGCCTCCATTTTGCACATCGCGGGCTTCGTGGCCCTGTGCGAACTGTTCTTGGGCATCGAGGCTCATTTTGCGCCGTGGAAGGGACTATTCTGCCTAGTACCCCGTTCACATGAGGGGTCAATATATCAAGTGGGCGGAGCCGAACTATGGCGCATCGCCGGGACCGGATACCTATCCGAACCCGAAGAAGGCGTCCAAGACCGGCCTTCGAATGGTTTTACATGGAGGACGCCCCGCTGCGGATCCTGTTCGGATCGGCCTTCGGAGTTTAGCAATGCTCCTCTCAAGAAGCGCCTAAGCTGGCGCCCGCGGAGCCCCCAGAGGGAAAATGACCGGGACGTCCTTTACTTGATGAGCCGAATAAGATTACTGGCTCATGCCGGATTGACCATGATTGGAGTCATGGCAATCTGCATTATGAGGGGAGTGCAGCCGCTCCAATATAGGGGCCACCCATGTGGGATTTCAACGGGAGGACGACGCCACCGCCATGGCCGCAAAGGGCGGGATCGGTCACCGAACTGGTGAAGACCTTGTCCGCCATGTACAAAGGGGAAGAGGAGGATTTTCTCCGCGTCAATCCACTGAGCGGGTTTTCTTTGAATAATCCTCGAAGTTGGGTAAGCAAATATCTTTGTGGCCTGTCCGATCCATGTTCCCGTGGTTAAATATCTCATTTTATGGTTTCTACGCAGGAACTGCGCCGGGTCGTGGAGAAGATACACAGCCCGCCTCCACAACCCGAGGATCCGAAACGGTCCCTCGATCCGGCCTCCAAAGAGGACCTGGATATAAAGGTGGAGCTGATCGACGGGGTGTTCCACCAACTTAGCATCGACAATGCTTTGGTTGCCATTACGGCCGACTACCCCGGATTATTTCCGCCTCCTGTAACCGTGATCAAGTCCGGATACCATGACCCATCCGTGCTTATTTTTGATCACCGTATACCAATGGTGTTTCGCAGGGGGTGTCTTCGAGGCAGGAGGCCAAGCCCGCGGCGGCTAGCCAACAAGGGGCTGTACGGCCCCGCAGGCTAAAAAGAAGTGCGGTCCGGATCGAAACTCCGCCGCAACGGTATGGCGTGTCACCATATTCCCAGGATTGATTCCTGGAAGGTGTACTAACGCTGGTACTCTTTTCAGGAAAAAGAGGGCTCACCGGACTAAGTCCGGAGAGGTTGCCAATCGAACCTCCGCCAGCCAGGCTCCAAAGCCGGGTCCAGAAGCGGAGGCGAGCACGAGGCGTGCGTCGGATGCTCCTCTGACAGAGGATGCCGACAGATTGTCCGCCACCAACTCCGAGGTGGAGAGTGCCATGAATCACAGGCACCGCCGGACAGTTCCTCGTGACGCATGTTTCTCCCAAGAGGCCTTAAATGCCTTCAATTCGGGAGATGCGCACCTCCATACCGCTCAAGATGGTCTAGCCAGAGCCACGGAGCAGTATGTAAAGGACATACGGGTAAGGAAATTTGAAAGTTATATATGCCAGTAGCCCCCGAGACTTAAAATAGCTAGAATAACTGATTTAAGGATCATTTGTTATGCATGATCTTACAAAAAAGAATACCCGACTGTCCCAGGAGCTTGAAGAATGCAAGGCCCAACTTGAGGCCGCACTAGCCGCTACAGGGGGAGCCACAGAGACCCCCTCTGGTAATATATGCTTCAAAAGATAAATAGTTTATGAAGTGCGGCGGGTGTGTAAATCTGACAATAATCTTGCAGATGGCGCCGGACTAGATCCGGACAAGCAACAGCTCCTGCGCCGGCTAAAGGCTGGCGAGAGCGTGCTTACGAGGGTGCGGTAGGAGAAAAATAACCTCCAAGATGCCAACACCCAACTGGGTGAGGAACTAAAGGATGTTCGTGCCCAGTTGTATGACTCCGTAAAGGAGAATCGACGGCTTCTTCGCAGCATTTTCAGTAAGTGCTTGAACGAACTTTGAAAGAGTTCGGTGAGGAAGGGGACTAACGTAAACATGTATGCAGGTTTGCTCACAGGTCGTCCTGAGGAGGAGATGCCCAGTTCTTCGGGTGATCTTCTTCCCGAACTGCGTCGGCTGCACGAACGGGTTCGGCAGTGATGAAAGGCATCGCCAGTGCCTTGTGGCTATCTATCTCCCCGCTCAAGGCATTGGGGAACTGGCAGAGCGGCTTCAAGGAGCATGGCGGCGCTCCGACTATGGAAGATATCGGCCTGCCGTCAAGGCGCCAGGGAGGCCTGGGCCATGGTAAAGACGTGGTACACGAAGGCTGACCCAAACCACATGGCCGAGGTCGGACCTGTGGGGCCTGATGGGAAGGAGATCCCTGTAAGCTTAGTGTACGACCAAGTGGAATTGGCCGCCAGGTATTCCCAGCAAGATTGTAAATTAGATAGCCTATTAGATGGCATTGAGGAGGAATACAATGAGTCGAGTTGACTATGTAATTGAATATGAGATGAAAAATGTCTTCTAGCCGGATTGTAGATCGTTTGTCATAGCGGACCTTTTCGCTTCGACCTCGGAACCCGATAGTCCGGAGTGTGTCCGAATACCCTCGCGGTTATATAAGAACCGGGGCATGCATGGAGACAAGGCGTAGGGGTCATTATTGCTGTATCATACAAGTGCCCAACTAGTTATGTTATATTACATGGATAGTAAGAAACATCTTCCAGGGAGAATAGTTCCGTTAAGAGTTCCTTTCGCTGGGGGGCATGCCCTAAAGTGCATGTCAAAACTGCTAAGAAAGCAAAAAATCATCTGGGGGCAGATGGATAAATAGTTAAAAATCATCTTTCAGTTCACCGGCCGAATATTCCCTTAAGAACGCTAGCTTTTGGCTTCACCCACCGAGGTACACATCCGGTGACCCGACAAGAATAATCGCAGAGGTGCTCCTTTACCACCTAGCCGAACAATCGGGAACGTAGGGGTAATCACAGGAGCCAGGCAACCCAGCTTGGCAAAAACTTAAGTCATATCGATGCATATAATGGTGAGCAAAAGGTACATGCGGAAGTTTGACACATGTGTTGGGCATAAAGCCCGTATAAATAAGCTTCGGTTAAAGAAGCCCCCAGGTATAATGAGCGCGGGCAGCGCGTGAAGTATGTGTGAAACAAAGTGCAAACGAGCCTCTAAAGGCTTCAAGAAGACGGAGGAGGAAGGAGAGAAATAAAACACAGCAAAAAATAGAAAATGTGGACGGAGGAAGGAGACGAACTCGGAATCCGGCGCTTAGGCGTAGAATCTTCGTGAGACGGGTTATGCTCCATGGGTTCGCTCGAGTCGGTTATCCGATGCGTTTAGCAGACGGTATGCTCCGCCGGTCAGGACTTGGTCGATGATGAAGGACCTTCCCATTTGGGCTTGAGTTTGTCCTTTTTCTTGTCCGGCAGCGAGAACTAGTTCGCCAACGCTGTAAGCTTTGGCCCGCATTTCCTGCTCGATATCTTCGAGCCTGCTGTTGATAAAACGCGAACGAGATTTTGCCACGCCGCGCCCTCCTCCAATGCGTCCAAACTATCCTGCCGATCGAGCTCGGCTTCTCTTTCTTCATACATGCGCACGCGAGGTGAGTCATGAATTATGTAGCAAGGCAAGACTGCCTCTGCGCCGTACACCATAAAAAATGGTGTGAATCCGGTAGTACGATTCGGCGTGGTCCGCAGCCCCAGTACGGAGTCGAGCTCCTCAACCCAAAGTCGTGTTAGATTCCTTGAGGGACCGCACTAGTCCGGGTTTAATGCCGCCATGATTAGACCGCTTGCTCGCTCGACTTGGCCGCTGGTTTGAGGGTGATAGATCGAGGCGTAATCAAGCTTGATGCCCATGTTTTTGCACCATAATTTGACCTCATCGGCCATGAAGTTGGTGCCGTTATCGGTGATGATACCGTGGGGACGCCGTAACGGTGCACTACCCTGATATGAAGTCTATCACCGCCCGGATTCGCCGCTTTAACAGAGCTTGGCCTCTATCCATTTGGTGAATTTATCCACCATGACCAATAGGTATTTTTGCTTGTGGGTTCCTTCCTTAAGGGGTCCAACCATGTCAAGCCCCTGCACCGCGAACGGCCAGGTGATGGGTATAGTTTTGAGGGCGGTGGGTGGCATGTGGCTTTGGTTAGCAAAAGCTAGCAACCGACGATCGCTGGACTAAATCCTGCAAGATCTGCCCGGCCATCGGCCAATAAAATCCTGTCGGAAGGCCTTGCCTACAAGGGCCGGGCTGCGGCGTGGTGCCCACCCAGTCCGGCATGAATTTCAGCCAGAGGTTTCGCCTTTCCTCTTGGAGATACACCTTTCAAGGACTCTGTTGTGCTTTTCTTATAGAGCTCTCCTCATGGACTTTATAGGCTTTGGATCGCCGCACTATGCAGCGAGCCTCATTTTGATCTTCGGGAGTTCCTGCCTAGTTAGGTAGGCTAGGAATGGTTCCGCCCACGGGCGATAACCGCCATTATTTCGTGGGCGGAGGGTGTTATCTCGGTGGCGAGCCTCCGATTGTGTCGAGTGTTCAGCGTCAGCGGTGCGGTTGGGTCCGGATTGTTATTTCCGGACTCTTCCCATAGTACGGATGGCTTGAACAGCCATTCCAGAAGATGTTACGGACGGCATCGCGTTTTGCGCCGATGCGTGCCAATATGTCCGCCGCCGGTTGTTATCCCGGCTATATGATGAAATTCGAGCCCTTCAACTGCGTCTTGACATTTTAGGACCGCATTGCGGTACACTGCCATTTTCGGATCTTTGGCATCAAAGTCTCCATTTATTTGAGATATCGCGAGGTTCGAGTCCCCACGCACCTCTAGGCGTTTAATGCCCATGGAGACTGCCATCCCGAGGCCATGCGTAAGGGCCTCGATTCGCCGCGTTGTTGGAGTCCGTATACATTATCTCAAGGACGATTGGACTGTGTCCCGGTTGGGGACGTCGGACGACGCCAGCCCCCAGGCCGGCCAACAATTTTGAGCCGTCAAAGTGCATGATCCAATTGGAGTATGCGTCGTACTCTTTAGGGAGTTCGGCTTCGGTCCATTAGGCCATGAAGTCGGCCAAAACCTGCAAGTTAATAGCTCGTCGTGGCTTATAGGTTATGTCGAACGGAAGGAGCTCTATGGCCCATTTAGCAATCCGGCCTGTCGCGTCGCGGTTGTTTATAATGTCGTTAAGAGGTACTTCGGAGGCTACCGCTATCGAACACTCTTGAAAGTAGTGTCGCAGCTTCCGGATGCCATGAACACCGCGATGCTATCTTTTGATAATGTGGGTACCGGACTTGCATGGAGTTAGGACAAGGGACACATAGTAAACCAGTTTTGAAGAGGGAACCGTGTCCGTCCGCTTCTCGTTCGACGACGAGCACCGCTACCGACAACTTGATGTGTTGCGCGATACATAATAGCATTGGTTCGCCCATGTTGGGCGCGCCAGGACCGGATTTGTTGCCAATATGGCTTTTATTTCTTTGAGTCCGGCCGTGGCGGCATCCGCCCACTCAAGTGTTCGTGCGCCGGAGGAGGCGGTAAAGGGTAACGCCTTTTCTCCCAACGGGAGATAAAGCGGCTTAGAGCCGCCACGCATCCAAATAATTTTGTATTTGTTTGAGGTATTTTGAATATCCAATTGTGACAGAGCTCGGATCTTGGCTGGGTTTGCTTCAATTCCTCTACGGACACAATGAAGCCCAGAGCTTTCCGCCGAACGCCAAGACGATTTTTCCGGATTGAGCTTAATGTCATATTTTTGGAGATTGTCGAATGTGAGCCTCAAGTCGCCTACTAGAGTTTCGACATGCTTGGATTTGACGACCACGCCATCTACATATGCTTCCACTGTTTTGCCGATCTGGTTTGCGGACATGTCCGAATCATGCGCTGATATGTTGCGCCGGCGAAGGGCATTGTGTTGAAGCAGAATGGGCCGTATGGAGTGATGAATGCTGTTGCTGCTTGGTCTGGCTCCGCCATCTTGATTTGGTGGTAGCCGGAGTACGCGTCGAGGAAGCACAATGAGTCGTGTCCTGCTGTAGCGTCGATAGTTTGATCAATGAAAGGGAGGGCGAAGGGATCCTTTGGGCAAGCCTTATTAAGGTCTTTGAAATCAACACATAGGCGCCAGGATTTATCCTTCTTTGGTACCATCACCAGATTTGCTAGCCAGTCCGGATGTTTTATATCTCGATAAATCCGGCTTCCGTAAGTTTGGCTAGCTCCTCTCCCATGGTCTGCTCTTGGGTTCAAAAAGCGCCAAGAGCCTGTTTGATCGGCTTGAATCCTTTTAGGATATTTAGGCTGTGCTCGCCAGCCGACGGGATTCCTGGCATGTCTCAAGGGTGCCACGCAAAATGTCCCGCTTTTCTCGTAGAAATTCTCGTAAAGGCATCTACATCAGGGTTTAATTGTGTCCCAATGGAGGCCGTCTTTGCAGGGTCCGTTGGGTGGACTTGGAATTTGACTATTTCATCCGCTGGTTTAAAAGAGGTGGACTTGGATCTTTTATCAAGTATCAGATCGTCCCTGTTCACCGCGGAGCGCATCGTAGTGAGTTCCTCGGCCGCTAGGGCTTCAGATAGTGCTTCGAGGGCTAGTGCGGCTGTCTTGTTTTCGGCACGGAGTGCTATGTTCGGATCACTAGCGTGAGTGATGATTCCGTTGGGTCCGAGCATTTTAAGCTTCATGTACCCGTAGTGGGGTATAGCTTGAAAAATTGTGAATGCCTCTCGCCCTAATAAAGCGTGATATCCGCTGCGAACGGGCCACTTGAAATGTGACCTCCTCGACCTGTAATTGTCCGTGAGCGAAAACTACGCCCAGCAGTGATTTTTCTGTGCAGCATGCTTCCCAGCTAGGGATTATTCCTCTAAAGGTTGTGCTTCTTCGCTCAATGCGGTTCCAGATCTATCTCCATTTTTCGGAGGGTTTCTCAGAGATGAGGTTTAGTCCATCGCCGCCATCCATGAGTACCTTAGTAAGGCGAAAGTCGCCCACTATTGGACTGAGGACCAATGCGGTGGTGCCCGGGCTGTTCGAATTTGGGTTCAATCCGACATTAAAGGTAATAGCCGTGTCCCCATGGATTTATTGTTGCTACTTGGTAGACTTTGGCAAGGTTATGGAGTGTTCGCTTCCGCATGTTATTTGATGCGAAAGTCTCAAGACTGCTAACACCGTCATCGTTGTTGCTGGGCTGGGATTCGAGGCTAGAAGCTCTTCGCCACTTTTGGCCACCGCCGTAGTATCCAACATGCTCAAGGCTATGAGTTGGAGTGGCGCCCTCGTGCTATGAATTTTGCAGGTCCGCTTAGCCAACCCTCCAAGACGGCTTGCACTTTTAGGGGTTTTTGTTTTTGGTGTATAACCCAGTGCTTGGTGATGGTGCACCCTTTTATTTCGGACTAGGGCTGTATTCGGGGCGGATTATCCCAAAATTTACTTCGGTTTTCCAAGCACTTCCATCGCACAAGACTTATGTACTATGGACACCAAGTCAGCAAAGCGTGTAATTTCACGACGACTTATGGCGTTTAAGATTCCCTTGTCCGTGCAATTATTGCAGAAAAGTGAGATTGCGTCCTCCTCTCGGCAGTCCTTTATCCTGTCCATAACCAGGAGGAATCTGGCCCAGTAATGATGTACTTTTTCAGCGGGATCTTGCCGAATTCGGGATAGATCGCTAAAGTTTGGGTGGGCGGGTGGAATTAAATCCGGAACACCGTCCAATTTAAGACTCAGGGGCCGAGAAGTTTCCGAACTTGGAAGTTTGGATTTTTGAATGCTATCCAATGAATCCAACCCGCCGCCTGACTTTAAGTTCAGGGCTTGATCGACATCCGTCCCTCTGCGGCAATTCGGCATGGAGGGATCGGGAATCCGGACGTAGCTAGTCCTTAAGATAGAGGAAGAATCGCCGTATTGCTCCTCTATCACAGCAACATGATGGGTAGCCTGGGGAGAGTTGATCTCTCTCAAATCGGTTTTAGGCCCGATCTGGTCATAGTCTGTGGCGACTCCCAGGGCGGCGATGCGATCCAAGAGCTCGTTTACGGAGGAGAGCTCGATCGGATCTAACTGCTCGGCAAGTTCCGAGTTAACGTGAAGATAGGTTTCGATGACCCGAGAAGTCATCGTCGGTGCGGTGGCCGAACTGGTGGTCATAAGAAAACCACCTAGCCGAAGAGTCTGACCGGTGGCCAAGGCTCCTTTGGCGATAGTATCGTCTTTAAAGACGAGATGAGGCATCCTTCCTGACGGCGACGGCACAGAGGAACTCTCAATGAAAGCACCAATGTCGGTGTCAAAACCGGTGGATCTCGGGTAGGGGGTCCCGAACTGTGCGTCTAGGCGGATGGTAACAGGAGACAAGGGACACGATGTTTTTACCCAGGTTCGGGCCCTCTCGATGGAGGTAATACCCTACTCCTGCTTGATTAATATTGATGATATGGGTAGTACAAGAGTAGATCTACCACGAGATCAAGGAGGCTAAACCCTAGAAGCTAGCCTATGGTATGATTGTTGTTCGTCCTACGGACTCAAACCCTCCGGTTTATATAGACACCAGATAGGGTTAGGGTTACACAGAGTCGGTTACAATGGTAGGAGATCTACATATCCGTATCGCCAAGCTTGCCTTCCACTCCAAGGAAAGTCCCATCCGGACACGGGATGAAGTCTTCAATCTTGTATCTTCATAGTCCAGGAGTCCGGCCAACGGTGATAGTTCGGCTATCCGGACACCCCTTAATCCAGGACTCCCTCATGGGGGTTTGCCGATAGTCGGTTTCCTCAACTGCGGTCCCACTTGTAAGGCCAACTCCAACGCTCTATCAATATATGGATGTACTCTTCTTCCCAATACAAAAACTTGCATCCATTCTACTCACTCCGTTGCACAATACATGCCTTCTACTACCTCCGTCCTAGTTTATAGGTCCCCTTTGTAGTTTGTGTCAAATTTTGACTAAAGATTTAACTAACAAAATGTTAATGCATGTCAAGAAAAATTATCTCATTGGATTCGTATTTGAACATAGTTTTCAAAAATATAATATTTGGTAACATGCGTAAACATTTTGTTAGTTTAATCTATGGTCAAAATTTGGCACGAAATATAATGGGGAGCAATAAAACCGGACGGAGGTAGTATTTGTCAAAATATATATGTATATAGACATGTTTTAGTATATAGGCACATCCATTTTTGGACAAATGGAAGTCAAGTATATTGGAACAGAGGAAGTACACAATAAAAATTTTAAGTTAGCACAACTAGTCTAATCCGAGAGCACAACCGAAGATTTGGTCGGGTTCTTCATCCTTCTGCCGACACGTGGGACATCCAGCATCCAGTTCATGTCATGAAAGAAAATAGAGTGGTACTAGTAGTTGATAAGTTGAAGCCACGGGATGTGCATCTTGGGTTAAACTGTAAATAGAATCTTACTACTCTTGAGTAACTCCAAAAGCGGCCACCAAAGATCTTTATTGCATTTGTTTTTCATCGCCAGCACGTTGAGGTGAAAGATGTGCAGGTTCAGTGGGTCCTCTTGCGTTTTCACTGACATGTGGGGCCGCATGTGAGCAAACAGACGATGGGCTCCGCGCGTCCGCTGGCTGGCTGAGAAGAGAGATAGAGGAGGGCTCAGCACGGACTGCAGGAAAATTGTTCTACGTAACCAGCACCTTGATATTCGCGTGTGGTTGTTTATAGAATAAAAAAAACGAGGTACCCCTACTTATGTTACTCCCACTACGCCTAGCCTAAGGTTAGTAGGTGACCTTGCGCTTGGCTCTTCGCATCTTCCGGAAGTCGATGGTTCTACAAAGAGTGCTTCCGCAACTCGACACCAAATGAACTGCTGCACGCCCACCGCTTGTAAGCAAAAGTTTCTCCTCGTCTTGCGAGCCACCACAAGACGCGTTGGCGAGGGAGAAGGCGAATCAAGCTTCTCATCGTTCTGCGAGTTGACGGGACACATCAAAGTTATTAACTAGTAGTATGTACTCTCTCCAAAAAAGGGCTGACCATGTCATTGCTACCATCCCGTGCTCCGTCGTTGAGTACGTGCACTATTCACGTGCCATCGAGGAGAAAAAAATATTGCGAGGTGCCATCGGTGCACGACTCACTTACGTAAAAGGGTTTCCCCGCTTCCCCCCAAGACGACTCACTTACGCACTGCTTATCTGATTATCACATTTTCTTGCATGACACGTGCACCTTGATGCTAGATGTCTTGCGTGTTAGGAAAAGGATGAACAAAGCTCACGTAAAAGAAAAGAGTTGAAGAGCATAGATTCCCGACGACCGAGGAGGAGCAAGGAACCTTGCGCGCTTTCCCCTGTTTTTTGCCGCCTGCCCACCTATAAACAACTAAAAGAACAAGAACTTTTCGCTAACCACTAGAAACGGTACATCAGGATGCTAAGTTGAAGATGTTTTATACTCCCTCTGTTCCCAAATATAAGTCTTTTTTAGATATTTCAATAAGGGACTACATACAAACAAAATGAGTGAATCTACACTCTATAATATGTCTGCATACATCCGTATGTTGTAGTCTATTTGAAATGGCTAGAAAGACTTATATTTAGGAACGGAGGGAGTACTTTATATTGAATTATTGATAACCACGCAACAAGCCACGCATGTACACAAGCCAACACACTAACTCCATCCGATCCAACTCATGCACATACGCGCACAACATGGAGCACACAACGCACGTACACAAGACGTGCATGCACACACGCTCGGCCGCAGAATGCACGTGAATAACACATGCATGCGCACACACTCGGCTGCATGGAGGCGTGCGCCATCCGCGGCGACGTCCGGTGCGTCATGCTACGGCGAAGCTCGCACGCAACAGCGCATATGCATCTCTTGCAGCACCTCTTTGCCGTCGTTGCTCAACTACTGGTCGGAGACGAAGATGACCGCAGCCTCGGACTTAGAGCTAGCACCGATGGAAAAACACGCACGCTGCACACACACGAGCACATACGGAGTGCCCACGACATGGTGGTGGTGTGTCCCCAGTCGCCTCTACTCCTTCTACGCACGTTGTCTATCAAGGCGGCTGCATGCTAATGATGATGTGGGTGAGATCTTCTAGGACTCAGATGATGACGAGGAAAATTATGAGACACAAGGTGACGTACACCGTCAAGGTCCACAGTCAAGGGAGTGCTAGTAAGTGCTTAGATGTGCTTAGAGCAAGTACAATAGAGCTGAGTCAGCGGGCTATAAGGAATAAACTATAGTATATTTCTGCTTAGTTGGAGGAAAGAGAAGAGGAGAGAGAAGGTAAGCAGGCTCTTCGTGAAGAGCCAGCTCTAGCACGTGCTCCTAGGCACTTTGTGAGAATGAAAGGTGGGCCACAGAACAAAAAAGTAGTAGTACACTCTTTTGATCTACTATTGTACATGCTGACTATAAGATGGGCTGTAGATGACATGGCATCGGCTTATAGCCGAGAGGCTGGCTATACTATGAATGCTCTTTAGATGAGGTGCTAAGTGCATTAAATGGCTTAGTAACTCAAGTCTTCAATGCATAGGTGCTTAGTTTATTGGTGCCACATCATATTTTATGCCTACGTGGCAGGCTTAGCAGCTGTACATGGTGGAGCACTGGGAGAGGCCAAGGCTGGTCATAGTGGGGAGTAACTTGTACTGTAACATATTACTATGTTACTCTAAACATCTCTATAAACCGGAAAGGAGGGAGTAGTAACATAGACTAGTGTCATATGCAGAGTATGGGAGCACATGATATTTCCCCTGTCCAGAACGATCCCAAGTTGGCTTCTCACCTTCTTGGCCCAACAAAAACCCCTCCCCCCTCCCGCACGCGCTTCCCGCCCGGCGCCAGCTGAGCCCACCGCTCCACATTGATGGCAAGTCAGGGCGACGCGACCTCTCATTGCTTCCGCCGTTGAAGCGGCGCGCCGACCGAGGGCACCGCCCGCTGCATGCCCGACATTTCAGACTACACAGTGGATAGTACAACTTTTAGAACAAGTACTACAATTAGATGACATAAGCAGGCTATAAGGATTTAAATATAGTATTTGTGCTTAGTTGAAGGAGAGATAAGAGGAGAGAGAAGAGAAGTGGATTGTAAACGTGTAGCCAATTGTACTCCAACATACATTGTGAGACAAAAGGTGGGGCCATTATTAATGATATTGTATTTATACTGGACGCCTTAATTACTCCATTTTTTGAGACAAACCTTGGTGGGGCTATTATTGACTTTTTTTGAGCTATTATTGACTTTGTAGCGACCTGACCCAAAATCGGTCAAATCTCTGTGTCTGTACCATCCCAAGATCATGCTGGTACTCACAGTACATCGATAAAGTAATCAAAGTTCAATCACACCTGAATATCATTAAACGATTCTCATATAGAGTCTTTATTACAAGGGAATAAATTCGGCTCAAGGCCAACTCATGAGAAATAAACTACAAATGTTGCGGAAGCGTCGAAGATAAAGCGAGTCCATCCGACTCCAAAGGGCAATCGCCAAGCGTGGAGCGTAGCCTCACTCCTGATCGGAATATATCTCTGCAACATAATACGTTGCAGCCATGTAGGTCAGATTTTGGAATAAGCTGGCAAGTCATGAGGAATAACAATAATAAAGTTACTAACACTATATGCATTTTGCCTGTGGAGCTCTAAGTTTCATCATTTTGCGAAAAAGCAAATTTTATCCTACTACAGTGGACTTGCTTGCAAATTACTACAATTGTTGGTAGTTATTGAGATGGTTCCGCCAACCAAATCTCATTCCCAAATTATTAAGTCATAAAACCCCTCAAATTAATTTATTAGTTTTAGTGTTGAGATATCCGAATACTTCCAAGTTCCAGAGGCTCAAATGTCCGTGAATCGGGACACGGCTAATCGATTAGATCTTTAACTCGCAGAGGGTTGCGACTTTCCCGCAAGAATCATTCCTCCTTTAAAGTCTTCGCACTTCATGGTGTTTGAAGACGGACTAATGAAACAGGTCTTCCAAAGAGTTCTTCTGCTACTGCCGTACCCATCCAATCCTACCGTTCTTCTACATCTCGTAGTACCGCCCAGCCAGCGTCACTACTAGGGTCAACCCAGCCAGAGCCCATAATGGCTTGCGGCTGCACAGTAAGCTTCCGGTCATGGGGCATCCATCCTTCTCTTCGTGGCTGGGTGAAGCTTTCCGCAAGATGTCATGGCACTTCTCCATGCATCCCGCCACCACTGGTTCTCCAGGTGCCCGTCAACCGCCCTCCACCCAAAGAGTGATTTTCCAAGTCCATCTTGATCATTGTAGTTCATGGGGTTGTCATCATCATTGACTCTCACATCTTGCTTATGAATTTCACTCAACCCAAATCCCGTCTACGAGCATAGCAAAGTAACTGCTTCGTCCCGGGGTCATGGTAACAAGGGGATTGGTTCATCCTACCACATGATACTACTCAAGTTTAATGACTTCAAAATTTCACTACTGCATGCATGGTGGGGTGGTGAAAATTGCTAATGCATGAAAACATAGGTATAGAAATGACATGATCAAAACTTGCCTTGCTGATGATCCTCGTAAGCTAAAGAGTCGTAGTAGCAAGCTTCGCACTCCGGAAACTCTACCGAGACAAACAATTCACAATAAGCATATAGCAATAGGATCACATAACACAACATAACAAAAGTAACATAACCCAACAAAACAACCAAATCAAAATCCAAAGTGAAAACTCAAAGCAAACCAACTCAAAGTTTTTCCTACTTCAAACAATAGCTAGAATAGTTTTTTTATATAATAAAATTTACTCAACATAACCTAATCATGGTTTTAGGTTAACTTAACAGAAAAGGATTCACTAAGCAACTAGGAGCAAAAAGAATTAATTAAAAAGCTATTATAAAACTCATTTTGGGCCTAATCCAATTTCTATTAGAAAATAAAATAAAACTTTTATTAATTATAAATAAAAGTTCATCTATTAGAGTGACATAAACTAACCTAGAATAGCCAATCACAAGTTAAAAATAAATTTATTTACTAATTAAATTATTAGGAAAACAGGAGCTAGTTAATTAATTAGGATTAATAGGATTCTGCTTAAAACTAATTATTTATTAATCCTAAAATACCCAATTTAATTTTTATGGTTTGGCAATGTTAAAATAAAGTTGGGACAAAAAGAATCATCCAAAAATAATTTTTCTAACTAAAGTTATAGCAGATTTACTATTCTGACTAAAACTAAATTAAAGCAATTTTAATTAATTTTAACATAGCTAAATATATATTCTGCAGAAACTACATAAAATTTGCAAGCCAACAAAAAAAGAATCACTCAAAAATATTAAACAGAATAAAAGATATGAATTTTTCAAAACAGAAACTATTCTGCTAAAACAGAAAATCAAAAATAAAAGAAAAAGCCTAATGGGCCTATACTGTGCACTGGGCGTCAAATAGCCTAACGGGCCTATTGGTTTAAACTAAAACGGGCGGCTAAATAACTAAAACCCTAACTAATAAACCGGACGAACCGGCCGGTCTTTTTATAAAAAGATACCCTTCGGGGTTCTAATCGTGGCCGCTCACTAGAGATCGGACGGGGAGGTTTCGGTGGCTTACCGGAGTCTCAAGACGGCGGCGGCGGCGCGAGAGTCGTCGAGGGTTCCGCGGCCGGGAGCTGGGAGTCGCCGTCTTGGGTGCGGACGAGGTCGGGGAGGAGTTTGGTGGGGTCGGGGGTGGTCGGGGTGGCCTAGGGCGTCGACGGCGGCGACTTTGGCGGCGGCGAGAGCTTCGGGTCTCCGGCGTGCTCGGGAGAGAGAGGAGAGGGGTCCGCGAGGCTAGGGGGAATGGGGTGCGGAGGGTCGGCTTTTATAGCCAGGGCCTCGGGCGGCTTCGGGGAGGCGATCGGGGGCGATCGGAATCCCGGATCCTTCGGGATCCGGCGATCTCCCAAGCAAGCGGCGAGGCGGGCGAGGGGAAGAAGATGGGGTGGGCCCATGGTCGAGAGAGAGAGAGGGGGCGAGGCGAGCGGGTGGCCGGGCGCAGAGTGTTTCAAGGCGCGGGCGAGGGGAGCCGGCTTGGCGGTGGGCTGGCCATTGGCAGTGTGGGCTGGGGCTGGGCAAGGCTGGGTCATGGGCACTGGCTGGGCTGGGGTGGCCTAGCAGGCGCCTGGGGGTTTTTTTTTTTAAAATTTTATTTTTTAATAAGACAAAACTGAAATAAAACAATAACTATAAATATTTTATATAGGGTATATATATACCAAAATGATCGGGAATATTCCTTTCATTTGAACATTTTTCCAAAGGCAAAATCCAAACTTTATAAAATCCATTTTTTCAAATTCAAATAAAATTCAGATTTGAATCCAAATCTTTTGGCATTGTTTCCTCTGATATTTTTGGAGTGTCATGTTTGCTCCTCTCATACTTTTGATCAAGTATTTATCGTGCTTAGTTTTTGAAATGTTTCCCACATGCCAAAGTTTGAATTCAAATTCAAAACTCAAATTTCTCTCAAACTTCAAATGGCATTCAAATTCAAACAGATGCATAGGATGCTTAGCTATCATTGTAAAACATTCCAAATAGGAAATTTGGGATGTTACAAACCTACCACCTTAAGATGAATCTCGCCTCGAGATTCGGGTTGGCTAGCAATAGGTGCGGTGGTCTCAAGGAGATCTTCTTCGCGCCCCGTGTGGCTTCTTCCTCGGTGTGGTGACTCCACAGACCTTGCAAAATTTGATGACCTTGCTGCGAGTGACTCGCTTGCAGTCTCGAGAATTCGGACGGTTTCTCCTTGTAAGTCAGATCACCGCTGTTGTATGGCCTCTAGGGCACCGTGTCTCTCAACGGAACATCGCCATGTCGGCATGACACTTCTTCACCGAGAAACATGGAAAACATCATGAACTCCGGACAATCCTTCCGCAATTCCAACTTGAATGCAACTTCTCCACGACGCTCGAGGATTTTGTAGGGCCAATGAATCGGGTGCTAACTTTCCTTGACTCCAAACCTCTTGATTCCACGAAGTGAGACACACGAAGATATGCTCGGTCTCCCACTTCGTAAGTCACCTCCTTGCGCCATCGTCGGCATAACTCTCTCGCTTCGACTGTGCTATCTTGAGTCTGTCTCAATCAGCTTGACTTTCTCTTCGAATCCTTGATAAGGTCGGAACCGAAAAGTGATCGATCTCCAACACTATCCCACAGAATGGTGTTCGCACCTCCTTCCGTGATAGAGCTTCGAAGGGCCATCTTCAAACCGGATTGATAACTGTTGTTGTATGAGAACTCGCCACGGCAAATCATCATCCCAGCTAGACCCATAGTCTAGCACACAAGCTCTCAACATGTCCTCCGTAATCTGATTGACTCTCTCGGTCCGTCCATCTGCTCATGGATGAAAAGCTGTATCAATTCCAGCCTCGCACTCCAAAGTTTCATGCAATCGCTTCCAAAACTTTGAGGTAAACTGTGTTCCTCTATCCGACACGATTTTCCTCGAACTCCATGCGACATACGATCCTGGTCATGTATATCTTGGCCAACTTAGCACTGGTATAGGTAGTCTTCACGGAATGAAATGAGCTACCTTGGTCAAACGATCAACCACTACCCAGATAGAATCATAACCTGAACGTGTCCCGGTAATCCTGTGATGAAATCCATACCAAGTTTCTCCCATTTCCAATCGGGAATCGCAAAGGTTGAAGTAACCCTGCTGGCTTCGATGTTCTGCCTTTACTCGCTGACAAACATCGACACGGCCACGCACTCGCAATATCCTTCTTCATACCTGTCCACCAGAAACTTTGCTTCAAATCCAGGTACATCTTGGTGTTACCAGGGTGGATCGAGTACGGTGAATCATGAGCCTCCTGAAGAATTAGCTTCCTGAGTTCGGGATCATTGGG
This sequence comes from Aegilops longissima, assembly GCA_021605205.1. Lineage (NCBI taxonomy): Eukaryota > Viridiplantae > Streptophyta > Magnoliopsida > Poales > Poaceae > Aegilops > Aegilops longissima. The sequence goes on from CM038680.1 coordinate 649,855,358, forward strand.
CACATAAATACGATCCTCGAACCATATAGTTCCGTGTTCATCCTTACGGAATCCTTTAGCTTTTCCTTCCTCCATCTTTTGCTTAATCTCATCAATTTCCTTGTCCGACTTCTGGGCTTCACGAATCCTTTCGGTCAAAGTGGACTGAACTTCCAGAGTTGCAACAAATCCTTTCGGAACTATCTCCAGTCGGAGATCTTTGAGGTCATCGACTAACTCCTGGGGTAATCCTCCTGCTGTAAGAGTATTCACATAACTCTTACGGCTCAAAGCATCTGCTACAACATTAGCTTTACCGGGTGGTAATGCAATCTCATGTCGTAGTCCTTATCAACTCTAGCCATCTCCTCCGCTCGAGGTTCAATTCCTTCTGCGTGAAAATATACTTCAAACTCTTGTGATCTGTAAACATCACAACGGTTTCCGGCGAGGAAATGTCTCTGTGTCTTGAGTGCATGCACTACAGCTGCTAACTCCAAATCATGCGTGGTATAATTCATCTCATGAGGCCGTAGCTGTCCGGAGGCATAAGCTACAACCTTACCTTCCTGCATCAATACTCCTCCGAGTCCTTGACGAGAAGCGCCACAATAAACCTGGTATTCCTTGTGTATGTCCGCAAAATCAACACTGGGCTGTGACCAACCGCTTTTTCAATTCCTGAAAACCGCTTCACATTCCTCGTCCAAACATACTTGGCTTCCTTCTTCAACAGCTCACCATGGGCTTGGCAATCTTCGAGAAGTTCTCAATGAACCTCCGATAATATCCTCGCGAGTCCGAGAAAATCTGCGATCTCCTTGATCGAGGTGGGTGACTGCCAATCGGTGACTGATTCAACCTTGGCGGATCAACTGCTATTCCTTCTCCTGAAATAACATGTCCGAGGAATCCAACTTCCTTCAGCCAAAATTCACATTTGCTGAATTTGGCATACAACTGATGTTCTCAAGTTTCTCCGTAACTAGACGCAAATGTTCCTTATGCTCTTCCTCGCTCTTGGAGAAAATCAATATATCATCGATGAACACCACGACAAACTTGTCCAGATATTCCATGAACACCTTGTTCATCAAATTCATGAAGTATGCAGGAGCATTAGTCAATCCAAATGACATGACGGTATACTCATATAAACCATACCGTAGTGAATGCTGTTTTGGGTATATCCTTTTCATGGATCTTCAATCGATGATACCACGATCAAGATCGATCTTAGAGAATACCTTGGCTCCAACAAGCTGATCAAACAAGTCATTTATCATCGGTAGGGGTACTTGTTCTTGATGGTTACTTGCTCAATGCACGATAATCCACAACCATCCTCAAGCTTCCATCCTTCTTCTCTACCAAAAGAACTGGGGCTCCCCAAGGTGATGAGCTTGGACGAATATATCCTTTCTCCAATAACTCATTAATTTGATCCTTGATCTCTTTCAACTCATTCGTGGCATCCGATGAGGTCTCTTGGATATTGGGGCTGTGCCGCAATAGCTCAATCAGAAACTCAATGTCCCTGTCCGTGGCATTCTGGTAATTCCTCCGAAACACATCGGAAATTCCTGCACCATCGGCACTTCCTCCCAACAACTCCCGTGAGGGAATGCACTGATTCTTCATCCGGCTGTGCTCGCTACATACTTGATCCTCTTCTCGCCCGGGGTAGTGAGCAAAATAGACTTCGGGCACAGCCAATGTTCCTTCAAACTTTGACAACCAATCCATGCCTAGGATTACATCCAAGGTCTGAGTTTCCAACACTATGAGGTCTGCGAGAAATTTATGGTTCCCGATGTTGAGGGTTGCATGACAGCCCACGCCGCCATCATTTCTCCTCCCGCGAATCGACGCGAAGGGGGCTTCTAAGGGTTCTAGTGGGCAACCCGCATTTTTCCACAACTACCCTTGATATGAATGAATGCGTTGCACCAGAATCAAAGAGAACCAAAACTGAACGTGAATTCAATAAAAACTTACCAACCATAGTGTCTGGCTGATCATAGACGTCCTCCACGTCGATGTGGTTCACCTGAGCACGAGGGAACGGATTGGGCTTCTTTGCTGAGCCTCCATTGCCATTTCCATTCCTCTGCTTGGCCTCCGGGCAGTCGGTGGCGTAGTGCCCTGTCTTCTGGCACTTGAAGCAGGTGATGTGGCTCAGATCCTTCGGAGCGGGGGCAGAACGGTGCTGATTGCCATTACCATTGCCATTGCCATTGCCATGGCCTGACTTGTTGTCCTGGCTGCGGTTGTTCCCATTTCCTCCATGGTTATGATGGGTGTGTCCTCCTGAGTATGGTGCATAGCGGGGCTTCTGCTGAGCTCCCGAGTTGTGCTTCCCCGGCTGTACTTCCGCTATGCTTTCTATCTGCTGCTGCTTGCCTTCAAGAATGGTGGCCTTGTCTACCAGCTCCCGGTAGTTGTTGAAGGTAGCCACAATAAGCTGCATGCTCAGTTCATCATTGAGTCCCTCAAGGAACTTCTCCTGCTTATGCATCATCTGTGGCCACATCATCGGGGCATAGCGAGCGAGCTTGCTGAATTCATCCACGATCGTGCCACAAGACGGTTTCCTGGCATAAGTTGCGGAACTCACGCTTCTTCGCACTCATGGCTCCAGATGAGACATGAGCGTGCGGAAGGCCTGCTGGAATTGATCCCAAGTGATGGCACCAATGGGAAAAGTGGCGGTGTAATTCTCCCACCAAGAAGCTGCAGGTCCATCCAGTTGATGCGCGCAAAGCGCACCTTCTCAAAGATCGGTGCATCCAACGGTGATTAGCTCTCTTCCGACTTTATGGAGCCAATCATCAGCCACAATCGGCTCAAGTGCTACTAGAGAACACCGCGGATTCAACCTCGTAAATCGAGTCAAGTTGTCCACAAGGGGTGGTGGCGGTGGGTTGTTGGCGTTGTTGTTCGATTCTGAATAAGTAGCTACATCAGCAGCATTCTGCTGTCAAGCAGCTGGGTGAGCTCCGTGGAAAACCAAAGGTCACGCCTCTGAGGCATCCGTGTTTTGGAGTGGATGAGAAGATTAGAATAGAACAATGGTCTATGAGAAATACACTACCCATATGAATGCACAAACATAAACACACCAATCATTTATTCATTCCACTCAAACATGGTTCAAACTCGATTACAAAAGCTCATGACTAATCAAGGAAAAAACATCGCCTAACTGATCGATTTAAAAAGTAAAAGATAACATGGTGGTCGACTAAAAGTCTTCATCGCTGGCGCCTCCTCTTGGGGTTTCCTTCATGGTACTCCTTCAAAATCCTGGTCATTGCTCACGAGGGGTCCACTGCTCCACTCGGATAAAGGCCTCTCCCAAGTCCATCTTTTCCTCTATCGCGCAAGCTTCATCTTCAGGTCGTCGACTATCTCCATGAAGTCCGTGATTTCTTCCTCATGGCCAAGGAAGTCTGCGCGTGCCTTCTCCTCCAGCCCAGCTTGCGGAACAAAGCTTCCGTGTGTCTTCGAGTTACGGCGAGTCCGAATCTCCCGCTTCTCGAGAAGACACTCCAAGTCCCGGATGTAAGAGAGAGTGGAATCATCCTCCACGGCACGGATGATATCTCCATTCCTTGCCCTGCGAGAAACCATGGCGAGGTCTCGAGGATCGAGCTCGCCCAGATACTCCTCTCGAGATGTCCAAGTGCTCGATAGATCGCCACGCCCCTTCCGATGATCCAGCTTGAACTCGTGAACTCAAAGTCAATCGGCTCCGTGTGTCCTCCGGTTCTCCTGGGATATGCACCTCAATCAGAAGCGGTGTCCATCGGAAGTGCATTAGTGGGCTTCCGGTGATCGAGGGCGAGCTATCTTCAGCTGCTTCACCATCTCGACCAGCTTTCTTCAAGGGCATCGCCTCATCGGGCCGGCGTAACTCCGTAGCAAAACTGGGGTGAACTCGACGCCATCTAGAATGTTGAAAATAGGAGAAGAGTCGAATTGAACAGGGAGAATTACGGAATGAAAAGGATTTAAAGTAAATGGTCTCGCTAATGGCTTTCCGATCCTAGGGGTTACGATCCTACGGTCAGCGTGTGCTCGATACCATCTCTCAGTAGCGACCTGACCCAAAATCGGTCAAATCTCCGTATTCATATTCATCCCAAGATCATGCCGGTACTCACAAGACATCGATAAAGTAATCAAAGTTCAATCACACCTGAATATCATTAAACGATTCTCATATAGAGTCTTTATTACAAGGAATAAATTCGCTCAAGGCCAACTCATGAGAAATAAACTACAAATGCTGCGAAGCGTCGAAGATAAAGCGAGTCCATCCGACTCCAAAGGGCAATCGCTAAGCGCTGAGCGTAGCCTCACCCCGATCGAATATATCTCGCAACATAATACGTTGCAGCCATGTAGGTCAGCTTTTGGAATAAGCTGGCAAGTCATGAGGAATAACAATAATAAAGTTACTAACACTATATGCATTTTGGCTGTGGAGCTCTAAGTTTCATCATTTTGCATAAAAGCAAATTTTATCCTACTACAGTGGACTTGCTTGCAAATTACTACAATTGTTGGTAGTTATTGAGATGGTTCCGCCAACCAAATCTCATTCCCAAATTATTAAGTCATAAAACCCCTCAAATTAATTTATTAGTTTTAGTGTTGAGATATCCGAATACTTCCAAGTTCCAGAGGCTCAAATGTCCGTAACCGGGGACACGGCTAATCGATTAGATCTTTAACTCTACAGAGGGTTGCGACTTTCCCGCAAGAATCATTCCTCCTTTAAAGTCTTCGACTTCATGGTGTTTGAAGACGGACGAATGAAACAGGTCTTCCAAAGAGTTCTTCAGCTACCGCCGTACCCATCCAATCCTACCGTTCTTCTACATCTCGTAGTACCGCCCAGCCAGCGTCACTACTAGGGTCAACCCAGCCAGAGCCCATAATGGCTTGCGGCTGCACAGTAAGCTTCCGGTCATGGGGCATCCATCCTTCTCTTCGTGGCTGGGTGAAGCTCCGCAAGATGTCATGGCACTTCTCCATGCATCCCGCCACCACTGGGTTCTCCAGGTGCCCACAACCGCCTCCACCCAAAGAGTGATTTTCCAAGTCCATCTTGATCATTGTAGTTCATGGGGTTGTCATCATCATTGACTCTCACATCTTGCTTATGAATTTCACTCAACCCAAATCCCGCTCACGAGCATAGCAAAGTAACTGCTTCGTCCCGGGGTCATGGTAACAAGGGGATTGGTTCATCCTACCACATGATACTACTCAAGTTTAATTACTTCAAAATTTCACTACTGCATGCATGGTGGGGTGGTGACAATTGCTAATGCATTAAAACATAGGTATAGAAATAACATGATCAAAACTTTCCTTGCTGATGATCCTCGTAAGCTAAAGAGTCGTAGTAGCAAGCTTCGCACTCCGGAAACTCTACTGAGACAAACAATTCACAATAAGCATATAGCAATAGGATCACATAACACAACATAACAAAAGTAACATAACCCAACAAAACAACCAAATCAAAATCCAAAGTGAAAACTCAAAGCAAACCAACTCAAAGTTTTTCCTACTTCAAACAATAGCTAGAATAGTTTTTTTATATAATAAAATTTACTCAACATAACCTAATCATGGTTTTAGGTTAACTTAACAGAAAAGGATTCACTAAGCAACTAGGAGCAAAAAGAATTAATTAAAAGCTATTATAAAACTCATTTTGGGCCTAATCCAATTTCTATTAGGAAAATAAAATAAAAGTTTTATTAATTATAAATAAAAGTTCATCTATTAGAGTGACATAAACTAACCTAGAATAACCAATCACAAGTTAAAAATAAATTTATTTACTAATTAAATTATTAGGAAAACAGGAGCTAGTTAATTAATTAGGATTAATAGGATTCTGCTTAAAACTAATTATTTATTAATCCTAAAATACCCAAGTTAATTTTATGGTTTGGCAATGTTAAAATAAAGTTGGGACAAAAGAATCATCCAAAATAATTTTTCTAACTAAAGTTATAGCAGATTTACTATTCTGACTAAAACTAAATTAAAGCAATTTTAATTAACTTTAACATAGCTAAATATATATTCTACAGAAACTACATAAAATTTGCAAGCCAACAAAAAAAAGAATCACTCAAAAATATTAAACAGAATAAAAGATATGAATTTTTCAAAACAGAAACTATTCTGCTAAAATAGAAAATCAAAAATAAAAGAAAAAGCCTAATGGGCCTATACTGTGCACTGGGCATCAAATAGCCTAACGGGCCTATTGGTTTAAAATAAAAACGGGCCGGCTAAATAACTAAAAACCCTAACTAATAAACCGGACGAACCGGCCGGTCTTTTTATAAAAAGATACCCCTTCGGGGGTTCTAATCGTGGCCGTTCACTAGAGATCGGACGGGGGGTTCCGTGGCTTACCGGAGTCCGGCGACGGCGGCGCGGCGAAAGTCGTCGAGGTTCGAGGGTTCCGAGGCCGGGAGCTCGGGAGTCGCCGTCTTGGAAGTGACGACGAGGTCGGGAGGAGTTTGGTGGGGTCGGGGGTGGTCGGGGTGGCCTAGGGCGTCGACGGCGGCGACTTTGGCGGCGGCGAGAGATTCGGGTCTCCGGCGTGCTCGGGAGAGAGAGGGAGAGGGGGTCCAGCGAGGCTAGGGGGGGGAATGGGGTGCGGAGGGGGTCGGCTTTTATAGCCAGGGCCTCGCGCGGCTTCGGGGAGGCGATCGGGGGCGATCGGAATCCCGGATCCTTCGGGATCCGGCGATCTCCGGCGGTGCGGCGAGGCGTGGGCGAGGGGGAAGAAGATGGGGTGGGCCCCGCGGGTCAGAGAGAGAGAGAGAGAGGGCGAGGCGAGCGGGTGGCCGGGCGCAGAAGTTTGGGCGCGGGGCGAGGGGAGGAGGCTGGTCGGGTGGGCTAGCCAGGGCTTGGCAGTGGGTCGGGCTGGCCAGGCAAAGGCGGGTGCGGCACTGGCTGGGCTCGGGTGGCCTAGTCTGGCGCCCAGGGTTTTTCTTTTAAAATTTTATTTTTTAATAAGACAAAACTGAATAAAACAATAACTATAAATATTTTATATAGGGTATATATATACCAAAATGATCGGGGAATATTCCTTTCATTTGAACATTTTTCCAAAGGCAAAATCCAAACTTTATAAAAATCCATTTTTTTCAAATTCAAATAAAATTCAGATTTGAATCCAAATCTTTTGGCATTGTTTCCTCTGATATTTTTGGAGTGTCATGTTTGCTCCTCTCATACTTTTGATCAAGTATTTATCAGGCTTAGTTTTTGAAATGTTTCCCACATGCCAAAGTTTGAATTCAAATTCAAAACTCAAATTTCTCTGAAACTCCAAATGGCATTCAAATTCAAACAGGATGCATAGGATGCTTAGCTATCATTGTAAAACATTCCAAATAGGAAATTTGGGATGTTACAGACTTGGACGTGGGGTTTGGGGGCCAAAGGCCTACTATTATACTCGCACGACCGGCCTGACATGCTCTACCCTAGCCGCAGCTGTATCATATGGTTTCGCACCTTTCCAGATCTTAGCGCCGCCATGCAATTCTTCTCCAGCCCTCCTTCCGGCGTGCACCGCGAGAAGGGACAGCAGTCCTCCGAACCCCGCCTTTCGTGATCCTGTACGGGAGAGGGGCGATCAGGTTTTTGGGGAGCACACTCCTGTGACTGCTGCCAGCGATGACTCCCTCAACGACAGCCTTCTTCCCCGACCTCGGTAACCTCTTCATCAACGACATTAGTGACAACATCAACCACATCGGTTCTGCTCCCGCTGTACAATATATGATTCTGTCCTCCTGGTTTAGTCCGCATCATTACTTTGATGTTTGTAATTGTCGTCATGATCTATTTACTGCTGTTTCGGATTAAATCTCATTCTAAATTGCTCATATATTCAACAATCCAATCCAAAAACCTAATCACAGGCAATTTACTCCGAGTGGTTTTGCTGCGCTTTTGAAGCCGCCTACTTTTAAGGGGGTGCAATATATAAGGTGGCGCACAAGAGCAGTATATTGGTTTCAGATCATGTACTGCTATGACGCCACTAAGGGTAAGCCTGAGGGCGATCTTAATCCTACACAGCAGGAAGCTTTTCAGAACATGCATACCCTCTTCAAAGCCACCCTGCTGAGTGTTCTTGACGATTCCATTGTGGATTCATATATGTCGTTTGACAGCGGCAAAGACATGTGGGCTGCGCTCAAGGCCACGCTTGGGCCCTCGGCCGCAACGAGTTGTACGTCATGGAGCAATTTGTGACTACAAGATGACCGATGAGCGCCTGTTGTTCAAGAGACTCATGAGATACAACCACTCTCTAAGGAACTTGAGTACTTTAAGTGTGTGTTGCCGGACAAATTTGTTGCTGGGACCATCATTGCCAAGCTTCCACCTTCGTGGAACTATTTTGCTACTTCTCTGAAAAACAAGAGACATGAGTTTTCTGTTTTGGATCTCATTAGCACTCTTGATTTTGAGGAGAACGCGAGAGCAAAAGACACATGTGCTCGGGTCGCTGAGGGAGCTTCTAGTGCCCACATGGTACACGAGAAGAACTTCCAGCCCAACCAGCCCCAAAACAACAAGAACAAATCTCAGGGGAAAGGCAAGTTTGATGCAAAGAACAAGTCGTCACATTCTACCAAATTCAAGAAGAATTCTCATAACGGGAAGGGACACAAACCTCAATTTTGGCAGCACCGCACAAAATTTATATGGCTGCATCTACCTGCTGTCAGCTAACCTCATGGTGCTCCGTATTCCTACATTCGTAATTCAGGTACAATGACCACCGCAAGATGAAATTAGCTTATCCGTGCGCTGACTTGCTGAATGCAGTGGAACGATCCTGTCATGTGTGGAGGAGCAAACAAGCGGTGCGGCGAAGGTGGAAATCAACCAAGGACTTATGAAATTATATGTAATCTTCCTCACACAGGTCAAGATCCCTTCGTCCGGATGATCGTGTTTTGTCATGCCGAGCTATTGATATGTGCTACTGTTTTGCAACACCGCTTAAGTATAGCCACTGTTTTCAGATCTTTCAGATTCGTGACAATGAATATGATATCGGGGAACTGCACAATATGGACCCATATTGAGTCATCTCTATTGCCTCATGTGTTTGCTGCAAATGTGTCAAAGATCAATTGCAAGATGAGGCAGCTAGCTAGCTGTGGAGTTGCCAACATGCTCAAAGTGCTCGCAACATTGAGTACAAACAAGCATGCCCAGAAATTAATGCGTATGCTAGGGAGGCCCTTTGCTCGAGAAGCATCGACCGATTTTCTTTATTTCCACACCTTCTCACAGCTTTGTATATTGGTTATAGTATGGTGAATCATTGAGATGCATAGACATGCTGAACTTTTGTTCTTTGAATGTTAGTTTAATGTGAGTGTTCAGATCCAGCATCGCATCCTCTAATTTGGTGGATGCACATAGAAAAATAAATCTCCTTAATTTACTCCATAACCACCCTATTAAATAGGCCTAGTAACAAACCAGACGCATGTAGTGGCCGGCGGGCACATGCATCCTGCATGCATGGCCAGTCAGCCAAGCCCATGCGCCAGCTCCAATGCAGCAACACAAAAGAAGAGAGCGGTTCTTGGGAAAAAGCGAGTAGTTAGTGCAGCGGGCCTTATAAACACGAACAACTCGCTCTCCCGCCTGCTTCCCCACCCACCCCCCACTCCCCAATCTTCCTCACTCGTCCGTAAAACCCCGCCATCTTCTTCCTCACTGCATGTAAAACGCCTGCTCCTCTTCTTCCACTCCTCAGAAATCCCCAGCCCTCCTTCTTCCCCACTCTTGCCGCCACTAGGCTCGCCTCTGCTACTCTACTCAAACCCATGAGCTCGGCGCGAGCCCACGAGGAAAATGGAGTCGGCTGGCCCCAGCGCCAAGAAGATGAGGCTCCCGCCAGCGGCGACGCCGGTTGTAGATCCCAGACCCGTAGCTGGGAGAAGCGGCAGCCCCCCCACCCGGATATGAGGAACCAGTAGAATCTCCGGTGGACCGCATCAGCGATCTCCCGGGCATCATCCTTGAGGAGATCATCTCGCTTCTCCCCACCAAGGATTGCTGCCGCACACAAGTCCTCTCAAATCGGTTATGCCTCTATGGCCCATCGCGCCTCAATCTCGATCGTCGCCGATATCATCCTTCCTGAATTTGATCTCATCGAGTCATCGCTCTTCTCACCAAAGCAGGCCCCGCTCAATGCCTCTCAGATCCCGAAAAGCTACCGCTGTCCATACCCGCAAGGTGGACGCTATCGACATCCCCAATTCAGAAACTCCAGCAGTTTGAGTTCTACCATTACCATGAAAGATTCATACCACGAACATACCAAAAATTCGTGCCCACACCACCGTTGTCCATTTCATGGTTTTCCTCCTCTCTCCACACTGCCATCTTCGCCTGGTGCCATCTACCAGACGATCTGGTACAAATGCTTCGACTCCCACTGCTAAAAAAACTTTTGCTTGTGGTGGTTTATCTGTCGAGGCCTCATCAAGACAACATCATCCACTCCAGCTTGTTCTGCCTGGAGCGCTTGTCGATTGTTTTGGGAATAGAAATCGTATCGCTTGTCTCCAAATAAAGTTGCCTCACCTTAAAAGCATTGGAATTTGTTTTAAAGGACAGCGGCTCATCATCGAAGATGCCCCTTCACTTGAAAGGTTGCTCCTTCATAGTTGTTATACACCTTCGAAATAAGTGTCGTCTCTGCCAAACCGAGACCTTGGGTGTAATTCATGACCCGTTTAATAATCACAAGGAGTTGGTGTTTGGCTCCTCACTTTTTCAGGTACCGTATATTATCATCTACACATTTGTCATCATATGCTGCATTTTTCATTTGTGCGCATAAGTTCTATATCATCTTGGAGTACACTTTGGGTACTAATATTATGTTATATGCTCAATATAGAGTTCGTCCATTGATAGCCTATCAATGCTGCTGGATTCTGTCAAGATCATATATATCAGAATGTATAGTTTTGATCTGGACATAATTATTGGCTTGCTGCGATGCTTTCGACCTCTGGAGAATTTATAAATAGAGGTGATGATTTCATGCACATTGAAAGCCCGTATATATTGTACTAGAATTAACTGTTCAGCTGTCGTTCTTTCGACATACTCTTTTTTCAGACCTTAACTGTTTTCAATCTTCATGTCTATTTAGGGAGAACCACATGGAGAAAAACATATAACCAATCGTTGGCGTAATAAGCACAAGGATTTTCTCAGTTCTCATGACATTCGTTTGAGGACAATAACGATGGGACGATATGCATCCAACCAGGCAAACAGAAGCTTTGTCACATTCTTCCTGTTGAACGCGCGGTTACTATTGTCCATGAGGCTTAATTTTTACAGCAAGAGATTTCTCACGGACGAACATGTTGAACAGCAAAAAAAGAAGTTTCAGGTGGACAAATGGGCTTCTAAACGTGCTCGGCTTATATTTACAATAAGTTGTAGACATCCTGAAATAAACTTTTTTGCACAGGATGTTGATTTTATGGATCGGACCGATCAATTTGTTTGTGACTGCAAAAAAGAGTGGTTGGGTTAGATGTTAATATCATGTTCAATCTGGGTTTTGTGTAAAAATTTGATGAACAATTAATCCTTGGGCTTTTTGTACCATTTGTATGCTTGACTTGCATGTTGTTGCCCTCGTACTCTCCTCCACCTGCCACTACACTGCCGCATATTCCATGGCTGTTGTTCGTTCCTGTCCGAGGCCTTGCCGTCGTTCTCTGCCTTGGTTAGCTCGCTGTGCCCGCCGCCGTCTGGCGTTGTCAACATGGTCAACAACCAAGAGGAATCAGGAGATGGCTGTAAGTGGAGAGGCTAACAGTAGGGACCCACCAGGGTCATTGCATTTCGCAAGCAGGTGCCTCGTTATTACAAGCCAAAAAATACTTCCTCCTAATTGTTTGACAACTAGGTTCCACGCCTTTGTCAATGTAGTCAATAAACAAGAAAATTACACAACGAGCGGATAACACCAGGGACCCAGCAGCTCGCCCAGTTGTTTTTCAGTTTCAGAGACGGAGCTCAACTTCGCGTTGTGCGGGGGTTGTGGCCCGTCTAGCCCATGCTTACGCTTTTATTAAGCACATGATGAGCCCAGTTGATATATTTTTTCTTTCTAAAATTGGCTAGCCCAGTTCTTTTTTTGGAGAATACCAAAACCGAGGCCTACTTGCTTTTCTCAGCCCTGCTGGGCTGCAAATCTTTCAAGACGAGGAGGGATGTAAGTAGTAAGAAATGGGCTTCCCCAGAAAACAGGCTATAAGTTGTAAGAAATGGGCTGTAAATTTTTAAACCAAAGCCAACCGGCAATTGCATTAAAATATCATTGTTTTCAGGATTTCTCTACTCTCTACTCTTATAAAAACCAAAGCCAACTGGAAATTACATTAAAATATCATCTTTTCTCCCACAAGATAAACTACTTATACAAATGCATCTTCATGTTCCGTGCAACGAACGGGCATCTTGCTAGTTAAGATTCTAAATTTCATTCATTCTTTTGCGGAGAATTGTTTTTTGAATTTTATTTTGATATAATTTTTTGAAAACTATTTTTAATGTGACTCGAAATTTTGTGATTAAAAGAGTTCGGACCCCACCGAAATATGCAAAATTTCGTTGAATTTTTTAGCAGTGCCCTGAATATATGGTCTGTAATGCTAATAAAAAGAATATGGGCTTCAAATATCCTTAAGAATTAGAAAATGGGCTGTAAGTTATTGAAAATAATGGCTAATGGGTTGTATGCTGTTTTCCACAGATTTGGAGGCTGACTTTTGGGCCTACTAGGTTGACGATCACGCTATCCTAAATTTTCTTTTGACGCGTACGCAAGGCTTTGTCAACTTAGTCAACACACAGCAGTGACTGTTGGATGTCCATCCAATGGCCGTCGTGCTTCTTCAATCTCTGATCTTCCTGCTCCAGCCGCCCAAACCAGCGCCAGCGGGACTGCCTGCTCCCTCCTCCCATGGCTGGCTGTGCTGCCGCTAGGCCATCCCTCTAACCACCCACACATCCTGTTATTTTCCGGCGACGTCAGCCACACCCCGCAGCCGACCAGTCAGCGCTCGTTCTCCCCTCAGCATGGGCATCCGCTGCGGTGGCTTCACCTCGGGTGGTTCTCTTCTGGGCCTCGCCCTCGTCCACCCGTTTGTGCTCTCGGCGGCGCGAGGTCAACATGATCAACAAACAACAGCCATCGGAAGAGGCCGACAGAGGGGCCCACACGGAAAATGCCTCCTTATTACGCGAAATAATGATTCCTCCACCGATAGCTGGGACCCACCGAAGGGTCTCAGATTTCGTGAAAAAACGCTCCCCCCATCGTCACCGGATCCACCGGAAATGCCTCCTTATTACGCACAAAAAATGAATACTCCCCACTAGCCGGGACTCACCTTGGTGGGAGGCTGAGTTGTGGGCCTACTAAGTTTACGGGATGGAGGGCTTTGTCAACTTAGTCAATATGAACGACTCTAGCTCCAAAGGACCGTGATGATGTCCATCCAACGGCCGTAGTGCTTCTTCAACCTCTGGTCTTCGTGCTCCAGCCGCCCAAAGCAGCACCGGTCGTGTCGCGTGCTCCTGCCTCCCGTGGCCGGCTGTGATGCCGCGGAGGCCTCACCGCCCCCTACTACTCCCACCGCTGGCCAGGCCATCCCTCTACTCACCTACACCCCCTGTTATTCTTCGGCGACGGCAGCCTCACCCTCGTACTCCTCTTCGCGTGGGCATCCACTGCTAGGTCGTCCCCTTCCTAGGCCTCGCCGTCGTCCACCACCGTGGTGCTCTCGGTGCGGCGTGGTGTGACACTCCAAAAAAATTTATTTGGTTTTTCACAAACCTTTTATTTGATTTGAAGGAGGCTATTTAAAATCCTTCCAAAAAGCCCCTCCTTAAAAAAAATTTCCCCTATGACAAGTATTTTATTTTTGTGTCATCCTCAACCTTGGTGTTTGGTTTGGTTTTAAAAACTTCCCTTCTGATGTTAACTCATCACAATAAATTTTTGGAAATTAATTGTTATTAAAAAGAAATCCTATGGGTTTTGGGGCTATTCTTCTTTTGCAACCACCCATTGTTTTACCATACCTCATATCAAAATTTCTCCCAAAACCCTCCCTCCACTTTGGGTCAAGCCAAATATTCTATTCCAACAAGTTCAACCCATTTCTGATTTTTATTCCATTTATTTTAACCCCAAAACTATTTCTGCCATTATTTTTGGACCTAGGTGGTTTACAAAGGAAGTACCAAATTTACTTTGAGTTTTGATTCCAAATCAACTCCTCTGACTAGTCCTTAGCACCCCCAACCTAGATCCATCAAGATCCACTCTTCCACAGTTCAAAATTTTCAAGTTTTATTCACTGCAAGTTTGGACCAGATTTGGCAAATTTGGTGAAATTCATATTTTTCCTTTTCCAAAAATTCTGACAAAAATCAGGCAGCCCCCAGGTGCATTGAGAGATCACCTCACCAAAGATCAGCCCCAGATAAATTTCCCACATGCCAAAAACATTTCATCGAACACCGGCGTGCCTCGTTGTCTGCCACAGCCGTAAAAAATTCAGATTCAGAGTTGGATTCAGATTTACGTTGTCGCTTTTCTTCAGAGATCGGCGTCCATCTCACCAGTGCTCACGCTGGCCTCTTGCACACTGCTCCCCCTCCTTATCCAGAGCGCCGCCAGGTCGCTTGGCCGGGCGCGGGCGTCGGTGCCGACGTGGCTAGCCAGCTCCGGCAGCTTCTGCGGCGGCAGAGCCACCCGTGGCGTCCGTCAGCGGTCCGACCCGGCTTTCGGCGCCGACCAGCGCCGCCCGAACCACCCCAGGCCTCCACGTGGCCCTCTCCTCCTCTGTGCAGACTGCGGCACCGTCGTCGTGGCCTGGCAAGCACAGGGCGTGCTCTCTGCCGCCGACGGGCCCGCGAGGCGCCGTTCCGTCGAGACCACGGCACAGGCCAAACCCAGCCGAGTTTAGCGTTTGAGCGTAACCAATGCACCCTCGCATTGATGCCCGGCCACCTAATCCACCGGTCCGGCCACCGCCTCGCCATAATCGTCGCCGGGGATTAGCCCGTTCTCGGAACCACCTCGGGCCGGCTATAAATAGCCGCCCGAGCTCGCCTTCGACCAGCACCACTCACCTCACCTCGCCAAAGCTGCGATCAACCCCTAGGAGGACCCCGAGGAGGCCTTCTCCTCCGTCTCCGGTCGCCCCGATTCGCTTCGGGCTCCGATGCGATCCACTCCGGTGAGGGCACCCCCTCCTCCCAAACCCTGTCCGTAGCCTCCTAGGGCACCCAATCACCTAACCCGCGCCTCGATCTGGCCTTTGCAGCCTTCCCCGACGAGACACAACATCGCCCGAGCCGCCGTCCGCCGGAGTAAGGGCCGCCGTCGACGTGGTGCTCGCCGACGACCACCTCCACCACCCACAGACGCGGGAGAGCACCCTGAGCCCGTAGGTAACCTCCGCTCCTCCCAACTCGCCGTGGATCGTCGCCGGCGACCACCGCAAGCTTCGGGCGCCGGCGCGCTCTATTTTCTCTCTCAGATTTTCAAACCTGACGGGTGGGACCCCCTCATCAGCATCTCTTTTCTATTTGAGCCGTTTTTTCTGGAAAGCGCATTCGGGCAAATACACTTTCAATCTGAAACGTTTCCTTGTCCTTTTTTGTTCAGCCCCCTGGAAACTTTCTGTTTCATTATAGACAAGTCCCTGGAGTAAAACTCTAATAACTCTTAAACAAAAAATGATTTTTGATTGATTCTTTTTCTGTCCTCTTTATTTTTCTGTCTAGTTTTTTATCATATTTATTTGAAAAATATTTGTAGTACTTTTGTGCACCCACGGTATTCACGTTAGTACACGTTTTCTTTGTACCGTAGATACCTGAAGAGGTGACGGAACCGCGAACTTCACCGAGCTAGACTCCGACTACTCCGAACCAGGCAAGCATGTTTGAACCTTTGATATGACGAGTGTTTTGCGTGTTTGCTTAAGTAGTTACTTCATGGCATGATTACATGAACAACCGTGAATGTTATGTTGCATGCAAAGCTATCGTGAGTGAGCTTCGAAACTCGATGCGTGACTCGATGTGAGTTTACATGATCATGTGGTGACATGATGGGTGGGAAGATGGTATTGTTGTAGCATGCCATTCTTATGCCAAACTATTTAACTCCAGTGTCAACGTGAGTCAAGTCACGTTACCACCCGTTCCTTTTCTTGTACTACCACATGTTTTCTTTACGGAATATGGTTTAGTAAGTTGCAAACCTCTTACCTGGTACACACCAAACAGAGGGGCCGGGATGAGGGTTCCATGGCCCTGGATTAAAGCCCGTCATCCGGTCAGGGAGCATGGGTGTTTCCGGTTGGGACCGAGAGGGGGGCACCCCTTAGAGCGCGCGAGATAAATTTGATCCCATGCTATTCGAGGTTGTGACCTCCCCGTCTTAGAGTTTTTCTTGAACGTTGCCTAGGGTGATTCCTGGCAGCGGAATGTGGAAGTGGGTGTGTACTGGTTAGATGTGTTTCTTCTAAAATACCGTAAACGGAACTAGTCCCTTGCGACTACTGAAATCCGTTGGCTGTGGTTTAATAGTACAAACTCTGCAGAGTCAAACTCATTCAAGTAACCGTATCTATGGTCAATATCTGTGTTCAACTTGCCCTGTCAGTCTCAGTGTCAGTCTCTTTGACAAATCTCCGGTGAACAGACATGAGTGGTAGTCTCGGCTACATGATTAATCTCGTGGATGGACTAACCCGCTTATTATTATGTGCTGAGTATCTTTCCTTGGAATGGTCTATACTGCTCGAATACGACAATGCAATATAAGCCCTTTATGTGATGTCGCTCAGACGTCCGACTATGGCATTTATGTTGTTTACTTTTGATATGAGCCATTTATGTGATGTCGCTCAGATGTCCGACTGTGGCACTCTTGTTATTTATTTTCAATATAAGCCCTTTATGTGATGTCGCTCAGACGTCCGACTGTGGCGCTCTTGTTATTTACTTTCAATATAAGCCCTGTATGTGATGTCGCTCAGACGTTCGACTGTGGCACTCTTGTTATTTATTTTCAATATAAGCCCTTTATGTGATGTCGCTCAGACGCCCGACTATGTCACTCTTGTTATTTACTTTCAATATAAGCCCTGTATGTGATGTGCTCAGACATCCGACTGTGGCACTCTTGTTATTTACTTTCGATATAAGCCCTTTATGTGATGTCGCTTTGACGTCCGACTGCGGCACGCTCGTTCATTTATTTTCCAATATAAGCCCTTTACGTGGTGTCGCTTAGACGCCCGACTGCGGCATGTTAATTTATTTGTTCACCATTCGAGGTGTCTCTTCAGACACTCGATCGGTTTTCAGTTATTTTTGTTGGGATTTCGGGAGGATTACCGCCTGACTTCCTTTTATTTAACATGTCGTGCAAGTTTATCATTTGAGTGTGCATTGCCAATTGCTCATGATGCATCATGCTTACATTTGTTATATCTTATGTCCGAACTGTCTTGCGAGTACATTCAAAGTACTCACCTGGCTTGTTGATTTGGCCAGATGTTGACGAAGGCGATCTTATGGATGAAGAGTTCGATAGCAAGTCCGACGCCTAGAGGAGTCCCAGTGAGTCCCGTGCGATCCTGGAATTTATCACTTGTACCATATCCGCTTCCGCTACTCGAGTAAACGATCGAGCCTCACTCCGACGCTCGATGAGCTGCAAGAGTAGGAGTCAATGTCACCCACTTCACTGTGACCTATCCACCACCACTTTTAAATACGAGTCAGTAGTATGCCACCACACCCTTGTGTCATATCCGCCTTTATGTATGTTATTGGCGTGCTTGTAATAAATTGTTGAGCAACCTCAGCTCAACCCTGTATATATTTAGTACTTCTGGATTTCTGTATCAAGAATTTGTCTACCAGTAAGGAGGACTCTCCTATACTGGAAATAAAAGGATCGGTTTCTCAATAAGTATTTTATTGAAAAACCGGTCGTGACACGTGGTCAATGTGGTCAACGACCGACTTCCATCGGAAGAGTACTATGCGTGGAGAGGCTGACAGCTGGGTCCACGGCGGCTGCAAGGAAGTGCCTCCTTATTACGCGCAAAAATAATTATTCCTCCACCTGACAGCAGGGACCCACCGAATGGGCCACCAGTATTTCACGAAAAAAATGTTTCCCCCTGACTGCTGGGACCCACCAGCTACATCTTCGCACGCAAGGAAGTGCGTCCGGGCAAAAAAACAAACGATTCGCCCCCCTGACTGCTGGGACCCACCAGCTACATCTTCGCAGGCAAGGAAGTGCCTGACAGTCGGGACCCACCTGGTCGAAGCGTACGTAGCGTTGTCATTCTGGTCGCGAACGTGTACGTACATATATACTGGTCGATGTAGAGGCGCGCACGTAGCATGTACACGTACGTACAACGGCCAGGGTGCAAGAAAGAAAATACGGCCACATATGTGTACATACGGGCGGGGTCTCGAACGCCTACTCGCGCATACGTACATGGCTGGGTCGGAACGGATAAACAGCGTCGTCGTCGTGTTCATGGGGAGCCAACCGGCTGGGTCGGAACGAAATGCGTGGTCGTGTTCATCGGGAGGGATTGGACGGAACAGGCGATGGAAACAAGGCCTGGCGTACCGCACAACAGAGGAAACGGACCTTCTACGTTCGGAATGGGGTCCTGTTGATCGGGAGGATTGTGGCGTACCGCAAAACGGAGGAAACGGACCTCCTATGGTCGAAACGGGGGTCCTGTTGATCGGGAGGGGTGTGGCGTGCATCAAAAATCGATTTAAACGGACCTCCCTACGGTCGGCGGGTCCTGTTGATCGGGAGGGGTGTGGCGTACCGCAAAACGGACAAAACGGACTTGTGTTGGAGCACTACAGTCGAAACGGGGGTCCTGTTCATCGGGAGGGGTGTGGCGTACCGCAAAACGGGACTCCACGAGATAATGTTCATCTCCACCGTCGACCTCCTCCAGCCTCCACGGGCTACCGACGAGCTCCTCTAGCCTCCACGGGCTCCTGTTCATCCAGCCTCCACCGCGCGCTACTCCATCGGCTACTGTTCAACCACCCCTCCACGGCCACCCCTCCACCATCTACTGTTCATCCAGCCCTCCACACCACGGGTCCTGTTCAACCACCCTCCACGGCCACCCTCCACCGCTCACTGCTCATCCAGCCTCCACATCACGGGTCCTGTTCATCCAGAGGCAACGCCACCGCCACTGCTCATCCAAACCCCTCGCAACGCTCACAGTTCATCCAATCGATCGGCTTCGCTTAGCAGCAGCAGCGGCGAATCGCCCATCGGGTTCGATTAACAGCCATCGATCGATCGCCGGGTTCATTAACGCGTAGCTGCAGCAGTAATCGCCGGGCTCGATTAGAGCCCAATGCCTTGCTCGGGTTCATTAGAGCCAACGCCGCACACACGCAGCACGCGTGTACGAGAGAAACACGCATCGCTCGGCCCCCGACCTCCCACCGTAACCGGGAACTCCCCGAAATTTTCCTCCCCCTCGCTTCTACCACGGTTTTTTTCCGTCATGGACGGCCCAAAGAATGTCATGCAACTGCGTCTCCAGCCCGCCCAGGATGAAAAGCCCATTTTTTGTCATGATTTTTTGTCATAGAAGTAGGAGCCCACCACATCTATGATGATACCGGGGTTTTTCACAATTATCGTCAAAGAAGTGTCATATGTATGACAGAAGAAAATTTCGTTCGGCCCAAAATGTCACGGATGTGTCTTTTTTTTGTAGTGATGTTGATTGCATCTGCTATATGACTCATGTTCGACCTTATGGTCTCTTGTGTTTCGAGGCCATGCCTGTACATGCTTCTTTCTCAATTGAGGGAGGACACTATCTTAATTCTTGTGAAAAGGCAGAAGCAAGTGAAAGGGCAGCAGTATTATATGAGTTCTAAAAATAAGGGCGAAAAAAAGTCATGTATGATAGTGGTCAAAAGCCTTCCATAGAAGGGAATAGCAAAATGACTAGAAATTCATAGCTGACTAGCGTACGAACGAGTTGGTCAGGCTATGAATGAAGGCTACTACTCTTCAGGAAGAAGGTACTAATAGCTCGTTCAGAGGTTCAGTCAAGCTCCTCACTCTTGGTCTGGCGGGGCATATTAGATATAGTAGTGGTGGTTTGAAAGCTTCTTATTTTTTCTAATACTATAGTAGGAGTAGGTCAGGTACAGCTTCTTATACTAGGGATGCTTTTTTGAATCATTGAAAAAGCTTTCAATAGTCTTAGTAAGTTTCAGAAAGGAGAATACCAAGGTTGAATCGAAGATAAAAGTCAAGCAGGTCACATCGCCGATGAGTTGTGTAGGAAGGATTGCTTGTCAAGCTCTTGCGGAATTTGGACTTATTATTTTGACTTATGGCTCTGAGAAAAACCCTTTTCTAGATTAGGCTTTTGATCTACTTAATTACGAGAGATCTCCAAAGTATAAGCGAGATGCTCTTACACCAGAAAGATAGTATAAGCTAGTTCTCACTAGCCGGGCCCTTACTCCTACTACTCACCAACCGAGCCCTTACTCCCATCTACTACTTCTTATTAAAGCTGCAAGTGCAGAGGGGAATTTCGCAAGCTAGGAGGAATAGAAAATCCTAACTAAGAAACAATCAATCAGTCCACTAAGTATGTTAAGTAAGAGTTATACGAAATACTCTGATTCAATGTACGAGTGACTCAATCCCAAAGGTCAATCCAGCCAGCCGATTTTCAACAACAAAGGAGTTCACCATGGAAAGATAAAGTCTAATGACAGACACTGGTAATTCTCTCACTGGGCCAGCCACTAGAATCAGTCACTGAAAAAGCAAGCAAGGAGATGTCCTCATTGGACATTTATCCTATTTGTGAAATCCTTTCTATGTTTCTGAGACCCGGAAATCTGTCAAGTAAGTAGGGATTTCTTTCTCCCCATCCATGGTTTCTTTTACTTTTTTATAGGCGTCCGGCGCATGCATACAACCATTCCTTCTTCTCCTCGGAACGTCAGGTCGGTCGAAAAGAAAGCGCGGTGTAGCTGGCATCAGCATCTCTTGTTAGGTTCGCACGCACAAGGGTGGTGGGTAGGTCTCTTTACATGTCCCGCGAGGCTTTGATCTTTCCATGTATTGGCGCATAGAGATTTGACTGAGCAGTTGTATTTATTTTATGCACATTTACTTATGTTGATAGAGGGAGTGGGATGAAAAACGCATAGTAGGAGATTGCCTACCTACCACGTCTCGTAGGAGACCCAAACCTCGCATACGGGTGGACCGAGTCGGGTGAGTAGGCTGGATTGCTAAGTTCTACCTCCATTTGATCCTATACCGGCTCTAGTGGTCATATAAAGGAACACAAGCGGGTAACCACTTAGGGAACTAGGACCCGGTATCTGCTGATTCCACTGGAGTGACTTACTCTCGGAGGGAGCACCGGTTCTGGAATCCGTTAGTAGTACACGTAGGCGCGCGAGCACTACGATATCAGAACTTACTTTCTTATTCCATTTTCGTGCTTAAACAACGATTCGCCCGTGGGATGATCAGTGGGGTTGATGCCCTGTAATCATACATAGTTGGACTTGTGCGTGCCTTGCTTGTACAATCAGAAGCTTCAGGAGGAACCTTCCATGGAGGACAGGTGGTGAACTCTGGATCCTAGGACTGTGACACGATGCAACACTTCCCATTTTAGGCGGAGCTGCTTTGGGACTGTGGATACACGACCTTTTTGAGGACAATGTCGCCTTGGAGAATACTCGCTCTTTAACTCGGAGTCGTAGAAGCTAGTGTTGTCTTGCTTGCTCGAAACGTGCTTGAGGAGTGATGTGTCTCGTATTCAAGCGACGTTGCTTCAGAGAGCGACCACCAAGGAGCATCTTGAAGTGGAGTACGACGACTTCTCCTCCAAGGGAGAAAGGTATGCGCTTGTGAGGCGGCTTTTGCTTGCAGAGTTGCTTTTGAAGATGATCCACCCCATTTTCTCAGAAGAGAAGTCAGAACATGTGTTTTTCACGACCCGGACGATAGAGAGCACTTTCCAATAAGCATTACAGACTGATCGCATGGTACTCTCTCTACGCCCAATGGACCTTCCTCTACAGCGCCAGGAAGAAAAGCTGGATCGACGTGTTATAAGCCGTCACCGTAGCGGAGAGAAGCCAGATGGCTTATCGATTGCTAGCTGTCAGCATAGGTAGTATTTTGGTACCAACATGCCAAGCTAGCGGAATTCTTCACAGGGAAACAACATCTTGAACTTGGAAATGATCGTTTCAACGAAAACTGTCTATTTATGAGAAATGCTATGTTATGTTTTTTCCGCCCGGTGAGTAGATACAAATCAAGGTATTGATCTGTTTTGCTACCAGGAGGGGGTTCGGGTACACGCCAGCTCTTTCTCATATAGCTAAAAAACAAGTGATTTTGTCTTGTCAAAGTAAAATACTCGGGGCAATCTACTCATATCAAGCGGGTCTTAGCGGAGTCCAATTTATCAAAGTTTCATTGTGACCTTTATTCTGGTTAGGGGCAAGCAAGAAAGGGCGAATACGGGAGTTTTATTGTATTTCTGGGCAACTTTCCCAAGTCGTTCCACAAGAGACAAAAAGGATATAATGGTGATGAAGACAAAGCGCATAGAGCTCATACAGTTACCTTTTCATTTAATGAATTTCGTATAGAGAAGCAAGTTCTCATATCGGATCTGTTATTAATAAAAACACTCCGTAGAGAAGTGATAACCTTAGCACAAGTGAAAGAAGCCCGCCTACCACTCTTCTCCCCCCAAACCATCCAAGCAAGAAAACCACTGCTACCTGGCGTGGGGGGCCACGAATTCACTATTTTAAGAACAAATTCTACTTTAACCCAAAGTAAAACTCCCTATTTTGGCTTTTTGAGAGCATCAAAATAAGGTTGAAGAATCGTCCCCCTTACACGGGGGTTATTTAAATCGACTTCAAGATTCAGGAGGTCTGATAAATTGTCGCTCGATTGACCATTACAGGCCAGGATCTTTTTCAAACATTTATCAAATCGACCCCACTCTCGTGGATTCTCGATTTGATTCGCTAAAGGAGCACTGTAGCGCAAATGGCTCCATAACTCCGAAAGGAACCACTTATTTGGAATAGATACTCTTCTTGATGTCCCGAATTGCTTCCGCTGAATTCGAAGAATCCGGGTAAAGAGAACGTATATGGGCCAACGCGTCCTCTTTTTTTATTTTTTCGTGCCCATCCAACATTCTATCTTTCGCGTTATTCAATTGGTTGACAAAGTTGTCCGGTAGCGGTCGATCATTAAAGTCGATCAAATGCTTTGGAAAATCCCCATTAGCACTCCTTTTCATTAAGGACACGCCTGCACCGTCATGGGTGGCGCCTTTGCTAGGAAATAAGCCCCTTTTGTGGGTTTACGAGGCCACCTAAATTAGATGTTCTTCCTTTCAATTCTAGTATTTCGTGAATTAGCCCCCTGGTTTGGACTTCGATGCTCCCTATGAAGGCTCCACCAGGTTGTTGAATTATCCCAATTTGGGTCATGAAAAAGAAGAACAAAAGCCCCAGGGAACCCAAAAAGAAAATCAAATGTATTTTTGTTTTTTGGTTCTTTCCACTGCTTGAAGTGATTGCGACAACTACGAAGAAACGATTTAATCCCAACTACGGATATATAAGAACCGAAACTGCTCAGAGCATTCCATCCGCGTAAGCATCTGGATAATCTGGAATGCGACGTGGCATACCCGAAAGCCCTAAGAAATGCATGGGAAAGAAGGTCAGATTAACCCGAAAAAGTGATCCAAAACGGATTTGGCCTAAAGTTTCAGGATATGTCCACCAAAGATTTTACCCACCCAATAGTAAAATCCAGCAAATAAAGCAAAAACGGCTCCCATAGAAAGTACATAATGGAAATGTGCAACCACATAATAAGTATCATGTAGAGCAATGTCTAGCCTAGAGTTTGCTAGAACTATTCCAGTGAGCCCTCCTATGATGAACAAAAAGATGAACCCTACAGCAAATAACATGGGTGTTTTGTGTTGTATCGAACCTCCCCACATGGTAGCGATCCAACTAAAGATTTTGATTCCTGTGGGCACAGCTATGATCATGGTAGCTGCGGTGAAGTAGGCACGCTCGTCAAGTCAACCTAAGTGTTTCGCATGTGTAAATCTTGCTTACACCCGTTGTATGTGAATGTTAGAATCTATCACACCCGATCATCACGTGGCGATTCGAAACAACGAACCTTCGCAACAGTGCGCAGTTAGGGGGAACACATTTCCTGAAATTTTAGTGAGGGATCATCTTATTTATGCTACCGTCGTCCTAAGCAAATAAGATGTAAACATGAAACACATCACATGCAAATCATAGAGTGACATGATATGGCCAATATCATCTTGCGCCTTTGATCTCCATCTTTGAGGCGTGGCATGATCACCTTCGTCACCGGCATGACACCATGATCTCCATCATCGTGTCTTCATGAAGTTGTCTCGCCAACTATTACTTCAACTAATATGGCTAATAGTTAGCAATAAAGTAAAGTAATTACATGGCGTTTGAAAGGATCGAGAAGAGGTGTCTAGAGGGGGGGGGGGTGATTAGACACTAAGTACCAAAAGTTGCAGTTTTTAATTTCTTTAAGTTGGAGTGGAGTTTATGGCACAAGTTTAACAATCACAATACATAACAAGCAAACATGCAAAGAGTATATGAGCAGCGGAAAGTAAAGCATGCAACTTGCAAGAATGTAAAGGGATGGGATTGGAGGATTCAAACCCAATTGGAGACACGGATGTTTTTGTCGTGGTTCCGATAGGTGGTGCTATCGTACATCCACGTTGATGGAGACTTCAACCCACGAAGGGTAACGTTTGCACGAGTCCATGGAGGGCTCTACCCACGAAGGGTCCACGAAGAAGCAACCTTGTCTATCCCACCATGGTCGTCGCCCGCGAAGGACTTGCCTCACTAGCGGTAGATCTTCACGAAGTAGGCGATCTCCTTGCCCTTACAAACTCCTTGGTTCAACTCCACAATCTTGTCGGAGGCTCCCAAGTGACACCTTGCCAATCTAGGAGACACCACTCTCCAAGAAGTAACAAATGGTGTGTTGATGATGAACTCCTTGCTCTTGTTCTTCAAATGATAGTCTCCCAAACACTCAACCCTCTCTCACAGGATTTGGATTTGGTGGAAAGAAGATTTGAGTGGAAAGCAACTTGGGAAAGGCTAGAGATCAAGATTCATATGGTAGGAATGGAATATCTTGGTCTCAACACAAGTGTAGGTGGTTCTCTCTTAGAAAATGTATGCTGGAAGTGTAGGTTCGTTCTGATGGCTCTCTCCACGAATGAAGAGTGGGTGGAGGGGTATATATAGCCTCCACACAAAATCTAACCGTTACACACAACTTGCCAATCTCGGTGGGACCGAATTGAGAAACTCAGTCGGACCGATTCAGCAAATATAGTGACCGTCAGGATTTTCGGTGGGACCGACATGCAACTCGGTGGGACCGGTATGGTTAGGGTTAGGGCATAACGTAATCTCGGTGAGACCGATTACACAAACTCGGTAGGACCGATTTTGGTAATAAGCTAACCAGAGAGTTGGTCAGGCAAACTCGGTAGGACCGATTCGCTCATCTCGGTTGGACCGAAATGTTACGAAGAGGAATAGAGAGTTTGCATTGTAATCTCGGTAGTACCGATTACTCAAACTTGGTGAGACCGATTTTGGTAATGGACATACACAGAGAGATTACAATCCCATCTCGGTGAGACCGATTTGCCTAGTGTTTGTGACAGTGGCTATGATATCTGAACTCGGTGGCGCCGGATAGAAAGAATCGATGGGGTTGAGTTTGACTCTTGGTTTAGGTCATATGTGGCAGGCTCGACGAACTCGTCCAGGTCGACAACATCGGCGATCCGAGTGGCAGCAGCAATGAAAGTCTCCATAAAGGATCGGAAATCGTGCTTCTTGGTGTTGGCGACCTTGATAGCTGCCAGCTTATCTTCTCGCGCCTCCTTACAATGGACACGAACCAAAGACAGAGCCACATCAGCACCGCACCGAGCAAAAGACTTCTTCCACTCCTGCACTCGACTAGGGATCTCGTTAAGTCGAGTCATCAGAGACTCGAGGTCGTTCTGGAGTGTTGCCCTTGGCCAAAGTGCTGTGTCGATCCGCGACATGGCGACTTTCAATCGAGCCAAATAGTCAACAACGCCGTCGATGCGGGATTCCAGTCGGAGCAGGTTCATAGCAGTTTCGTCCTTCACGGGAGAATTGATGGGGTCCAAATTTAGTTCGATTCACCCAGTCTCCTCCTCGAAGTCTCGGCAAAACTCTGCATGCACAGTCCAAAGATGAGTCAATATTCATACGCCGAGTCGACAAAGACGAACCCGTCGGAACGGGATATGTACCTTCAAGCTTGATGAATAACTTCTTGGCGAGGCTCCTCAGATAGCTTTCCAGATCATCCCTCCTGCGAGCAATGCTTTCCATCTTCTCGTTCAGGTTAACCTTGTCCTTCTTCAAGCGGGTTACCTCCGTGTTGGCTTCGTCCAGAGCAGATTTCATCTTTGCGTTCTCCTCCTCAAGTGTGCGGACTGAAGCCAGCTTCTGTTCAGCCAGAGCAGTTTGGTCGTCGGCCTTCTTTTGTGCAGCAGCCAGATCTTGATCCTTCTTTGCCAGAGCCTGGTTCAGTTTTTCTGAAAAGAAACAACGCTCAGTTCAGAAAGAGCGGAATGAAATCCGGGTCTAAGACAAAGCAGTCGACAAAGCTTCCTTAGCATTGGCGTCATCTTTGGCCTTCTGCAGCTCTGACTTGGCCAACTCCAGGTCAAGGTTGAGTTGAATTTGCTGCTTTTCCAAGTCGGCAAAGCGAGCTCCAAGGTCACAAGATTTCTGCAATCGGAGAGGATGGGTTATTTTACAGAGAAAAACGACAAAGACAATAAATACTAAGACTACGGTCGACTGCCCGCAGTCCACCATAGTCTCGGGGACTACACCCAGTGGGTGCACTTAGCGTGCCCCCACTGGTTCAGTTAACACTCGACGAGACCTTTTTGGCGCGAGTGTATATATATAAAAAAAGGAAGAAGAAAGACATCAACAAACAAGCTCTTCAGACCATAGTTGACTGCCAGCAGTCGACCACGGTCTCGGGGACTACACCCAGTGGGTGCACTTAGCGTGCCCCCACCGGTTCGATTTACACTCGACATGGCCGCACTGCATCGAGTGAAGGAATTAAAATGTCAAGAGTACAATCGATCGCCTGTAGTCCACCGTAGTCTCAGGGACTACACCGAGTGGGTGCACTTAGCGTGCCCCCACTGGTTCAGTTTACACTCGACATGGCTGACTGCATGCAGTGAAGGAATTAAATGTCAACTCAAGACTACGAATGACGCCCGCAGTTCACCGTAGTCTCGGGACTACACCCAAAGGGTGTACTCAGCGTGCCCCACTAGTCCAAAACTTCAATAACAAAAATTCAGCTCAAAGTATGGATTTGCTCAGTGACAAGTCGAAACACCCACTGGGTGCACATATGCAAAGATCCTTGGAAAGAGAGTTTTCAGGTAGCATATCCTAACAGAGCAAGCCAAGAAAATCAGTCGATGTGTTGCTGAACTGAACATTGCTTTGGAGAGCCGAGCTGGCATCATAGGCGGCCTGACTGACATCCCACACCATCTTCATCTTCTCCATCATAATACCTGCTTGGCGTATGGCTTCCTTGGCAGCATTCACTTCGTCTTCTGGGACGTGATGGGTAGCAAAAACTGAAGGTGGATCGGCAGGAGCTTGAGCAGTCGACAGTGGTACGACGAAGGTAACAGAAGCCCGATTGGCATCACCAGCGTCCTGAACGACTGGTTCAACTATCAGCGTCGATTGTGGCACCTTGTCTGCAGAAGTTTTCCTATTTTTCCTCGTCAAAGGCCTCTCGGGCTCTTCATCGTCATCGTCGGGGAGGTCAATAACGTTGGGAGCTGTTCAAAGATCAGTCGCCAAAATTGCATCACCAAATGGTATATATTACAGTTGATTCGACCAAATAAAGACAGAACGACAGAAATCGTACCCAGATTGGAAGTGACTGCATCCTCCATTGCCTCATCCTCATCCCTGTAAGCTGAAGTCCCGGAAGTAGCAGCGCTGCTAGTTCCAAAGTTCGTCTGGTCAAATCAAGGGAAAAATAAACAGCACAGAACGTCGAGTGAATACAAAGGGAGACACTCACGCAGAAGCGACGGGGATGTCAATCTTAATCTTCGGCAACGCCTTCCGAGGCCTCTGCACTGTAACTTTGGGCTTCTTGGACGCTTTTTCAGTCGGAGCCGGTGAGGACGTCCGAGGGCGATTTGAAGACGGGCCAGTCTGAGCAGTCGCTTTTTCACGGGCGCTCGGCCGGTCTTGGTCGAGCTTGGGTCGCCTCTCCCTGTGAGGAGGTGACTCGGCTTCTTCTTCGTCGCTTGAGTCATCACTTTCCTCGCTCTCCTCTCAGTTAGAATGCCAGCCGCCGCTCGCCTCCCCTTCCGGGAATTGCTCTTGCTCCCCGTTGGGCATTGAGTACATTTCGAGAGGAGCCTGGCAGAAAAAACAAGCAGTACAAAAGTCAATCGACGGAGCATAAATAGTTGCATAGTCAAAATTACAGTCGGAAACTCAGAGTTGAACCTTGTCCGGTACGTGAGACTGGTCGAGTGGAGGAATTTTCCTGGCTCCCCTAGGGTTGTCTCTGTTTCTCAGTGATGCTTGTCAGCCACCCCTCCAGCGTGGCATCCTCGACCTCCTCCGGGTGGATCCGAGTGGTGTCCTCAGTGCCCGAATACATCCACATCGGATGGTCTCGAGCTTGAAGCATCTGGATGCGTCGCCGAAGGAAGACCTCCAAGAGATCCATACCAGTCACCCCGTCACGGATAAGCTGGACAACACGTTCGACCAGTACCTTAACCTGCGCCTTCTCTTCCGGAATCACTTTCAAAGAGGAGGGCTTCCTCACTCGGTCCAGGGAAAAAGGAGGGAGTCCGGTTGACTGCCCTGGCGTCGGCTGGTCTTTGCAGTAAAACCAGGTCGACTGCCATCCATGGACCGAGTCGGGAAGGATCATGGCCGGAAAATAACTTTTCCCTCTCATCTGAACCCCAACACCCCCGCACATCTGGATCACTTGTGTTCTCTCGTCACTCGGATTGGCCTTTTTCACCGTCTGGGAGCGACAAGTGAAAATGTGCTTGAAAAGGCCCCAATGAGGCCTACAACCCAGGAAATTCTCGCACAAAGACACGAAAGCGGCGAGGTACACGATTGTGTTGGGTGTGAAGTGGTGGAGTTGTGCCCCGAAGAAATTCAGAAATCCCCGAAAGAAAGGGTGAGGAGGCAAGGAAAACCCGCGGTCGACATGGGTGGCCAAGAGAACGCACTCACCCTCCTCAGGCTGCGGCTCGGACTCCTTCCCCGGAAGCCGCGCCGATCCGTAGGGGATCAGTCCTCCATTGGCCAGGTCGTCGAGGTCTTCTTGACGAATCGTCGAGCGGATCCAGTCGCCCTGGATCCAGCCCTGCGGCAGGCCGGCCCTCGATGAAGATCCGCCCCGACTGGTCGTCCTTCCCTTCGCCTTGGCCGTCGCTTTCTCCGCCCGTTCCAGGGCCGCCGTCTTCTCTTTCCCCATCGTCGCCGGCGAGATGCACACGGAGCAGCGGCACTGGGACGAAAGCGAGCGCGGCGGATAAGTCTGAGGAAGAGAGGAGGAAATGAGAACGCACTGTTCAAAAACCCCGGTCCGACGCCTTATATGAAGTTACTTCCGAGTGGCTGACTTGTAGGCCCGGGCAATCCTGTCAAATCCCGCAACAGTCGCGCGCGCGATACGTGGCGAAAAAGGTGGCGCGGAGATTGTGGCGTCTCTCCCTTATCTCATCCGATTACTGCGGCCTCCTCCGCACCGCACGCTTCCCGAAATTCGAATCCCGCGAAATCCGCAGGCTGCAGAACAACTTGTCAGACGGAAGATCTCCTCCGCTCTGTCACTCGGAGCTCTTCAAGTAAAGAAACTCACTCGACGGAAACAAATAATGGATCAAGGCGACTGAAAAAGAAGTTGGTATCGTCACCTAAGTTCATTGATCCAGAGCAAGCTATACTCATAGCACGAAAAACGGGTCGGAAGTATGTTCAACTCCTTTCCCACTCAAACCTCGATCCATTCGGGGGCTAATGATGAAGCTATGTATTTAGGGTAGGGTCATGGACCTGTCCAAGATACCCTCCCCAAGGACATCTCTAGAAGAATCACCTTTCAATCGACTCAAAAGTGTTTCACTCGACAGACTCGAAGACACTCGACCATGAAGCCAACCACTCGACAGCCAGGAGATCTAAAGTCACTCTGCACGCAAACGATCGGTCATTAAGTAGCTTTTATGGTCATCATAGCACTTTATTTGTGGCGTTACTAGTAACGCCCGACCTTAATGTACCTTTAACCCTGCATAACTGAGGCTGGAGGGGCCTGGCGAACTCTATATAAGCCACCCCCTCCTCAGTGTCAAGGGTTCGCACCCCTGTAATTCTTACACACATAATCCAGTCGACCGCCTCCAGGCTCCGAGAAGGGTCTGAACTCGTAAAACTCGTGCGTATACAACTACTCCATAGCTAGGATCTTGTCTCTCCATTCCTACCCCCATTCTACTGTCGGACTTAGAACCACGACAGGGTCCAGGCCTACTAATAGGGGGGACTCAAGGATCTCCTTGAACCATCCCCCCAACCTCCCGGAAGCAGCTCTATAGGAACCGTGCCGCCGGACACCAGAAGTAGATATGGTTAGAGTCTTCCGGTACACCACATAAGGGACAAAGTCCATCACCCGGATCATTATGCTTCAGGAGACGATGTGGAAAAGATAACACGGAGCTGCGGCTTTTATATGCCCTTTGGGAGAATTCTTTTTTCCCTTTTTAATAACGAAGAGATTAAAATCGACAGGCTTGCAAACAGTTGACATACGGCGAGATTGAAGAGGATCCTGCTGTTTTAAAACGATATATCGGAAAATCTTTAGCGGCCAAGTAGCCTATCTGGGTATGGCACAGGGATTCGTTCCTCTTGTTACCGCAGCATATTCCTTGGACCCCGGTAAGGAGCGAACGTCAGTTTTCTACCGACCTGACTTATTGCTAATGAAGAACACAACAAAAAGCCTAAACAAAGATGCCAGCGTGGGCCTGTTGTATGAGCAACAAAAGGAAAACATGCCCATTTATATACTAAAACATGAAAAAGAATGCACGAAAACCAACTAAAAAAACTGAGAAAAACATTAAAATTAAGAACGCCACAAAAAATATAGAAAAAATAGAAAAAAAATAGCTGAGAAAAAACCATAAAAATTGCCATGGTCCAACAAAAATTAATAAACTTGCCGTGCTAGAAAAAATTTAAATTACCATAGTTTTAATTAAATTATGAAATTGGACCAAAAATAAATTGACGTGGTCACAACAATTTGCCACTGTCCATAAATAAAAATGCCATGTGACACAGACTCCGCCACGGTCGGTGATAATTTAGACTAGGTTAATAAAGGCTTACCCGCTTTTGTTTAGCTAAATATGCGAAAAATGTAATGAATTTTGGCTTGTTTAAACAAAAATCATCCGGTTTGTATGAAAGTCGTATGGCTTGTACAAATTTACTTTGAAATGTAAGAAGACATGTTTGGATGGCCGGCTCCCGTATCAGTCCTCAAACAAATAGTGTCTGTTTTAGGGGGTCCTTGTTGGAGATGCCTTAAGCTCCCTTCATTTATTGATTTAGCAACTAAACGTTTCAATGCAGTGGTGAGTTTTCTTCATTTGAGTGATTTGCCTAGGTTCCCATGCTTGGCATTATTTCTTGTCGCCTAATAAATGCTTTCTCTCGTCTTTCATTACTTGGTCGGTTCATGCCATTTTTTCGCTTACATGGCATACTTAGGCCAACTCTAAATGACACCCTATCTTGAAGATAAATTCGCTTTTACTTCTATATCTCGCACCTAGCTGAAGTCCTAAAACATATAAGGTAGGATAATTTTTACTCCCCCGCCGAAAAACCCCTCCAAATATGCTCAGCGCTTGCGCGGCCGAGTAAAAGTCACGCGCCTCTTTCTCCCAACCTCGTGCCTCTGCCACTCCCATCGCAGTTGTTGCCACCAATGATGGGCTCTCCCGCCGGAATGGATAGCCAAGTCCTTTCCGCCACCCCGCCCGCCACCACCGCCGACTTGTCTCCGCTGGCAACCACCCCCGTCCCCTGCCCGTGCCAAAAAAAAAGGTTGGGGATGGAAAAAGTCCGCTGGCCACAAGCACCGGCCTCAACCACAGCAAAGACTGTGGGGTGGTGACTGCCTCTCCGACGGTGGTTGGCCACACTCCCGTCGCTCCTGCCGGACAGAAGAGTGCTCGAAAACTGATGGCGGTGGCGGCCCTCAACGAGGATGCCGAGAAGAAGAAGACCACTTCGGTGCACCATCCACGTCCGGTGCATTGTGGAGCGTCTCCGGCAACCCCTACGGCCACTGCTCCGGCGCGTCCAGCGGCCGCAGTCGGCAAGAAGGGTTGCGGCAGCCAAGTGCTCAACGAAATGCCAACAAGGTAAAAAAAACATCTTTCACACTTCGGCTAACGAATTTTAGATGGTAATTGTTGGTGTCCAATGGTGATGAAGTTTGTTCGTTTTGTTGTTGCAGTGTGGAGATGAACATGGATGATTGTTTAGCATCTTTGGAGTCGTCGGCTACGATGAGGCTAGATGATCTCAATTATTACTCATTTTTTGATCATTCAGAGCGGCCGAAGAAGAGGAGGTGGCCGAAGAGATGGAAGAAGAGAAGGTGGCTGGTGGAGATGAAGTAGACGAGGTGGCCGAAGCAAGCACAGGGTCGTCAAGGTCACACACTCACAACTACAAATCAAGCTGAAGATGTTGCTCTATGCTATGCTTGAATGAACATCTTCATGGATGCAATGGTTGGAACAGATCAAACCAGGCTATGATTTGGGAGAGAATTGTGGATTACTACAAAAACTCCGTGAAGGTGCAATCAAGCCGTACACAAGGTTCTTTTGGGCATTGTTGGGGCACAATTCATGACCAATGCAACCAATGGTACGGTTAGAGGATCGGTTAGAGTTGGTCTTAGCATCTGTACACTACGAAGCACCGGAAAGGGCCTTGTATTCTTATGTACGACGGTAAATAATCTTCTCTTCCACATGAAGACAATACAAAATGCTGGTAAGATATTATTATAAAAGATACTACTTCACATACCTCGAGACAGATCCTAAAAATAAACATACCTCGAGACAAAAGAAACTACTAGTTCTACTTCAATTCCACACACACAAAAATTTGAATTACTTCGTGCACGGTAAAATGAGAACTAGACTCTTTAACTATAACAAACAATTTGGACGATTCTTTCAGCTTTGCGCGGAAGTTGGTGTGCATGCGTCGCGCCATATAACCATTTCATTTAGCTCTTGAGCTTGAGCACTGCTGTATCATCAATATGGTACTCGCACATGTTGCTGGAGCTCCGCTTGCAGTAAATGCCGGCGAGGTTGAGGGAGACCTCCTCGGTTTGTTTCTCGGTTTGTAGGTCGATCCTGTAGAGCATGCGATGGTAGAAGTGGAAAAGCAGGCTGCCGCTCTCCCCTGACTCTGAGAAGCACTCCAGCGCCACCCTGTCTCCCTTCTCCCACGACGGCAGCCGGCCCTTTCGCTCCAACGTGATGTTCCACAAGTCGAAGAACTTGTGACGCGTCCACCTCGCCGGCTTCTCTGCCTGATGGTCGTCCAGCGTCCATAGAGATATGGTGACATTTGCCACCGTGGCCAGGGTCAGCCGCCGCGTCCCATTCACCGTTGTCGATGCCAGGAGGATGTCCTCGGTGTTGAAGTTGTCGCCGCGACCTCGTGTTTTTGGAACTTTGACCGGGAAGTTTATCGGCGTCGGCTGCCGCTGTCCGTCGAGAGGGAGCGCGAGGACGTGGTAGCCGAGGCACTTGGACTCGGACTTGCAAAGCCAGGACGCGACGCCGTCGAGCACGAGCGGCGAAGGCCGGACGAACCTGCTCGGGGCGCCCAGGGGCAGGTTGGCGTACGTGGCCACGACGCCATCCCACTTGCCCTTGGCCGACGAGAAGGTCTGGACCTGGAGCATCCCGGCGTCCGCCAGTTCAAGATTCAGAATCTGCAGGCTGAAGCTCGTGCCGCCGTGAGCCAGCAGCACAAAAGACTCGTCCCAGATGGACGGGCGCGGCAGAGAGACGTGTTGCCCGGTGACGGGGTTGCACACGACAAGGTCTGAAGGAGGCGGCGGCGAGAGACCGAGGCCGGGCAAGACAACGCCTGGCAGCGGTGGACGGCGGCGGAGGGCGACGAAGCCGCCGCATGACGCCACGGGCTCGTAGCCCTCGAGTTCCCTTTCACGATCCTCGAGGAACGCGCATGCGGCTTCGAAGGCGACGCGCGTGCCCGTATCGGCGTGCGCCTGTGTATTCAGCAGTTCGACGCCGCCGCTCGAGAATCCGTAAAGAACGCCGAGGGTGTGCTTGGGAGAGACGCCCGATTCTTGTGCCACCATGGTGACCGCATCTACCGTTCTTCTCCGGGTGTTCTTCCCTCGAGTTTGCGCGTTTTTTAGCTCGATCACAGCTTACACGTCGACCACAATCTATGCCCTAATCGCAGGAGTTGTATATATATATACTCCGCGTGATCGGTAATCCAACTCGGTCGGCCGGCTTCCGAATCAAAGTTGAAGTGTACCTATCAGCCCAGCTATAATTACGATACGTAGCCCAACCAACATGAACAGCCACGGCCCAGCTTCCAAGATGACTGCTTGGAGTTTCTCAAAAAAAAAATGACTGCTTGGAGTTTCTCAAAAAAAAAAAAAAGAGATGACTGCTTGGATCCGCCACCTAAAAAACGAAAAAAAAAAGACTATTTGGATCCAGAGGAACCTGCCAGAAAGACGCGACTTACTTTCCAAGATTTTCTTCTAAAAAAACTTTCGAAGATTTTTGGTCTTATCATATCATCTCTTGGCACCTGGCCCTTGGATTCTTCTCCTCCCCGTGCTAACCGTCTTCGACTCTCTCTCTCTCTACAACTTGCAGCCATCCATTGACAAGCGCCAAGCGAATGGCGTAAAGCTAGGAAAAACGGCCGGGGCAAGAGAGCCCTGGAATCTTTTGACTCCGAAGCATTCATGGCCGCCCATTCATGCATTCAACTTTTTTTCTATGCATGTAGTGCATGGATCAATATGCTGGTTTGGATATAAAGTACTCGAGTATATCCAGATATTATGGTGACAGGGAAACCGTGAAATTGTATAAAATTTAAAGTTAAGAGAGGAGTCGGTATCCCCCCGCAAAAAAAGAGAGGAGTCTGTACGGCGCAAGGTTTTTAATTTCGGAAACCAAATTATTTCGGAGCTCACTGAAATATGCGAAATTTCTGAAATTTCGCATATTTCGAAAATTATTTCGGATTTCACGATTTCATGTTTCACTTAATTTTACTGAATTTTAACAAAATTTAAATTTATTTTCAAGTTAGTTTGAATCTGCATCGAAATTTCGGGGTTAAAGTTATTTCGCACCCCACTGGAATATGTGAAATTTCAGAAATTTCACTTAAATTTAGTTGAAATTTTTAACTACGGCGTTCGTTTCGTCTCCTAGATTACATTAATGGCACGACTTTCTCACTGTCGGTTTTTTCCCTAACGATTCACCCCTCCGTTTTAACCGATTCCTTTTGTCTTTCCGTCCTCACCTAAACAACCTTCAAAACCTACCTCTGACTTGCCCACATCTAGGGGTGGACTAACGAGCAGCTCGGCTCGTTAAGCTCGTACTCGTTAAGCTCGTGCTCGTTAAGGCTCGGCTCGTTAAGCTCGTTAAGATTAACGAGCAGAAAACCCTGCTCGGCTCAGCTCGTTTTAAGCTCGTTAAGCTCGTGAGCGCTCGCGAGCGCTCGTTAACAGATTATAATGTGTTATGATATACATGATGAATGTGTAGGTGTGGTTTTCAAGATGAAATATGGTGATTACAAAAAAATGCACTAGTTTGTTGCCTCATATGTCGATTAGATTGAATTGATGGGCTGAGGTGGTACAAAAAGTTTGTCACGTAAGATGAAAATATGTGTTATGTTGTTACTAATGAGCTTAACGAGCTACTCATGAAACTCGTGAGCTTGTTTGTTAAGCTCGTTAAGCTTAACGAGCTGAAATCAATGATTGGCTCTGTTCATTAAGAAGCGAGCTCCGAGCTTAACGAGCCGAACACTCGAGTGCTCATTAAGCTCGCGAGCTACGAGCTTTTGGTCCAGCCCTACCCACATCCCTCTTCTTCGCCTCCTTCGTCTACCACCGCCACACTCCTTCCTCACCCTCGCCGATGATGACCACCTGCCGCACGACCTCGTCGTAGCTCTCCTCGGTGCGCATCTTCTCGCTGCCATACCCCCGCCCTTGGCGCTTCTAGACCACCGTCATACACCTCTATCTCCCTCCCCATGGCCGCATTGGCCATTTATGAGCTCAAGCGCCTCATCATGAGGCATCCCGCTAAACATCTCCTTACAAACCCCGCTTCACCGGGTGGCACAACAGTGGGTTGCCAAGGCTGCAACAGGGTGCAGTACCATGCCACCGCTGCAGTAGTCGCACAGTGTCAGAATCAGAGGATTTTTTCATCATCATGGACTCGAGTTTCATCGATATGTACGTCATATGGGATGGGGGAGGTAGGTGGCGAGAGATGGGGAGGCAGAGAATGGTAGCCGGGGGAGATGGAGCGGTAGCGAGATTGGACAAGCTTGCAA
Organism: Aegilops longissima; assembly: GCA_021605205.1. NCBI lineage: Eukaryota > Viridiplantae > Streptophyta > Magnoliopsida > Poales > Poaceae > Aegilops > Aegilops longissima. The sequence goes on from CM038680.1 coordinate 649,892,456, forward strand.
GTGAGCAGAAGTTTGTGTGTTTACAATCAAGTGGATAATACTTTGTTGGCGGGAAAACTCCTGATTTATTCATCAAACATCATGGCAGTAAAAAAAACACGACAAGTAACAAAAATTACATCAACATCCGTAGACCATCTAAGACGACTACAAGCACTAGAGCAAGCCGAAGGTATGCCGCAATCATCTCCCCTCACTCACTTGAGTCAGGCAAACTTTTGTTGTAGTAGACAGTCGGAGTTGCCATGCTAAGGTCTCAAAGGATCAGCGCACTAGCTAGAAGAGCAACCACCACCAATGAAGATAATTGTAGATTGGAAGGGTCTGACCTATAGAGAAATGAGCACAGATGAACAAAGATTGGGTCCATGCAGATCCGCCAAAGATAAACACCGATCGAATCCTGTGAGATAAACCGGACACACACTGCACACCCTTCGATGACACGAGGCGTGCCGCCGGGACTGGGGCAAGGTGCGAACAACCTCGTTCCTTCTTTAGGGTGCCGCCGCCTCCTCGACTTCCTAAACAGGACATGAACCCTAAATATAATAGAAAAGCACCTAAAAACAAAGCACGACCCCTCCCGCCGGCAAGGACCGGAATCCCCCGTGCCTCCAGGGCCCTACGGCCACATGAGACGAGGCACATAGACGACAACGTCGACGGGAGGTGTGGAAACCCTAAATGCCTGGGAGCCTTTCGTTCTTTCTTACGAAGAAAGAAAACTGTTCATCCATTGAATGTCGTTCATATGTTGGTCATATATATTTACTGAATTTGGAGATGCGTATTTGTGTGTGCACAACTTCCATATCTTGAAATTATGAATGTTGAGAATTGCAAGCCTTTCTCTTCTAGAAAATTGGGGAATTGGCTCACACATTATACAATAATTTGATGCACACATGCTAATTTTAAATGGCTAGGGAGCACAAGGGAAAGCTTCTATTTTGAATTGGTTCCTTTATTGCATTGTTTGATCACAATTTCTAAATGATGAGTAGAATGATACTCGAAGATATGAAGGTTCTCCAAGACCAGATTAAATCTCTTCTGCAACTTGCAACTGTAGTAAGGTTTTTCAATAAAATTCTACTATGTATACTACAAACTAAAAGAGGACGTAACCAAGTAATGATATATTTTTGTCCCAAGATAGCTATCAAGTTCTAGCGCATGGGTTGAGGACTGCATTTGGCACCATCTTGGCCTGGGTTGTCTTTGACCCCATCCTATCACCGAGCTCCTCTCAATGAATTCAGCCTACAATTTCTACAGAACCACCACGAGGAGGCCACCATGGAGTCAGAACAGGTTGTTGTCCAAGTCAACACTCACCTGTGACTCCTCTACACATTTTCTTGAATTCCGTGGCAACGCACGGGTGTTTAGCTAGTGTAATGGTAAAGTATAAATTGTTGAGCCTTGATGGTGTGCTGTGAGCACCTGGTCTCGAGCTCTAGGGCGAAAGCCTAGGTCAAACCCGAGTGGTTATACCTGGCAATGGAGGCATTGCTCGGATATGTTCGAACTGATTCTTCTGGGTGAAAACTTTGATTCTGACCTTTGTGGTTAGATCTGGCGAGGATGGTTCTTGAGTGTCACTTCCTTGCTGAAGGCATTGCTGTTGAAGATCCTCGTATTCCATGTGGTGTCAATGGTTAGTGCAGATATAGTCTCAGTTATAGCTTGTCGATCGCTCATATGATCGCTTCGGGCTTTCTTCTTTCTTCTTTTTGCTTTTTCCACGCCTAAGCATAGCATTTGGTCTTAGGACTTTGCTAGTTGTTGATGTGTTTTTGCGTGTGTGTATGTTAGGTTGGTTGTGTGCATCCTAGTTATGCAGAGGCCGGGTGTGTGCTCATTATATTGTATCCTCTTGATGCTCTTCTGAGTCAATAAAATCACCCTTTGTCGAAAAAAAGTAGTTGAAAGTGGTTAGTGCTAGCCTTCCCTTGTAAACCGTGGAATAAGCAACATGACCGGCCACACTAGATTTGTCAGGGTGGTGTGGTGTAAGAATTTCATCTCCATTTTTCGCTCGAAGAACTCCTGTCGGCAAAAAAATTGGTATGGCTCTTTTTGTGGGATTTTTGACATTGGGCAAAAACAAACAAAACTAGACTAGAAAGTGGGGGTGGGAGTCGGGACTCCAAGATGTGAATCAGGCTATGCTCTGATCCAAGATGATGTAGGATGCAAATCAAGAGAAGAACACAAGATGAACAGTCAAATAGACAAGATCCAGTTACACACATGTTAAATCCACATACACATAGAGGGATACAAGGATCCAAATCCAACACAAGAGGGTACAAGAGGAACTAGTTCATCCCAATCCTTGAAGGAATTGATGTCTTGATATCCTTAGAGGATCTTTCCAATATGGGTCTTGAATCCACTAGGGATCTTCTCCTAAGAGGTCTTGATCTCCATAGGAGTAGGGGTAAGGAGCAAAGCTCTACTAAATCTCTAATATCTTTGCTAACCCTAGAAATGGAGAGGAGGATGTCTATTTATAGAGCTAGGGCGAAGGGGTAAAAAAGGGCATTTTACAAGGCACTTGGGACTAATGTTGTGGGCAGGCGCCAGATGTCCGGCCCGACACGGGATGCCGGACGTCTGGGTTGGATAGCCAGATGTCTGACCTAGAGGGCGAGTCACTTCTCTCCTTCTCTGGATAGTAGAGGCTGGATTTCCGGGCAGGCACCGGATGTCCGGTTGTGAAGGAAATATGCCCTAGAGGCAATAATAAAGTTATTATTTATTTCCTTATATCATGATAAATGTTTATTATTCATGCTAGAATTGTATTAACCGGAAACATAATACATGTGTGAATACATAAACAAACAGAATGTCACTAGTATGCCTCTACTAGACTAGCTCGTTAATCGAAGATGGTTATGTTTCCTAACCATAGACATGAGTTGTCATTTGATTAACGGAATCACATCATTAGGAGAATGATGTGATTGACTTGACCCATTCCGTTAGCTTAGCACTTGATCATTTAGTATGTTGCTATTGCTTTCTTCATGACTTATACAAAGTTCCTGCAACTATGAGATTATGCAACTCCGCTTACGGAGGAACACTTTGTGTGCTACCAAACGTCACAACGAATCGGGTGATTATAAAGGTACTCTCAGTGTGTCTCCAAAAGTATATGTTGAGTTGGCATAATTCGAGATTAGGTTTTGTCACTCCAATTGTCGGAGAGGTATCTCTGGGCCTTCTCGGTAATACTCATCACCTAAGCCTTGCAAGCATTGTAACTAATGAGTTAGTTATGAAATGATGTATTACTGAACGAGTAAAGAGACTTGCCGGTAACGAGATTGAACTAGGTATTGGATACCGACGATCGAATCTCGGGCAAGTAACATACCGACAAAGGAACAACGTATGTTGTTATGCGGTTTGACCGATAAAGATCTTCGTGAAAATGTAGGAACCAATATGAACATCCAGGTTCCACTATTGGTTATTGACCGAGAATAGTTCTAGGTCATGTCTACATAGTTCTCGAACCCGTAGGGTCCGCACGCTTAACGCTACGATGACAATTTTATGAGTATTGATGCACAAGTTTGTTCTGAGTCCCGGATGTGATCACGGACATGACGAGGAGTCTCGAAATGGTCGAGACATAAAGATTGATATATTGGAAGCCTATGTTTGACTTGAATAGTTCCGGTGAAATCGGATTTTACCGAACACCGGGTTACGGAACCTCCCGGGGGGTCAATGGGCCTTAGTGGGCCATAAGGGAGAAGAGGAGGGCCGGCCAGGGCAGGCCGCGCGCCCCCTCCCCTAGTCCGAATAGGACAAGGAGAGGGGCGCGCCTTCTCTTCTCTTCCCCCCCCAAGTCCTAATCCAACTAGGAAAGGGGGAGTCCTACTCCCGGTGGGAGTAGGACTCCTCCGGCGCGCCTCCTCCTAGGGCCGGCCGCACCCCTTGCTCCTTTATATACGGGGCAGGTAGCACCCCAGACACACAAGTTGATCTACGGATCGTTCCTTAGCCGTCTGCTGTGCCCCCTCCACCATATTCCACTTCGGTCATATCGTCATGGAGCTTAGGCGAAGCCTGCGCCGGTGGAGCATCATCACCGTCACCACGCCGTCGTGCTGACGGAACTCATCCCCGACACCCTGCTGTATCGGAGTCCGGGGATCGTCATCGAGCTGAACGTGTGCTGAACTCGGAGGTGCCGTGCGTTCGGTACTTGGATCGGTCGGATTGTGAAGACGTACGACTACATCAACCGCGTTGTCATAACGCTTCCGCTTACGGTCTACGAGGGTACGTGGACATACACTCTCCCCTCTCGCTATGCCATCACCATGATCTTGCGTGTGCGTAGGAAATTTTTGAAATTACTACGCTCCCCAACAGTGGCATCCGAGCCTGGTTTTATGCGTTGATGTCATATGCACGAGTAGAACACAAGTGAGTTGTGGGCGATATAAGTCATACTGCTTACCAGCATGTCATACTTTGGTTCAGCGGTATTGTGAGATGAAGCGGCCGGACCGACATTACGCGACGCTTACGCGAGACTGGTTTCACCGCTTGAGCACTTGTTGCTTAAAGGTGACCGGCGGGTGTCTGCTTTCTCTCACTTTAGTTGAACCGAGTGTGGCTACGCCCGGTCCTTGCGAAGGTTAAAACAGCACCAACTTGACAAACTATCGTTGTGGTTTTGATGCGTAGGTAAGAACGGTTCTTGCTCAGCCCGTAGCAGCCACGTAAAACTTGCAACAACAAAGTAGAGGACGCCTAACTTGTTTTTGCAGGGCATGTTGTGATGTGATATGGTCAAGACGTGATGCTATATTTTATTGTATGAGATGATCATGTTTTGTAACCAAGTTATCGGCAATCGGCAGGAGCCATATGGTTGTCGCTTTTATTGTATGAAATGCAACGCCATGTAATTGCTTTACTTTATCACTAAGCGGTAGCGATAGTCGAGAAGCAATAGTTGGCGAGACGACAACGATGCTACGATAGAGATCAAGGTGTCGCGCCGGTGACGATGGTGATCATGACGGTGCTTGAGATGGAGATCACAAGCACAAGATGATGATGGCCATATCATATCACTTATATTGATTGCATGTGATGTTTATCCTATATGCATCTTATTTTGCTTTGATTGACGGTAGCATTATAAGATGATCTCTCACTAAAAAAAATTTATCAAGAAGTGTTCTCCCGAGTATGCACCGCTGCTAAAAGTTCAGAGTGCCCGGACACCACGTGATGATCGGGTGTGATAAGCTCTCGTCCATCTACAACGGGTGCAAGCCAGTTTTGCACACGCAGAATACTCAGGTTAAACTTGACGAGCCTAGCATATGCAGATATGGCCTCGGAACACGGAGACCGAAAGGTCGAAAGTGAATCATATAGTAGATATGATCAACATAGTGATGTTCACCATTAAAAACTACTCCATCTCACGTGATGATCGGTTATGGTTTAGTTGATTTGGATCACGTAATCACTTAGATGACTAGAGAGATGTCTGTCTAAGTGGGAGTTTTAATATGATTAATTAAACTTAAATTTATCATGAACTTAGTACCGATAGTATTTTTGCTTGTCTATGTTTATGTAGATAGATGGCTCGTCTGTTGTTCCGTTGAATTTTAATGCGTTCCTTGAGAAAGCAAAGTTGAAAGATGATGGTAGCAATTACACGGACTGGGTCCGTAATTTGAGGATTATCCTCATTGCTGCATGAAGAATTACGTCCCGGAAGCACCGCTGGGTGCCAGGCCTGCTGCAGAGCAACGCCGAAGTTGTGAACGTCTGGCGAGCAAAGCTGATGACTACTCCATAGTTCAGTGTGCCATGCTTTACGGCTTAGAACTGGTCTTCAACGACGTTTTGAACGTCATGGGGCATATGAGATGTTCCAGGAGTTGAAGTTAATATTTCAAGCAAATGCCCGGATTGAGAGATATGAAGTCTCCAATAAGTTCTATAGCTGCAAGATGGAGGAGAATAGTTATGTCAGTGAGCACATACTCAAAATGTCTGGGTATAATAATCACTTGATTCAACTGGGAGTTAATCTTCTGGATGATAGTGTCCTCCAATCACTGCCACCAAGCTACAAGAGCTTCGTGATGAACTACAATATGCAAGGGATGAACAAGAAACTTCCCGAGCTCTTCGCAATGCTAAAAGCTGCGGAGGTAGAAATCAAGAAGGAGTATCAAGTGTTGATGGTCAACAAGACCACTAGTTTCAAGAAAAAAGGCAAAGGAAAGAAGAAAGGGAACTTTAAGAAGAACAGCATTGTAGCGACCCGACCCGAATGGATCAAGTCTCTGTGCTTTCGTGTCATCCCTGGATCGGTATGCTGACACACACAGTACTCGAAGGATTTATAACAGAGGTAAATCACATGTATAAAGTAACGTAAAACTATTACCTCAATCCAAAACATAGCGGAAGCAACAAGGTTGTGGATTCCCATCAACACCAACGGCAAAGTTGAGTATAGGAAATCGTAACCCTAACGTATCACTTACTCGTCGTCTGAAAATTCTGCAACATGAAAAGTTGCAGCCCGAAAACGGGTCAGCACATGGAATATGCTGGCAATGTAACACATAGAGAGTAATGAAAGAATAGGCTATACTACATGCATATATGGCTGGTGGAAAGCTCTATGGTTACAGTTTTTGCGAAAAGCCAATTTTTCCCTATTGCAAAGGAATAAATTTATTTAACTATCATGGTGGTTGTTAAACATTGAGAATGGTTGACAGCATTCTCAATCCCAATTAAAAGTACTCATTAAAACCCAACGATATTAATTAGAAGTAACATGATGAGATCAACAGGATATCCAGGTACTAGATACTCAAAATTGTCCATAACCGGGGACACGGCTAACCATGATTAGTTTGTACACTCTGCAGAGGTTTGCGCACTTTTCCCCACAAGACTCGATCGCCTCCGTTTGGTTTCTCGCACTACATGGTGTTTGAGAAACGGATGACCGAGACATAGTCTTTCAGAAGCACTAGCACCTTACATGTGGGTAGACCGTACCAACCTACATCCCCTACATCAGCTAGCCTACCCGTAAGAGTTCGCACAACTTAGTCAACTACGCCAGAGCCCATAATTGGCTTGTGGCTGCACACGGAAGTTTCTAGTTTGAATAATCTCATGATCCCTTTGGGCCTGGGTGGCGGTCCGAAGAAATACAGGCAAATCCTGTCTACCCAGGTGCCTTGACAGGCAAGTCCTGGAATAGCCAGGTGCCTCAATCCACCCAGATGTGTGTTTAAGTTGCCACCTTAGATAAACCATTAATTATCAATCTCACATCTGTCATGGATATTCACTCACCCAATCCACGTCTACTAGCATAGCATGGCATAATAAGCAAACGTAGAAGTAACTCCCAAAGGTTCATAAGTAAAACAGGTAATAGGTACTACCTCAATCTACTTCCCATCCCACAATTTAATTAGATCCTAACCATGCAAGTGTTTGAGGATTGATCTAATGCATAAAAACTGGGTAGTAGAAAAGATATGATCAAGTGTTACTTGCCTGCAAAGTTGATGAAGATGATTCGCACTCAAAACTCTTGATAGCTCTACTCGTCACACTCCGGTCAATCTATCGTAATCAAGCAATAGTAACCACACATAAGCAATCACTCAAAAGATCGGAAAGAACGAAGAAAACAATTCGGAAAACGTCAAAACCAAATCAAATAACTCTTGCAGCATAAAACAATTTCTAACAGTACCAAAACTATGTGTATTTGGCCTTATCAGAAAGTTTAGGTCAAGAGCTTCGATTTGCAAAAAGAATCAACTAAATCGGAGTTACGAAACTCAAGTTATGATCAAACGAAGTTCAAATACAAATCTGTTTGAATTCAAATTTTAAAACTTTCAAAAACATGTTTGAGTTGTATTACTGGATAGAGGGGATCGTAACGAAGAAGTGGGCGTTGGTTTCGTTGGATTCGGACTTACGAGTAAAAAGTTATAGCCATTTGAAGATTAGGGACTACGGATAGGTCCATGACGAAAATTAAAAATAAAAAGAAAAATCTATCGAACGAACGCTCGCTAAACAAAACCGGAAAGAAAAACCGGTGAGAAAACCGATCTAGGGTTTCGGAAAGGAAACCGAAACGAAAAACCGATCTAGAAAACGGAACGGAAACCGATCTAGAAAACCGATCTAGAAAACGTGACGCTGGCTGGGCTAGTACCTCAAGAGGCGAGGGCTCATGCGGTGGCGGCGAGGGCGGCGGCGGCGGCAAGTGGCGGCGGCGGCGCTGGTGAGGGGCGGCGGCTATGGCGGCGGCGGCGCGGCGGCTGGCGGCGGCGGCGGCAAGGCGGCGGCGGCGGCGGTGTGGGGCGGCGGCGGCGCGGCTATGGTGCTGCTGCTGCTGCGGAGGAGGAGGAGAGGAGAGGAGAGTTGATTTGATGTGTTGGAGGGGGGGGGTGCTTGGGTATTTATATTGGGGAGGGGAGAGATTTTCTTGGGGTAGGGGGCAAGAAATAGATTAGGATTAGGAATCCTAGGAAATAGATCTAGGAATAGATACGGAATAAACGAAGTAGGAAAGGAGTCCTACTAGTATAAGGAAAAGGAAAAGGCTTCCTGCCTCCTTGGTGCGTGCGCGCGTGGGGTTGGCCTTGTGGCCGGCCGGTGGCTTTGGCGGCTTGGGCCTTTGGCCCAAGGCGCTCTTTTTTTTTTTTTTTTTTTAAAAAAAATTTTTTTTAAGAGAGACAAATAAAAATAATAAAACCAAATAAATAAATATATTATATAGGCATATAATATATCAAAATTTGCAGAAAAAGATTTTCTACAACATGGACATTATTCTAGCTTCAAATAAAATACAAAAAATTCAAATAAAACAAACAGTGATACTGCCCTAATAAAATCCACTGAAAATCAGTTTAAAAATACCAAAATGATCTCAAATTAATTTCTCTCAATTTTCTGATGTAGGGAATCATGTTACCCTATTTTCCATATATTTTATTTTTAGAGAAAATAATTTGAATAAAACTCAAATAACTCCAATTGAAAATAATTCAAAGGACTTTGAATTTATTTTTTGAAACTCCCAACTCATATTTCATATGTTTTGAAGAAGTCATTTTATCTTCGCCGTGAAAATCATTGAGTTGCATAAAGTTTCAGAATTGGAAAATATTTTCCAAATGAAATTCAAATATTTTCAACACCCTTGTCATTTAAATAAATGGAAGAAGTCATGTCATCTTCTCTCCGTGGTTTTGTGATGAAAAGAATTTGAATTCGAAGATCATAAAAGCAAAATGAAAGTTTGGGAAAGTCCTTTATTCCTCTCATTTAACTTTCAAAAGTTTCAATTCACTCACTTTCAGTCAATCAATCAAACAATCAATCAAAACTATCTATTTGTTTATAACATTCCAAAATTTAGAATTTTGGGATGTTACAAACTACCACCTTTAAAATGAATCTCGCCCTCGAGATTCGGAGAGGCTAGAAAGAAATAGGTTAGGGTTTGGGGTCTTCTCAAAATTCCATCGATCGTCTCCGGGTCTCGGTGCTACCACCCTTAGAAGCTTGGTTACGGTTCCATCAAAACTCATATACTCCATCCTTATTATCGACGAAAGTCGGTCTTCTCAGATATTAAGGATAATTCCTTCTCTGGCTCTTCCGTAGTGGCATAACCTTTTCCTCAAATCTTTTGCCGTTTACTCTGGTAAGGTTATCCCAAATTGGGTCTTCATAATCGACGGTCCGGCGCCAATTCTAAACAAATATCGGTATCTCATGGTGGTCAACGATTTATGGTTTTCTCCTGCAGAAAACGGGTCTGGTTGAACTCACCGTATGACCTACGGTTGGCAACAACTGCCGTGTACAAGGGAAAAGAAATACCTATACCGTTCTAAGGTTTAAACAAGGTTTAATATCGTCGTCTTGCAACTATAGGTAAGTCACTCAGATTTACTATCCCATATAGCAAAGCGAATAATAAGAGTAAGTCGGTATGGTGATCAATCCATCCCGCACCCAAATCATTACCTTGTACATGGTTTAGCGAATCTCGCATTCTAACACTCGGTCATCCTCACAAGCATTGCAGAATTTCTCTTGTCGACGAACCAAGTCCGAAAATCCATTGATTCGCAAGCCAAACAAACATCTATCGCTTCTTAACAACTCTCGGTTTTATGTAAACTCCTATGAATTCGCTGGTCGATACAAGTCGTAACTTCTTCCGGGTTTCTCCTTCAAAGAAGAGTGTGCTTGCTTCTTGGCAGGTCCCGGGCCTGTGGGTTATGGCCCATCTCATCACTTGAAATCCTTGAACACATCCTCGGGGCAACTGATCGTTATCCCAACATCCAACTCCCTGGCATACTTAAATCCATCCAATTGTACTGTCTCTTTTCCTTATATTTGTGTTTACTCAGACTCATCATGGAATTTCCATTGATCCATATTTCCAACATCATACCTCCTTTATATCCAATAACACTTCATCTCTTCATCCTCGTGGGATGTCCCACATACCGTGATAAAACTTATACTTATGAAATCCATACTCCACTTCGTGGAACCTCATTATCCTTTCCAGGGTCAAGTGTCCTTACAAGGAAATATTGGCCATCTCTGCATGGCACTTCTTCAACTGGAAAACGTGAAACACATCATGAACTCCTGACAGTCCTTCGGGTGACTCCAACTTGTTGGTAACTTCTCCCATACGTTCCAACTCGGTATGGTCCTACAAATCTCGGGGCTAACTTTCCCTTAACTCCAAATCGTTTAACTCCTCGCAGAGGTGGCACACAAATATATGCTCTGTCTCCAATTTCATAGACTACCTCCTTGCATTTTTGAGTCTGCATAACTCTTCTGCCTGGACTGAGCTATCTTCAGTCTATCTCGAATCAACCTAACATTCTCTTCTGACTCCTTGATCATATTTGGTCCAAATAACTGACGGTCTCCAACTTCATCCCACATCAACGGTGTCTGGCTCCTTCTCCCATACAAAGCTTCAAAAGGGGCCATCTTCAAACTGACTTGGTAGCTGTTGTTGTATGAGAACTCCCGTAGGGTAGATTATCATCACTACTAGATCCATAATCTAGTGCACACGCCTCAACATGTCCTCCAAAATCTGATTGACTCTCTTGATTTATCCATCATGTCTGCATGGATGAAAGGCTGTCTCAACTCTAGCCTAGTACCCAAAGTCTGGTGCAGCTGATTCCAAAACTTTGAGGTAAACTGTGTTCCTCTACGATGGTCCTCGGAACTCCATGCAGACATACGATCCTTGTCAAATATATCTTGGCCAACTTCACACTTGTATAAGTGGTTTTTCACTAGAATAAAGCGAGCCACTTTGGTCAAGCTAATCAACTACTACCCAGATAGAATCATATCCCAATCGGGTTATGGGAAATCCGGAAATGAAATCCATGCCAAGCTTATCCTACTTCCATTCGGGTATCGGCATAGGCTGCAATAATCCTGCTGGCTTCTGATGCTCTGCTTTTACTTTCTCTGGCATACATCACTTACGACTACATACTCCGCAATATCCTTCTTCATACCAGTCCACCAGAAACACTCCTTCAAATCCAAATACATCTTGGTGTTTCCAGGGTGAATCAAGTATGGTGAGTCATGAGCCTCCTGAAGTATTAACTTCCTGATCTTTGCATTATTGGGTATATGTACACTGTCCTCAAACCATAAGGTGTCGTGCTCATCCTTACGAAAACCTTTGGCCTTTCCTTTGCTCATTCTCTCTTTTACCTCAGCAATCTCTTTGTCATCCTTCTGAGCTTCACGGATCTTTTCCAACAATGTAAACTGAACTCCCATTACTGCAACGAAACCTTTGGGAACAATCTCCAACTGAAGTTCCTTGAGATCCTCGGCTAACTCCTTTGGTAATCCTCCGATTATGAGGGTATTCGTCCTTGTTTTATTTATGGTTATATCCTATTTCTCCACAAGGCTTGCACGCACAAGGTTTCTTCATATCCTTTCCATAAGGCTTCAACTTCTGGGTCACAAACCGAGACTTTAGCAAAGTCAACTTAAATTCTTCCCAAGTGGTTACTCTTTGCAATCCATTGATGGTTTGGTACATCCTCCACCAAATAGCAGCACCTCTTTCAAAGCACTGAAGAGCATGCTGTGTCATATCCTTTCTGTCTGTAGGGTTATTCTTCATATGATCCTCCATGTTCTGAATCCATCGGTCTGTCTCCAATTGACTCATTGGTCCAGAAATTACAAGCTCATCTCCATCCATCCTCTAATGGGTCCATGGGTTTGGGGTGGGATAAGAGAGATCGAGAGGGATGCACACAATACAAAAAATGGTTTTGAAAAGACAGATTTTATTGTGGCTGTCGGAAAACATCAAACAAATGACAGCTCACAATCGTCGATCTAACGAGGTATGTAACAGGGTTTGGTCTTCTAACGGTCAAAAATCTTCAAAGTCATCAAACTCTTCCAATCTTGATCATGTCTCGATGGCTCCTTCCGATCATGCTTGTCCTTCTCAAGTTCTTTTGCCGATCATCTCTGTTGACGCCAAGTCTCTCGCGACGCCCTTCAATATTCCCGGAGTTACGCTCCAACCGCCGGTTTCAACATCCTTGACATGATCCATGATCCTACTCCTTGATTCGCCATCACAAATCTCCGGTATCTCGATGTTTTGCTCCTTCATCTTGTCTACTTTCAGCTTCGGGTCCCGAGTTCTTCACTTAACTACTTCCTTATCAAATATCGCTTCGCAGATCCACCTTAAACTTCTTCATGTAATACTCCAGATCCCGGTGATACACCAGCTAAGGTTAAAACTCCAACGTTTGCAGATAGATGCTCCATCAGCTTTCTACCATCCAATCCTTCCATGCATCTGCATGCTTAACTCCGCACGGTAACAATAGCATAGGCGGGCGATAACATCATGGATAGCGTGTTTCTGCTCTTGTCATTTTCATGAGCTATCATTCCATAGTTGATATCTCCTGCCTTAGGGTTTTCCTGACAAAGCTTTGAATTCTAATGTTCCATGTTCCAGTCTTTCTCCGATACACCTTGATCTCGGTTATTGATAACTTCCATAGTCTGCCAAGTTCCATAAGTGTAACCTTCCTAGGTCATACAAATCCGAATTTATTTGGAGCCTTCAAATCTCCTAGTCTTGGTCTTCACCGTTGTAGTTTCCGTCTACACGTAAAATCATCTTCATTCCAAATGGTCTTAGTTGTCCGATATCTTGTCTCCTTGGAGTGGTCTCATCACCAAATCTTCGAGTGGTCAAAAGGAAAAGGGTATGGTCTCACTAAAAGGAATATTTGAATAAGCTCAAGAGAAGAGAGGTAAAAGATCTTTTTGGAAATGAAGTAGTAGAAAAATCTTTCCTATGGGCTTGTCAGTTTCTAGGTCACGTCCTCACCAACATGGGCTCGATACCATCTTGTAGCGACCCGACCGAATGGATCAAGTCTCGTGCTTTCGTGTCATCCTCGGATCGGTATCTTTGACACACACAAGACTCAAGGATTTATAACAGAGGTAAATCACATGTATAAAGTAACGTAAAACTATTACCTCAATCCAAAACATAGCGGAAGCAACAAGGTTGTGGATTCCCATCAACACCAACGGCAAAGTTGAGTATAGGAAATCGTAACCCTAACGTATCACTTACTGTCGTTCAAAATTCTGCAACATGAAAAGTTGCAGCCAAAAACGGGTCAGCACATGGAATATGCTGGCAATGTAACACATAGAGAGTAATGAAAGAATAGGCTATACTACATGCATATATGGCTGGTGGAAAGCTCTATGGTTACAGTTTTTGCGAAAAGCCAATTTTTCCCTATTGCAAAGGAATAAATTTATTTAACTATCATGGTGGTTGTTAAACATTGAGAATGGTTGACAGCATTCTCAATCCCAATTAAAAGTACTCATTAAAACCCAACGATATTAATTAGAAGTAACATGATGAGATCAACAGGATATCCAGGTACTAGATACTCAAAATTGTCCATAACCGGGGACACGGCTAACCATGATTAGTTTGTACACTCTGCAGAGGTTTATGACTTTTCCCCACAAGACTCGATCGCCTCCGCTTGGTTTCTCGCACTACATGGTGTTTGAGAAACGGATGACCGAGACATAGTCTTTCGTAAGCACTAGCACCTTACATGTGGGTAGACCGTACCAACCTACATCCCCTACATCAGCTAGCCTACCCGTAAGAGTTCGCACAACTTAGTCAACTACGCCAGAGCCCATAATTGGCTTGTGGCTGCACACGGAAGTTTCTAGTTTGAATAATCTCATGATCCCTTTGGGCCTGGGTGGCGGTCCAAGAAATACAGCAAATCCTGTCTACCTGTGTGCCTTGACAGCAAGTCTGGAATAGCCAGTGCCTCAATCCACCCAGATGTGTGTTTAAGTTGCCACCTTAGATAAACCATTAATTATCAATCTCACATCTGTCATGGATATTCACTCACCCAATCCACGTCTACTAGCATAGCATGGCATAATAAGCAAACGTAGAAGTAACTCCCAAAGGTTCATAAGTAAAACAGGTAATAGGTACTACCTCAATCTACTTCCCATCCCACAATTTAATTAGATCCTAACCATGCAAGTGTTTGAGGATTGATCTAATGCATAAAAACTGGGTAGTAGAAAAGATATGATCAAGTGTTACTTGCCTGCAAAGTTGATGAAGATGATTCGCACTCAAAACTCTTGATAGCTCTACTCGTCACACTCCGGTCAATCTATCGTAATCAAGCAATAGTAACCACACATAAGCAATCACTCAAAAGATCGGAAAGAACGAAGAAAACAATTCGGAAAACGTCAAAACCAAATCAAATAACTCTTGCAGCATAAAACAATTTCTAACAGTACCAAAACTATGTGTATTTGGCCTTATCAGAAAGTTTAGGTCAAGAGCTTCGATTTGAAAAAGAATCAACTAAATCGGAGTTACCGAAACTCAAGTTATGATCAAACGAAGTTCAAATACAAATCTGTTTGAATTCAAATTTTAAAACTTTCAAAAACATGTTTGAGTTGTATTACTGGATAGAGGGGATCGTAACGAAGAAGTGGGCGTTGGTTTCGTTGGATTCGGACTTACGAGTAAAAAGTTATAGCCATTTGAAGATTAGGGACTACGGATAGGTCCATGACGAAAATTAAAATTAAAAAGAAAAATCTATCGAACGAACGCTCGCTAAACAAAACCGAAAGAAAAACCGTGAGAAAACCGATCTAGGGTTTCGAAAGGAAACCAAACGAAAAACCGATCTAGAAAACGGAACGGAAACCGATCTAGAAAACCGATCTAGAAAACGGACGTGGCCTTGGGCTAGTACCTCAAGAGGCGAGGGCTCGGCGGTGGCGGCGTAGGGCGGCGGCGGCGGCAAGTGGCGGCGGCGGCGCTGGTGGCGGCGGCGGCTATGGCGGCGGCGGCGCTGGCTAGTGGCGGCGGCGGCGGCAGTGGGGCGGCAATGGCGGCGCGGTGGGGCGGCGGCGGCAGGCTATAGTCTTCTTCTGCTGCAGGAGGAGGAGGAGAGAGAGGAGAGTTGATTTGATGTGTTGGAGGGGGGGTGCTTGGGTATTTATATTGGGGAGGAGAGATTTTCTTGGGGTAGGGGCAAGAAATAGATTAGGATTAGGAATCCTAGGAAGTAGATCTAGGAATAGATACGGAATAAACGAAGTAGGAAAGGAGTCCTACTAGTATAAGGAAAAGGAAAAGGCTTCCTGCCTCCTTGGTGCGTCTTGGCGCGTGGGGTTGGCCTTGTGGCCGGCCGGTGGCTTTAGCGGCTTGGGCCTTTGGCCCAAGGCGCTCATTTTTTTTTTTTTTTTTTAAAAAATTTTTTAAGAGAGACAAATAAAATAATAAAACTAAATAAATAAATATATTATATAGGCATATAATATATCAAAATTTGCAGAAAAAGATTTTCTACAACATGGACATTATTCTAGCTTCAAATAAAATACAAAAATTCAAATAAAACAAACAGTGATACTGCCTAATAAAATCCACTGAAAATCAGTTTAAAAATACCAAAATGATCTCAAATTAATTTCTCTCCAATTTTCTGATGTAGGGAATCATGTTACCCTATTTTCCATATATTTTATTTTTAGAGAAAATAATTTGAATAAAACTCAAATAACTCCAATTGAAAATAATTCAAAGGACTTTGAATTTATTTCTTTGAAACTCCCAACTCATATTTCATATGTTTTGAAGAAGTCATTTTATCTTCGCCGTGAAAATCATTGAGTTGCATAAAGTTTCAGAATTGGAAAATATTTTCAAATGAAATTCAAATATTTTCAACACCCTTGTCATTTAAATAAATGGAAGAAGTCATGTCATCTTCTCTCCGTGGTTTTGTGATGAAAAGAATTTGAATTCTCAAGATCATAAAAGCAAAATGAAAGTTTGGGAAAGTCCTTTATTCCTCTCATTTAACTTTCAAAAGTTTCAATTCACTCACTTTCAGTCAATCAATCAAACAATCAATCAAAACTATCTATTTGTTTATAACATTCCAAAATTTAGAATTTTGGGATGTTACAAAGCAAGTTGCTGCTCAAGAAAAGAAACCCAAGTCTGGACCTAAGCCTGAAACTGAGTGCTTCTACTGCAAGAAAGCTGGTCACTGGAAGCGGAATTGCCCCAAGTATTTGGCAGATAAGAAGGATGGCAAGGTGAACAAAGGTATATGTGATATACATGTTATTGATGTGTACCTTACTAGAGCTCGTAGTAGCACCTGGGTATTTAATACTGGTTCAGTTGCTAATATTTGCAACTCAAACAGGACTACGGAATAAGCGAGCACTGGCAAAGGACGAGGTGACGATGTGCGTGGGAAACGGTTCCAAAGTCAATGTGATCGCGGTCGGCACGCTACCTCTACATCTACCTTCGGGATTAGTTTTAGACCTAAATAATTGTTATTTGGTGCCAGCGTTGAGCATGAACATTATATCTGGATCTTGTTTATTGCGAGACGGTTATTCATTTAAATCAGAGAATAATGGTTGTTCTATTTATATGAGTAATATCTTTTATGGTCATGCACCCTTGAAGAGTGGTCTATTCTTGTTGAAACTCGACAATAGTGATACACATATTCATAATGTCGAAGCCAAAAGATGCAGAGTTGATAATGATAGTGCAACTTATTTGTGGCACTGCCGTTTAGGTCATATCGGTGTAAAACGCATGAAGAAACTGTTGGAAATATGCCCTAGAGGCAATAATAAAAGCATTATTATTATATTTCCTTGTTCATGATAATTGTCTTTATTCATGCTATAACTGTATTATCCGGAAATCGTAATACACGTGTGGATACATAGACTACAATACGTCCCTAGTAAGCCTCTAGTTGACTAGCTCGTTGGTCAACAGATAGTCATGGTTTCGACTATGGACATCGGATGTCATTGATAACGGGATCACGCCATTAGGAGAATGACGTGATGGACAAGACCCAATCCTAAGCATAGCACAAAGATCGTGTAGTTCGCTTTTGCTAGAGCTTTTCCAATGTCAAGTATCTCTTCCTTAGACCATGAGATCGTGCAATTCCGAATACCGTAGGAGTGCTTTGGTGTATCAAACGTCACAACGTAATCGGGTGACTATAAAGGTGCACTACAGGTATCTCCGAAAGTGACCATTGGGTTGACACGGATCGAGATGGATTTGTCACTCCGTATTACGGAGAGGTATCACTAGGGCCCACTCGGTAATGCATCATCATAATGAGCTCAAGGTGATCAAGTGTCCGGTCACGGATCATGCATTGCGGTACGAGTAAAGTGACTTGCCGGTAATGAGACTAACGAGGTATTGGGATACCGACGATCGAGTCTCGGCAAGTAACATACCGTCGACAAAGGGAATAGAATACGGGTTGCTTGAACCCTTGACATCGTGGTTCATCCGATGACAACATCGAGGAGCATGTGGGAGCCAACATGGGTATCCAGATCCCGCTGTTGGTTATTGACTTGAGGTAGTCTCGGTCATGTCGCATGTCTCCGAACCCGTAGGGTCTACACACTTAAGGTTCGGTGGCGCTAGGGTTAATAGGAAGACAAGTATGTGATTACCGAATGTTGTTCGGAGTCCCGGATGAGATCCCGGACGTCACGAGGAGTTCCGGAATGGTCCGGAGGTAAAGATTTATATATGGAAAGTGGTTAAACGGACTCCGGAAAGTTTGGGGTATACTGGTAAAGTACCGGGCCACCGGGAGGGTTCCGAGGTCCACCGGAGGGGCCACCCCTCCGGGGCCACATGGGCTAAGTGGGAGGGAGCCAGCCCCTGGTGGGCTGGGCGCACCTCCCACCTAGGCCCATGCGGCTAGGGTTTGGGAAGGGGTAAACCCTAAAGGGGGCGCCCCCCTAGCTTGGGGGGCAAGCCACCCTCCCCTCCTCCCTTGGGCCGCCGCCCCATCTAGGGTTTACCCTAGATGGCCGGCCCCCTTGCCCTCTCCTCCTATAAATAGAGGGGGGGGGAGGCTGCTCACACCATTGAAGGCGCAGCCCTCCCTCCCAACACCTCTCTTTCTCCACGCAAGCTTGGCGAAGCCCTGCCGAGAACTGCCGACCAACCGCACCACGCCGTGCTGCCATTGGAATTGTCTTCCTCAACCTCTCCTTCACTCTTGCTGGATCAAGACGGAGGAGACGCCATCGTCCCGCACGTGTGTTGAACACGGAGGTGCTGTCCTTTCAGCACTTTGGTCATCGGTGATCGGAATCACGTTGGGAACGCCTTCATCATCACCACTCCCTCGAACGCTTCCGCACTCGATCTACAAGTGGTATGTAGATGCAAACTCTCTCTAGTAACTCGTTGTTTAGTAGAACTCATAGATGGATCTTGGTGAAACCGTAGGAAAATTTTAATTTTCTGCAACGCTTCCCCAACAAAGGGCATCATGAGCTAGGTCTATGCGTAGTTCTCTTTGCACGAGTAGAACACAATTTTGTTGTGGGCGTGGATCTTGTCAACTTACTTGCCGTTACTAGTTGTTTCTTGCTTCCGCGGTATTGTGGGATGAAGCGGCCGGACCAACCTTAAACGTGCTTTTACGTGAGACCGGTTCCACCGACTAACATGCACTAGTTGCATAAGGTGGCTGGCGGGTGTCCGCTCTCCTACTTTAGTTGGAGCGGATTCGATGAACAGGGTCCTTATGAAGGGTAAATAGAAGTTGACAAGATCACGTTGTGGTTATTCGTAGGTAAGAAAACGTTCTTGCTAGAACCCAATTGCAGCCACGTAAAAGATGCAACAACAATTAGAGGACGCCTAACTTGTTTTTGCAGCAATTGTCATGTGACGTGATATGGCCAAGTTGTGATGAATGATGATATATTGTGATGTATGAGATCATGTTCTTGTAATAGGAATCACGACTTGCATGTCGATGAGTATGACAACCGGCAGGAGCCATAGGAGTTGTCTTTATTTTTGTATGACCTGCGTGTCATTGAAGAACGCCATGTAATTTACTTTACTTTGTTGCTAAACGCGTTAGCCATAGAAGTAGAAGTAGTCGTTGGCGTGACAACTTCATGGAGGCACGATGATGGAGATCATGATGATGGAGATCATGGTGTCATGCCGGTGACAGGATGATCATGGAGCCCCGAAGATGAAGATCAAAGGAGCTATATGATATTGGCCATATCATGTCACTACTTTATAATTGCATGTGATGTTTATGCATCTTGTTTACTTAGAACGACGGTAGTAAATAAGATGATCCCTTAGAACAATTTCAAGAAGTGTTCTCCCCTAACTGTGCACCGTTGCTACAGTTCGTCGCTTCTAAGCACCACGTGTTAATCGGGTGTGATGGATTCTTACGTTCACATACAACGGGTGTAAGCAAGATTTACACACGCAGAAACACTTAGGGTTAACTTGACGAGCCTAGCATGTGAAGACATGGCCTCGAACACGGAGACCGAAAGGTCGAACACGAGTCGTATGGAAGATACGATCAACATGAGAATGTTCACCGACGCAGACTAGTCCGTCTCACGTGTTGATCGGACACGGCCTAGTTGACTCGGATCGTGTAACACTTAGATGACTAGAGGATGTCTAATCTAAGTGGGAGTTCATTAATAATTTGATTAGATGAACTTAATTATCATGAACTTAGTCTAAAACTTTTGAATTATATGTCTTGTAGATCAAATGGCCAACGCCATGTCAACTTGAACTTCAACGCGTTCCTAGAGAAAACCAAGCTGAAAGATGACGGCAGCAACTATACGGACTGGGTCCGAACCCGAGGATCATCCTCATAGCTGCCAGAAACAATACGTCCTAGAAGGACCGCTAGGTGACGCTCCGTCCCGAGAACCAAGACATTATGAATGCTTGGCAGTCTCGTCTTGATGATTACTCCCTCGTTCAAAGGCGGCATGCTTTACAGCTTAGAACCGAGGCTCCAAAAGCGTTTTGAGCACCACGGAGCATATGAGATGTTCGAGGAGCTGAAACTTGTTTTCCAAGCTCACGCCGGGTCGAGAGATATGACATCTCCGACAAGTTCTATAGTTGTAAGATGGAGGAAAACAGTTCACAAGTGAGCACATTCGAAGATGTCCGGGTTGCACAACCGTATGACCCAAATGAATATTAACCTCCCGATGAGGCGGTCATTGACAGAATCCTCCATCGCTCCCACCAAGCTACAAGAGCTTTGTGATGAACTACAACATGCAGGGGATGGTAAAGACCATTCTGAAGTGTTCTCTATGCTGAAGTCACCGAGGTTGAAATCAAGAAAGAACATCAAGTGTTGATGGTCAATAAGACCACTAAGTTTAAGAAGGGCAAGGGCAAGAAGAACTTCAAGAAGGACGGCAAGGAGGTTGCCGCGCCCGCAAGCAAGTTGCCGGAAGAAGTCAAAGAATGGACCCAAGCCCGAGACCGAGTGCTTTTATTGCAAGGGAAGGGTCACCGAAGCGGAACTGCCCCAAGTACTTAGCGGATAAGAAGGCCGCAACACCAAAGGTATATTTGATATACATGTAATTGATGTGTACCTTACCATGAATCGTAGTAACTCCCGGGTATTTGATACCGTGCCGTTGCTCATATTTGTAACTCACAGCAGAGCTGCGGAATAAGCGGAGATCGGCGAAGGACGAGGTGACGATCTTGCGTCGGGAATGGTTCCAGTCGATGTGATCGCCGTCGCACGCTACCTCTTCATTTACCCACGGGATTAGTTATGAACCTTAATAATTGTTATTTGGTGCCAAGTTTGAGCATGAATATTGTATCTGGATCTCGTTTAATGCGAGATGGCTACTCATTTAAATCCGAGAATAATGGTTGTTCTATTTATATGAGAGATATGTTTTATGGTCATGCTCCGATGGTCAATGGTTTATTCTTAATGAATCTCGGCGTGGTATTACACATGTTCATAGCGTGAATACCAAAAGATGTAAAGTTGATAACGATAGTCCCACATACTTGTGGCACGCCGCCTTGGTCACATTGGTGTCAAGCGCATGAAGAAGCTCCATGCTGATGGACTTTTGGAGTCTCTTGATTATGAATCATTTGACACATGCGAACCATGCCTCATGGGCAAGATGACCAAGACTCCATTCTCTGGAACAATGGAGCGAGCAACCAACTTGTTGGAAATCATACATACCGATGTGTGCGGTCCAATGAGCGTTGAGGCTCGTGGAGGATATCGTTATGTTCTCACTCTCACAGATGACTTGAGTAGATATGGGTATGTCTACTTGATGAAACACAAGTCTGAGACCTTTGAAAAGTTCAAGGAATTTCAGAATGAAGTAGAGAATCAATGTGACCGAAAGATAAAATTCTTACGATCGATCGTGGAGGAGAATATTTAAGTCACGAATTTGGTACACACTTAAGAAAATGTGGAATCGTTTCACAACTAACGCCGCCGAACACCTCAACAGAACGGTGTGTCCGAACGTCGAATCGCACTCTATTGGATATGGTGCGATCTATGATGTCTCTTACCGATTTACCGCTATCATTTTGGGGATACGCCTAGAGACAGCTACATTCACTTTAAATAGGGCACCGCCTAAATCCGTTGAGATGACACCGTATGAATTATGGTTTGGGAAGAAACCTAAGTCGTCGTTTCTAAAAGTTTGGGGATGCGATGCTTATGTCAAGAAACTTCAACCTGAAAAGCTCGAACCCAAGTCGGAAAAATGCGTCTTCATAGGATACCCTAAGGAAACCTTTGGGTATACCTTCTACCTTAGATCCGAAGGCAAGATCTTTGTTGCCAGAACGGAACCTTTCTCGAAAAGAGTTTCTCTCGAAAGAAGTAAGTGGGAGGAAAGTAGAACTCGATGAAGTACTACCTCTTGAACAGGAAAGTAGTGCAGCTCAGGAAAATGTTCTGTGATGCCTACACCAACTCAAGAGGAAATTCATGATGATGATCAAGGTACTTGGATCAAGTTACTACTGAACTTCGAGGTCCACTAGGACACGCCCGCACTGAGTGGTACGGCAACCCTGTCCCGGAAATCATGTTGTTAGACAATGGTGAACCTTCAACTATGAAGAAGCGATGGCGGCCCAGATTCCAACAAATGGCTAGAAGCCATGAAGTCCGAGATAGAATCCATGTATGAAAACAAAGTGTGGACTTTGACCGACTTGCCCGATGATCGGCGAGCAATAGAAAACAAATGGATCTTTAAGAAGAAGACGGACGCGGATGGTAATGTCACCATCTATAAAGCTCGACTTGTCGCTAAGGGTTATCGGCAAGTTCAAGGGATTGACTACGATGAGACTTTCTCTCCGTAGCGAAGCTTAAGTCCGTCCAATCATGTTAGCAATTGCCGCATACTATGATTATGAGATATGGCAGATGGACGCCAAAACAGCGCTCCTTAACGGCTATCTTAAGGAAGAGCTGTATATGATACAGCCGGAAGGTTTTGTCGATCCTAAGAATGTCGACAAAGTATGCAAGCTCCAGCGATCCATTTATGGGCTGGTGCAAGCATCTCGAGTTGGAACATTCGCTTTGATGAGATGATCAAAGCGTTTGTTTATGCAGACTTATGGAGAAGCCTGCGTTTACAAGAAAGTGAGTGGGAGCTCAGAGCATTTCTCATATTATATGTAGATGACATACTTCGATGGGAAATGATATAGAATTCTTGGACAGCATTAAGGCCTACTTGAATAAGTGTTTTTCAATGAAGGACCTTGGAGAAGCTGCTTATATATTAGGCATCAAGATCTATAGAGATAGATCGAGACGCCTCATAGGTCTTTCACAAAGCACATACCTTGATAAGATTTTGAAGAAGTTCAAAATGGATCAGTCCAAGAAAGGGTTCTTGCCTGTATTGCAAGGTGTGAAATTGAGCTCGGCTCAATGCCCACCACGGCAAAAGATAAAGAAGAGATGAGTGTCATCCCTATGCTTCAGCCATAGGATCTATTATGTATGCCATGCTGTGTACCGCACCTGATGTAAACCTTGCCGTAAGTTTGGTAGGAAGGTACCAAAGTAATCCCGCAAGGAACACCGGACAGCGGTCAAGAATATCCTGAAGTACCGAAAAGGACAAAGGACATGTTTCTCATTTATGGAGGTGACGAAGAGCTCGTCAGAACAGGTTACGCCGACGCTAGCTTCGACACAGATCTGATGACTCTAAGTCACAAACCGGATACGTGTATATGTTGAATGGTGGAGCAAGAAGCTGGTGCAGCTGCAAGCAGAAGCGTCGTGGCGGGATCTACATGTGAAGCGGAGTACATGGCAGCCTCGGAGGCAGCGCATGAAGCAATTTGGGTGAAGGAGTTCATCACCGACCTAGGAGTCATACCCAATGCGTCGGGCCGATCAAACTCTTCTGTGACAACACCGGAGCTATTGCACTTGCCAAGGAGCCCAGGTTTCACAAGAAGACCAGGCACATCAAGCGTCGCTTCAACTCCATCCGTGAAAATGTTCAAGATGGAGACATAGAAATTTGTAAGGTGCATACGGATCTGAATGTCGCAGATCCGCTGACTAAACCTCTTCCATGGGCAAAACATGATCAACACCGTAACTCTATGGGTGTTCGGTTCATCACAATGTAAACTAGATTATTGACTCTAGTGCAAGTGGGAGACTGTTGGAAATATGCCCTAGAGGCAATAATAAAAGCATTATTATTATATTTCCTTGTTCATGATAATTGTCTTTATTCATGCTATAATCTGTATTATCCGGAAATCGTAATACACGTGTGGATACATAGACTACAATACGTCCCTAGTAAGCCTCTAGTTGACTAGCTCGTTGGTCAACAGATAGTCATGGTTTCGACTATGGACATCGAATGTCATTGATAACGGGATCACGCCATTAGGAGAATGACGTGATGGACAAGACCCAATCCTAAGCATAGCACAAAGATCATGTAGTTCGCTTTTGCTAGAGCTTTTCCAATGTCAAGTATCTCTTCCTTAGACCATGAGATCGTGCAATTCCCGAATACCGTAGGAGTGCTTTGGTGTATCAAACGTCACAACGTAATCGGGTGACTATAAAGGTGCACTACAGGTATCTCCGAAAGTGACCATTGGGTTGACACGGATCGAGATCGGATTTGTCACTCCGTATTACGGAGAGGTATCACTAGGGCCCACTCGGTAATGCATCATCATAATGAGCTCAAGGTGATCAAGTGTCTGGTCACGGGATCATGCATTGCGGTACGAGTAAAGTGACTTGCCGGTAACGAGACTAACGAGGTATTGGGATACCGACGATCGAGTCTCGCAAGTAACATACCGTCGACAAAGGGAATAGAATACGGGTTGCTTGAACCCTTGACATCGTGGTTCATCCGATGACAACATCGAGGAGCATGTGGGAGCCAACATGGGTATCCAGATCCCGCTGTTGGTTATTGACTTGAGGTAGTCTCGGTCATGTCTGCATGTCTCCCGAACCCGTAGGGTCTACACACTTAAGGTTCGGTGGCGCTTAGGGTTAATAGGAAGACAAGTATGTGATTACCGAATGTTGTTCGAGTCCCGATGAGATCCCGGACGTCACGAGGAGTTCGGAATGGTCCGGAGGTAAAGATTTATATATGGAAAGTGGTTAAACGGACTCGGAAAGTTTCGGGGTATACTGGTAAAGTACTGGGGCCACCGGAGGGTTCCGGAGGTCCACCGGAGGGGCCACCCCCGGGGGCCACATGGGCTAAGTGGGAGAGGAGCCAGCCCCTGGTGGCTGGGCGCACCTCCCACCTAGGCCCATGCGGCTAGGGTTTGGGAGGGTAAACCCTAAGGGGCGCCCCTAGCTTGGGGGCAAGCCACCCTCCCTCCTCCCTTGTCACCGCCCCATCTAGGGTTTACCCTAGATGGCCGGCCCCTTGCCCTCTCCTCCTATAAATAGAGGGGTGGGGAGGGCTGCTCACACCATTGAAGGCGCAGCCCTCCCTCCCAACACCTCTCTTTCTCCACGCAAGCTTGGCGAAGCCCTGCCGGAGAACTGCCAGACCAACCGCACCACGCCGTCGTGCTGCCATTGGAATTGTCTTCCTCAACCTCTCCTTCACTCTTGCTGGATCAAGACGGAGGAGACGCCATCGTCCCGTCACGTGTGTTGAACACGGAGGTGCTGTCCTTTCAGCACTTTGGTCATCGGTGATCGGAATCACGTTGGGAACGCCTTCATCATCACCACTCCTCGAACGCTTCCGCACTCGATCTACAAGTGGTATGTAGATGCAAACTCTCTCTAGTAACTCGTTGCTTAGTAGAACTCATAGATGGATCTTGGTGAAACCGTAGGAAAATTTTAATTTTCTGCAACGTTCCCAAATGTAAACTCCATACAGATGGACTTTTGGAATCACTTGATTATGAATCACTTGGTACTTAAGAACCGTGCCTCATGGGCAAGATGACTAAAACACCGCTTCTCCGGTTGTATGGAGAGAGCAACAGATTTATTGGAAATCATACATACAGATGTATGTGGTCCGATGAATGTTGAAGCTCATGGCGGATATCGTTATTTTCTCACCTTCACAGATGATTTAAGCAGATACGGGTATATCTACTTGATGAAGCATAAATCTGAAACATTTGAAAAGTTCAAAGAATTTCAGAGTGAAGTTGAAAATCATCGTAACAAGAAAATAAAGTTTCTACGATCTGATCGTGGAGGAGAATATTTGAGTTACGAGTTTGGTCTACATTTGAAGCAATGCGGAATAGTTTCGCAACTCACGCCACCGGGAACACCACAGCGTAATGGTGTGTCCGAACGTCGTAATCGTACTTTACTAGATATGGTGCGATCTATGATGTCTATTTCCGATTTACCGCTATCGTTTTGGGGTTATGCTTTAGAGACGGCCGCATTCACGTTAAATAGGACACCATCAAAATCCGTTGAGACGACACGTTATGAACTATGGTTTGGCAAGAAACCAAAGTTGTCGTTTCTGAAAGTTTGGGGTAGCGATGCTTATGTGAAAAAGCTTCAACCTGATAAGCTTGAACCCAAATCGGAAAAATGTGTCTTCATAGGATACCCAAAGGAGACAATTGGGTATACCTTCTATCACAGATCCGAAGGCAAAACATTCGTTGCTAAGAATGGATCCTTTCTAGAGAAGGAGTTTCTCTCGAAAGAAGTGAGTGGGAGGAAAGTAGAACTTGATGAGGTAACAGTACCAGCTCCCTTATTGGAAAGTAGTTCATCACAGGAATCGGTTCCTGTGACACCTACACCAGTTAGCGAGGAAGTTAATGATAATGATCATGAAACTTCAGATCAAGTTGTTACTGAACTTCGTAGATCAACCAGAATAAAATCCGCACTGTGAGTGGTACAAGAATCCTATTCGGAAGTCATGCTACTAGATCATGGTGAACCTACGAACTATGAAGAAGCGATGGTGAGCCCAGATTCCGAAAAATGGCTTGAAGCCATGAAATCTGAGATGGGATCCATGTATGAGAACAAAGTATGGACTTTTGTTGACTTGCCCGATGGTCGGCAAGCAATAGAGAATAAATGGATTTTCAAGAAGAAGACTGACGCTGACGGTAATGTTACTGTTTACAAAGCTCGACTTGTTGCAAAAGGTTTTCGACAAGTTCAAGGAGTTGACTACGATGAGATCTTCTCACCCGTAGCGATGCTTAAGTCTGTCCGAATCATGTTAGCAATCGCCGCATTTTATGATTATGAAATATGGCAGATGGATGTCAAAACTGCATTTCTAAATGGATTTCTGGAAGAAGAATTGTATATGATGCAACCAGAAGGTTTTGTCGATCCTAAGGGAGCTAACAAAGTGTGCAAGCTCCAACGATCAATCTATGGTCTGGTGCAAGCCTCTCGGAGTTGGAATAAACGCTTTGATAGTGTGATCAAAGCATATGGTTTTGTATAGACTTTTGGAGAAGCCTGTATTTACAAGAAAGTGAGTGGGAGATCTGTAGCATTTCTAATATTATATGTGGACGACATATTGTTGATTGGAAATGATATAGAATTTCTGGATAGCATAAAAGGATACTTGAATAAAAGTTTTTCAATGAAAGACCTCGGTGAAGCTGCTTACATATTGGGCATCAAGATCTATAGAGATAGATCAAGACGCTTAATTGGACTTTCACAATGCACATACCTTGATAAAGTCTTGAAAAAGTTCAATATGGATCAGCAAAGAAAGGGTTCTTGCCTCATTACAAGGTGTAAGATTGAGTCGGACTCAATGCCCGACCACTGCAGAAGATAGAGGAAAAATGAAAGGAGTTCCCTATGCTTCAGCCATAGGCTCTATCATGTATGCAATGTTGTGTACCAGACCTGATGTGTGCCTTGCTATTAGCTTAGCAGGGAGGTACCAAAGTAATCCAGGAGTAGATCACTGGACAGCGGTCAAGAATATCCTGAAATACCTGAAAAGGACTAAGGATATGTTTCTCGTTTATGGAGGTGACAAAGAGCTTGTCGTAAAGGGTTACGTCGATGCAAGTTTTGACACTGATCCGGACGATTCTAAATTGCAAACCGGATACGTATTTTTATTAAACGGTAGAGCTGTAAGTTGGTGCAGTTCTAAACAAAGCGTCGTGGCGGGATCTACATGTGAAGCGGAGTACATAGCTGCTTCGGAAGCAGCAAATGAAGGAGTCTGGATGAAGGAGTTCATTTCCGATCTAGGTGTTATACCTAGTGCATCGGGACCAATGAAGATCTTCTGTGACAATACTGGTGCAATTGCCTTGGCAAAGGAACCCAGATTTCACAAGAGGACCAAGCACATCAAGAGATGCTTCAATTCCATTCGGGACCAAGTCCAAGTGGGAGACATAGAGATTTGCAAGATACATACGGATCTGAATGTTGCAGACCCATTGACTAAGCCTCTCTCACGAGCAAAACATGATCAGCACCAAGACTCCATGGGTGTGAGAATCATTACTGTGTAATCTAGATTATTGACTCTAGTGCAAGTGGGAGACTCAAGGAAATATGCCCTAGAGGCAATAATAAAGTTATTAATTATTTCCTTATATCATGATAAATGTTTATTATTCATGCTAGAATTGTATTAACCGGAAACATAATACATGTGTGAATACATAAACAAATGAATGTCACTAGTATGCCTCTACTAGACTAGCTCGTTAATCAAGATGGTTATGTTTCCTAACCATAGACATGAGTTGTCATTTGATTAACGGGATCACATCATTAGGAGAATGATGTGATTGACTTGACCCATTCCGTTAGCTTAGCACTTGATCGCTTAGTATGTTGCTATTGCTTTCTTCATGACTTATACAAAGTTCCTACAACTATGAGATTATGCAACTCCGTTTACGGAGGAACACTTTGTGTGCTACCAAACGTTACAACGAATCGGGTGATTATAAAGGTACTCTACAGTGTCTCCAAAAGTATATGTTGAGTTGGCATAATTCGAGATTAGGTTTTGTCACTCCAATTGTCGGAGAGGTATCTCGGGCCTTCTCGGTAATACTCATCACCTAAGCCTTGCAAGCATTGTAACTAATGAGTTAGTTATGAAATGATGTATTACGAGCGAGTAAAGAGACTTGCCGTAACGAGATTGAACTAGGTATTGGATACCGACGATCGAATCTCGGGCAAGTAACATACCGATGACAAAGGGAACAACGTATGTTGTTATGCGGTTTGATCGATAAAGATATTCGTAGAAAATGTAGGAACCAATATGAACATCCAGGTTCCACTATTGGTTATTGACCGAGAATAGTTCTAGGTCATGTCTACATAGTTCTCGAACCCGTAGGGTCCGCACGCTTAACGTTACGATGACAATTTTATGAGTATTGATACACCGAAGTTTGTTCGGAGTCCCGGATGTGATCACGAACATGACGAGGAGTCTCGAAATGGTCGAGACATAAAGATTGATATATTGGAAGCCTATGTTTGACTTGAATAGTTCCGGTGAAATCGATTTTACCGAACACCGGGTTACTGAACCTCCCGGGGTCAATGGGCCTTAGTGGGCCATAAGGGAGAAGAGGAGGGCCGACCAGGGCAGGCCGCCCCCTCCCCCTTGTCCGAATAGGACAGGAGAGGGGGGCGCCCTTCTCTTCCCCTCCCCCAAGTCGTAATCCAACTAGGAAAGGGGGGGGAGTCCTACTCCCGGTGGGAGTAGGACTCCTCCGCCGCCTCCTCCTAGGGCCGGCCGCACCACCCCCCCTTGCTCCTTTATATACGGGGCAGGGAGCACCCCAGACACACAAGTTGATCTACGGATCGTTCCTTAGCCGTGCGGTGCCCCCCACCATATTCCACTTCGGTCATATCGTCATGAGCTTAGGCGAAGCCCTGCGCCGGTGGAGCATCATCACCGTCCTGCACGCCGTCGTCTTGACGGAACTCATCCCGACACCTGCTGGATCGGAGTCCGGGGATCGTCATCGAGCTGAACGTGTGCTGAACTCGGAGGTGCCGTGCGTTCGGTACTTGGATCGGTCGGATCGTGAAGACGTACGACTACATCAACCGCGTTGTCATAACACTTCCGCTTACGGTCTACGAGGGTACGTGGACATACACTCTCCCCTCTCGTTGCTATGCCATCACCATGATCTTGCGTGTGCGTAGGAATTTTTTTGAAATTACTACGTTCCCCAATAGGTTGTTCGACGGGCGCCAGATGTCCGGGGGTCGTCCGGATGTTTGGCCGCTGTAGAGTCGCCTCATGTCCATTCTTCTGTGGTCTTCCTCTGTTTGTTGGCGCCGGATGTCTGGCCGCTGTAGCTCCATGATGACTCCACTTGAGGCACTCCTCGCTCCACTTCCGTGTGGACTTGGCCTATGCTTCGAGCATCTCCATGGTTCCTGAGCACATGTAATGTCTTTGCATTAGGTAGCAACCATGTCTCGCATGAATGGAAAGGGGAAGCATTTAGGAGAGGGTTCACCTTGTGTCCAAATGGCACATGCTCGAGCTCTCGTCGTACGTCCACTATGGGCTTGGGGAGTAGTTCTAGTGTAAATGGGAATGACCGTATGATGCTCCGCATCACCTGAATGCAGGAAATATTGCACATGCATTTTAGACATGTTTTAATTATTTCACACGCACTAGATTTTAGACACATATTACAAAGATTTCATAAAAAAGAACGTCATTGTAATTACGTAACTCAATTTGAGAAAATACTAAACATGCATTTTAGGCAGATGATAATCATTTCATACATATTTCGACTATTTTGTACTTATTTTGCTATACGAAAATGACAAAATGGTGATTTTCTAAACAGTGAATAATACATGTACTGTTCATCTTTCCAAAATCATGATCTTTTCCATTTTTATGTAACTCACATGGTTATTTATTTCAGCATCAAAATTTTGACATGTGTATATACATCCATATAAACATGCTGAATTTTTCAAGTTTTTTTAAACTTTGAAATAGTACTATTTTGTCACTGTTCAAAATATAGAGCTCACTGAAGCTAGTCTTCCGAAGTGACTTTTTGATTGAACCTCCCTCATATTTAGGGTCACACTTTGACCATAAAAATTTACGGTGAGAATCCTCTTTCAAATACAAACTCGATATTTTGCAAGAAAATAAATACAAACTCAGTACTCTATTTTATGTAGCATATAAATTATAATTTATTTGCTATATAGATGATCAAAGCTTAACCTAATATACGAGGGACCCTAGTAAACCCGGAGAAAGGAATTACTCCACGGCATTGTTTTTTTTTTTTTGCGCATAAAAAGAGTTTTATTCCGATACTATAGTGTTACAATCGAGAGGCAAAAGATCCTCAATACAAGGGGAACCATGGTTGAGCCACACCACCGTGACACATTCCCTATGACTATAACTTGCCAAACGATCTGCCACACAATTTTGTTCACACTGAATCTTCTAAGGAATGAACTCCCTGTCAGAACACAAAGCCTTTATCTCCAAGACGAGATGCCCAAAGGCAGAGTGGGAGAGAGCTTCACCGGAGAACACTGCTAACACCTCCAAGGAATCGAACTGTACAACGACTGAAAAGTCCGTATGTTGAATAGCAAGAGGTATACCTTGCATGATCGCATGTAACTCGACCTCGAGAGCCTCGTTGCAATTAAACATATAACAATAGGCTTAAAATATGACCGAACCATCTTCTCTTCTATGTATCATGCCTGCCGCAGCTGTGCCACCAGCTGAAGAGAAGGAAACCATCAACCCGACTACATGTACATAGCCAGCCGGCGGCCGAGGCCAAAGTAGGCGTTGCACAGGCGCAACACGAGAGATGCTACACCTACGTAATATTTCTTACGTACCTAAGTATGGTCTGATTTGGCAGATTTTTATTGGGCTTTAGTTGAGCACACGGGCCCATCCTTAAAATCAGAAGGGGCAATTTAATTAGTGGAGAAGGGAATTACTCCCTCCATTCCCTTATACAAGGCCACAAACTCAAATTACAGGTACCTAGGTAAAATTCAATGACTACTTTGCGAGCCAACTTTTCTTCTTGTTATCTGGGATCATTAATACGCCTACATGCATGCAAGGAAGAAATGAGAAGGAAGTAGCACAATGTCATTATGACTACATGCATGCAAGTATTAAACAAGTTGCTAGTACGAGAAAACATCATTAAATTTTGCCTCGGTTATTGTTAGTGGCCTTGTATAGATGCAAAATGTATTTTTCATAGTGGCCTTGTATAAGGGAATGGAGGGAGTACATAGGTTACGTAAAAGCAGTACGTAGGTGCAGCATTATTGGGCGCAACACTCTCCTGGACGAGAACCAATCAACCAACTCGGCATCTTTCCTTTGACAATTTCCTCTAAGCTATACTTGTGAGTACTTGTGAGAGTAAGGGACTTCAAACAAAAAATGCTAGACTTACGTAACCCATGTTCGTAAAGTTACGTTCTTTCCTTAGCCCTACACCAATCTTTTTTTTTTGAGAAAATTAACTCTAAACTAATCCCCCACCCCCCATTTTCACGTGGTGGGCCTGGGCCTATTTCGCTTCCAACCAAATCAGGTCAGGTCACCTTTTACGTAGGTTAGTAAAAATCTTTACGTAGATGTAGCAAAGCTGGACTTCAAATAGCTATCAAGGAATTCTACTGTAGCCACAACTGGAGGCGTCTCTCTGCCATGACACAAGCCATTCCGAAGCTGTCAAATGCGCCAGATCAACACAATCACCGTGTCCCGCACGGTTGCTGTGCAATTAATTTGAACATTCAGTACATCACGGGGCAAGGGCCATACGACACGCATGTGCTCCCAAATATTCCGAGCATGGCTGAAGGAAACCAATGCATGGAATGAACTTTCATCCTCGACACCGCACAGTGTACGGGTTCCCACGTGTAGCCAGGTGCAGGTTTCTGTGTCGTAGGGCCTTCTAAAATGTACTGTATAGTCTTCTCCGTGCACGGCGTGTGCGCCGCAATTAATGGTCGATTTTACTGATCATCCTGAGTTCCTGACGAAAATATGGGTCGTAGCGCTCCTGCATGCGTCTCGCCATTGCTTAACGTGATTAGACCCATCGAGCTAGCACGCAGGCAAGATGCGTGAAGCCGTTTTTTGTGACTTGAAGTCATGCATTGCAATTTGCAAGGCCACGCTTGAATTTAACACGAATTAGTTACATGGTCGTCACTGCAAGCAAGTTGGCACGCCTCTCGTCTCGCCGTCGAAGAATTAAATGACACGTACCATATCTCGTTTGGGAAATAGTAGCACTGGCGAGGAAGGTCTCATCCTTTGTGTTGTGCAATCTTCACTGTTACTACTCAAGAGCCGCAGCATGCGAGCATGCAAGAGAGAGAGAGAGAGAGTTGCTTCCGGTTTGTGCCTCGTTCGTTATCGCTCTTCAGCGTTACTCTTCCCATACCGTGATTACGACTCGACTATATCCATCTCGACGTCGACGGCCGCCGCCAGAATTTCCCTTTAAATACCGCGGCGCACCGTGATCCATTCCCTCACTCACACAGCAGATCAACCAATCCGACCAACATCTTCACAGCTCTCACTCCCACTCGCGTAAGATGGCAAGCACTCAGGTATGTACAAGTGCAGCGCACGGTCGATCGAGTAACTTGCATGCATGCAGCTAGGTGTGTAGCACACCATGAGTCCAGCTAGCTCATTTGCATGGTGCACTTGTGTGCTGCTTGTTTCAGGACGTGAGCATGGACGGCAGCCTCGCCGGCTACGCACCGTTCGGCTCGAGCACGACGACGCTGTCCGTGCACAACGAGGAGGAGACGGGCATCACTGTCGCCGTGGGTGGCAGCGAGCCCAGCGGCCGGTACATCCTGGTGGCGGGGCGCGCCGACGAGAAGGACGGCGTGCGCCTGCCGATCCCGGTGGGCGTCCTCAAGCCTGGGATCACGTACCGCGTGGCCGGGTGGATCAGCCTGGGCGCAGGAGCGGCACGGGGCACAAGCCACCCGGTGCGCATCCACCTTGACGTGGACGACAATGGCAACGAGACCCTGGTGGAGTGCGGCGCGGTGTGCGCCCAGGAGGGCGGGTGGACGGAGATCATGGGCGCCTTCCGCCTCAGGACGGAGCCGCGCAGCGCCGCGGTTTACGTCCACGGCGCCCCCGCCGGCGTCGACGTCAAGGTCATGGATGTCCGCGTCTTCCCCGTGGATCACAAGGCGCGCTTCAGGCAACTCAAGGACAAGACTGACAAGGTGAGCATGCATGCACACTTTTTTTTTTGCATGGACGTGCATGCATATTTGATGTGTCACGTAAGGTGATCATACGAGGCTCCGTTATTGACGCAGGCGCGCAAGAGGGACGTGATTCTGAAGCTGGGAGCGGGAGCGGCGGCGTCCGTGCGCGTGGTGCAGTTGGACAACGCGTTCCCGTTCGGGACATGCATCAACACGTCCGTCATCCAGAAGCCGGCCTTCCTCGACTTCTTCACCAACCACTTCGACTGGGCCGTCTTCGAGAACGAGCTCAAGTGGTACCACACCGAGGCGCAGCAGGGCCAGCTCAACTACGCCGACGCCGACGCGCTGCTCGCCTTCTGCGACCGCCTGGGCAAGCACGTCCGCGGCCACTGCGTCTTCTGGTCCGTGGACGGCGACGTGCAGCAGTGGGTCAAGAACCTCAACAGGGACCAGCTCAGGTCCGCCATGCAGAGCCGCCTCGAGGGCCTCGTCTCCCGCTACGCCGGCAGGTTCAAGCACTACGACGTCAACAACGAGATGCTGCACGGCCGCTTCTTCCGCGACCGCCTCGGTGACGAGGACGTCCCGGCGTACATGTTCAAGGAGGTTGCGCGCCTGGACCCGGAGCCCGCGCTCTTCGTCAACGACTACAACGTCGAGCGCGCCAACGACCCCAACGCCACGCCGGAGAAGTACGCCGAGCAGGTCGCGTGGCTGCAGCGCTGCGGCGCCGTGGTGGGCGGCATCGGGCTGCAGGGCCACGTGCAGAACCCGGTCGGGGAGGTCATCTGCGCCGCCATCGACAGGCTCGCCAAGACCGGCGTGCCCATCTGGTTCACCGAGCTGGACGTGCCCGAGTACAACGTCAGCCTCCGCGCCAAGGACCTGGAGGTGGTGCTCCGGGAGGCGTACGCGCACCCGGCCGTGGAGGGCGTCGTCTTCTGGGGGTTCTTGCAGGGCACCATGTGGCGCGAGAACTCCTGGCTCGTCGACGCCGACGGCACCGTCAACGAGGCCGGCCAGATGTTCCTCAACCTGCAGAGGGAGTGGAAGACGGACGCGCGCGGGAACGTCGACGGCGACGGCAACTTCAAGTTCAGGGGCTTCTACGGCAGGTACGTCGTGGAGGTCACCACGGCGACGGGGAAGCAGATGCTCAAGACCTTCACCGTGGAGAAAGGGGACAGCGACACACCTCTCCTCGTGGATTTGGCCCACGCCTGACTGACGGACGGTGAATCTATCTAAAATACTACTACTACTTATACCAATCTAATTACATGCATGCATTTGTGTGTGATGTGATTGAAGGGACGACACGTCAAGGAATAAGGTTGAATAATTTTCACATTTCTAAGGTAATGGGTATTGTATTTTGTAAGAGAAGTGTAAGCTATTGTACTCCTAAATCTGATGAAGATGATTAAAGCAAGAAGCCTAATGGTCTTATATTATTACTAGTACTCGATGTTGGCCGCTGTATTATTTATATGTCCATGGTGCATACGTTTTTGTACACTTTGTGCTCGATGTTTTTAAAACGGCCGCAATAGGGTGGGAAGATTTTTAGCACTGTAGAGTGATTTTAATACACCCTCAAGAAAAAGAAACCTCATAAACAAAAGAGTGACACCAACACCCCTTGCAAATTGTATGCATGTGGATACGACGAAGGAAAACCCGATGTCATTGATTCTTTTGATACTTTAAAATTCAATTTATTTTAACTCCTAAATTGTGAATCCAATGTTATAATTTACCAAATCGGTCAGATTTGTCTCAATGAGTTTTGATACAATATCTCATAGTCCATATTTTCACCAAAACACCTTAAAAGTGGCCATCAAGAGATTTATTATGTTGCCATTCGGAGGTTTATTGAGTTTTATTTAGGAAAGAGATTTATTGAGTTGTTATGCGAGAAATTTAAGGAGTTTGTAGGCGAGCATGTCCGCGATGGGTGACATAGATTTAGTCGTGACAGCGGCCCAACGCACAACGGAACGAACGTTGCCCCGATGTGTTTTATGTACTTCAATATATAATGAACACCACTACATAACGGTGCCGCATATTTGCCCTTCCCGTTTTTTCTCATGCATATATATCTAAATAGAATTGAGATCATCAGTGATTTCTACAAAATTCAAAATTTCAAAAATGTCCACACCTCTAACCAAAAACATGATTGATGATCCACTTTGACCACTAATTTCTGCGATTAGTTCTACGAACATGCCAGGTTTTTTTCTTGTCAAAAAATGATAACATGGGATCTAGTTTTTAAGCACTTGTCGAGACAAACTCAATGGTGAAGATGATCAATAATTAGATTAGCGGTTTGTGAGATATTTAAGGTTGTACTGCCTAAATCTGATGGAGATGATTAAAGCAAAAGGCCTATTGACCTTATACTATCATTTTTATATATCCATAGTGCATATGTTGTTGTACACTTTGTGTTCGATTTGCTTTAAAGGGCTGCAATAGGGCAGGAAGATTTTAGCACTGTAGAGCGATCCTAATACACCCTTAAGAATAAGAAACCTCAGAAACAAAAGAGCGACCCCAACGGATAAGATCGACGAAGGAAAACTAGATGTCACCAAGATTCTTTTGAAATTTTGAAATTCAAATATTTTAACTCCTGAATTGCTAATCCGATTTTACGATTCACCAAAACGGCCGGCTTTATCTCAATGAGTTTTGATACTATATTTTTTTTTGCCAAAAACACCTTAAAAGTGGCCATCGTGACATTTATTACGTTGCCATTCAGAGATTTAAGGAGTTGATTTTTTTTTAGAAACTTTAAGGAGTTGGTATGCGAGAAATTTTGTGGAGTTGGTAGGCGAGCATGTCAGCGGTTGGTGACACAGATAGAGTCACAGACAGCGGCACAACCCGCACAATGGGGCAAACGTTGGCCCGATGTGTTTTATGTACTTCAATAGTATAGTGAACACCAGTATGTATATTTTCCCTTCCCTTTTATGCATGCATGCCTATATATGTAAATAGCATGAAATCATCAATGATTTCCGCAAAATTCAAAAATGTTCATCTCTCAAACCAAAAACCCGATTGATGATCCACCTTTACCGCTGGCTTCCTTGCGACGAGTTCTACGAAATTGTCAGGTTGATTTTTATCAAAATATGGCAACATGGGATCTAGTTTTCAAAAATTTGTCAGAGACGACCTCGCTGGTGAAGATGATCGCTAATTAGATAAGCGGTTTGTGAGATAAAAAATTAACAATTTAAATTTAGCATTTCATACAGCGATGTCAGCATGAGGCATTAGATTTCAGCATTTATGCAAGTGCTCTTGAGGAAAATCGCACTGAGAGGCACTAGCACAGGAAGACATTATGCTCCATGGATTTTCCCCTAACATAACAGATAGATAACTTGTTTTTTAATGAAAAACATTACTAACAATAGTCCTAATTAGAGTAATCAAACACTTTAGGGTTGTTGATAGTTCACTTGGTGGGGGAAAATTGGATCTTCTCTTCCCACTTCGAAATTTATAATCTGATAGCATTGGTTGAGGTCACATATTTTAAAATAATGAAGTCTTAAGCAAACTTTTTTAGTCATTTATTCAAACTACATGCGTATTGTTTAATTCATAATATGATATAATTTGTGTTTTAACAAATCAGACCTTTGCGGAGGCTTCCCGAAATATACTTTCTTTTATCATTGTAATGGATTAGAAGGAAGAACAGAGGGCTGTCCAAGCCGGACATCCCTTGATAAAAGCAACACAACTACAGACACTGCAACGCATCACAAGCATACAAACACAAGAGATAGACTAGCTTTCCTCTAAAAAAGAGATAGACTAGCAGCTTTAAAAAAAAGATAAGACAAGCAGATCTCTTCTAGCTCCATCAAGTGTAATTCCATGCCATGAATGCATACCATGTACCAAGTACTATGAATAGTGAGGAAATATTCAGCTTTAAGTAACTACCAGACTGAGACTGTCCAGACTTGTGAATCAGTGAATGACATTCGAAGTAAGTTTCATCTAGATGCATGGTAACACTTGCATGGCAACCAAGAGGAAACTCTACAGTAATGTAGTTCCCTCAAAATAACAATGGCCTTCTAGCAACCCCAAGGTTTTCATATCACCACCATAGTACGCATGAGTTAGTACTATTTTTTTTCGTTGAAAGGATCCCAGCTCCTCAATTTCATTTCTGAAATCAGATAACATAGTCCAACATAATCATACCCTTGCCATCCTCTTACGCCAGGCTTCTGACTGCAGCACACTCGCCGAAAGCCACGCAACTAAAGATCAAGAACCAAAACAAATCAGCTACGAGGTAATATCATTTCCCTTCCACCTGACACAGGCGAAATATCACCGCGCTGGGCACACACTCGAAACTCCCCTAAGAACATCTTACATGCAAACCTACAGGCTCAAACAAGCAAAGTGGCAACCAAGAGTTTGTATGTTATCTGTGCACATGGCTGTAAGTTCCTTCTGTTGGCCTTTGGCGAGTACCCGACTGACAATTCAAAGTGATTAGCAACTGAATCAGCGGTCAGCGCACATCCCTATGCCTGCCCGTTCAGAATTTCATATTTAGTACGTCTTGGGTTTCTGTAGGGAAGAGACGGTAGTTGCAACACCTACTGTCAGATGCTTCTTTTGACAATTAAGTTAGTTCTGAAATTAAGAAGCAGTGCCAAGGATTGATTTACTCAATCATACCCAAGATCACGAGCTGCATATACCAAGACGAGCATCCACCATCTTGAGCAGACGGTTGACTTCATCCTGCTTGATTGCGACGCTCACCACAGCCAAGAGGTCTTTGTCGTCGCTGCCATCATAGAAGCATCCTCTTTCCTTTGCATCGGCCACTATCTTCTGCCAGATTGTCCTGCTGCTCGACAACGTAGCCGCGTCGCCAAGAATCCAGAAGCAATGCCTGCAAAAGAACACAGCAACAGAAGTACGCACAACTGAAGTAGCAACTATGACCCCAATTTTACTATGAGCTGAAGAAGTCCTCTCAACCAACCAAGCAACTAATTGTTCACTCACTTGGCCCGTGTTTGCGCCACATTGGTACGCCTCTGATCGGAGAGGAACCCGACCGATCCATGGGTATTGGCCCGCACAGCGGAGAAGATGACGACATCCTCCTCAGCACCCTGGAACCCGTCCACGGTTCGGATCTTTACGGATAAACCGCAATACTTGTCGTGCTCCAAAGCAAGGCTCTCCTGGATGGCGCGGACTTGGGCCTTGTACGGCGATACCACGCCCACGCTGAGCTTGCTTCTTGTGTCAACTGACTCAGTACACACAAACCCAAACTCAACTGATGATAGGAAGCAAAGGAAAGGAAATATGTTTGATGAATCTACAGCTGCGGAATATTTAGGTAGCTGCAGCATACCTTGGGACAATCTCTGCACAATCCGGGTCACCGCAGCGACCTCAGCAGCGTTGCTCAGGCTTGTGCCATGCATGCCCGAGCTTTCGATCCCACCTTGGATGTTGATGAAGGAGTAGGGGCCATACATTGGGCCATCCAGGAGCATCCTCTCGTAGTCTCTGTGAAGGACGTTGGGGCCATCCGTCACCTTCCTACAGTAAAAACTTGAGATGGGGAACTTGCTTATTTCCGGGTGCATCCTGTACTGCACATCGAGGAGGTGCTTCGGGTGTCCTAGCAAGCAAAGCCTCTCGAACAGACTTCTTCCAAAGCCGGCCTCGGCGCTGAGCTGGAGCAGCCAATTGTGAGTGTGAGCATTGCTTGATCTGATAACATTACCTTGTGACTGACCAACCGACAGGCTAGAAGAAAAAGGATAACATTACCTTGCTTTTGACAAGCGCTGGTAGCTGGCATTCATCACCGATAAGAACAGCACGGTGGATACCAAGCTGTAGAGGTATCAGCGACTCACACTCCTTGAGCTGCGCCGCCTCATCGATAACAAGGAGCTCAAACGGCTTGAAATCACGGACACGTCGCAGATTGAATGAGCTAGCAGCAGTGCAAAGTATGATCGTGGCGTTGTTCAGTATGTAGTCTTCGATTTTGCTTGAATCGCTTGGAAGCAAGTCAAACCAATCGGGCAAGTGTTTTAGCTTGTTAAGACACAATGCTCTTGCTTCTTGGAACTCTGGCCACCCCCCGTTTTTTAAGAAGAGTTTCCCCAGAGGGCGCTCCGGCTCCGACCGGAGAAGTTTCCCGAAGGCTTCGAGTGAGCGCAGGATCTCATCCAGGTAATCAAATCTCCTAGCGGGTAAGGGCAGATCATTGCGGAGAGTCTCGAAGCAGTGGCGCAGTGCTTCCTCATGACATTGGTAATTGTCTATGAAGAATTCCTTGAATGTTAACTTCCTCCTCCTCTCTAGTTCAGCATCCCCCACCCCTTGCAGCCGCAAAATATCACCCGTACGCTCCGATCGAACATCCTTAAGATACGAAGAGTGCATGGCCAACGGCTTCACAAGAAGTTCTAGCATGCCATTCACATAGTGCCTCCAGTGCGCCGCCACATTCACAAGTCGGTACACACGCCGATCCAAGAAGATGTTTGCAAGGTTTTCATCCACGTTCATCCGATCTTCGTTGCCAAACAACACGACATTGCCCAGGGAGAAGTGTTTTCCACCGCCGCCGTAGGACTCATCCTCGAGAAGACCGAGGACACGGGAGGCAACCTCCACAACCGCCGTGTTGGTCGGAGCGCAAGCTAGTGTCCTGCGGTTTTTCATCAGCATTGACCACAAGAGAGATATGATGGCCTTGGTTTTCCCTGTCCCAGGTGGTCCCCAGATAAGGCGCACCCAGCACCTAGCTTGATCCATTGCTGAAACACAATCAAGTACTGCCTTCTGCTGTGAGGTGTTGAGCTTGAATTTTTCAAGGCCATCCAGCGCCTTATCTGATGCTAACCCTGAAGGTACCTCTGGCAACAATGAATTGCGATCCTGGACGGCCTGCCATCAGAAAATAGGAACCATCACAACATATTGATCGAGTAGAAAGACGCAAACCATGCGATAGTACTAAGTAGATACATACAGTTGGAGCATACTCTGCAATCCTCTCTACGAGGCTACTGCCCCAACGGCTAAGGATGCCGGCTTTCAGTTCCAGTGCATCATGTATATGATTGTTGGTCTTCATATTGATAAGAAAGACCGCAAAAAGAGGCAATGCGATCACTTCTTTTTGACCTTGTCGTTTGACAGGTAGTTTACCCGACAGCAGCCTTATTAATATTGTTGTGCCAGTGTCTACCACTTGGGGGGGAGGTGTTGGTGCATTTTTCTTTTCCTTTTCGAGAAGGGGGTGAGCCCATGCCTCTACATCAACTGCTGTTGCATTTTTCTTGAGAAGAGATGGCACGGCAATGTCTTGTGAAGAGGTGACAGTATTGTCCATATCTTCAGAATAGCTGGTGGGGGTGCCTTCGTCATCCTTGCTTTCACTTTTACTATCTTCGGATGGAGGCACTACAGCTATGACAAATGGGTCCAAGTCTATGTGGCGGGTCGGTTTCCGACTTGTGAGCACCAATATATCCTCGACTTTCGGGGCGTAACTACCAGCTGGCCGAGGTTCCTTGAACGAGATACAGAATTCTGAAGTGCGTTCCTGTTGGATCCAGATCACTTGGGCCACCGGCGCGTGCCGGATGCCGTGCAGTGCGGAGCAGAGATCCGCACGAGCTTCTTCCAATAGTGGAGCCATGAATGAGCCCATGT
Organism: Aegilops longissima; assembly: GCA_021605205.1. Classification (NCBI taxonomy): domain Eukaryota; kingdom Viridiplantae; phylum Streptophyta; class Magnoliopsida; order Poales; family Poaceae; genus Aegilops; species Aegilops longissima. The sequence continues at coordinate 649,934,614 of CM038680.1, forward strand.
ACCCATCTACCGAAGTGAAAGTTGTTGGTATCACCTTCACCTGAATGAAATGAAGCACGTACATATATAGAGGTTAGCAGCAACTTGTCAGATCTTTGTAGGAGCATTTTTATTTTCCTTTTGAAAAGAGGGTTGAGACCCAGTCCTCTGCATTGAACGGGGAAAGTATCGGGTGCTCCCATCCTTGGGGTGCTCCCGGTTTTCCAAATTTGAAAAGAAAACATTCTTAAATATTTCCAAAGAATCAAAAAAAAAAAGTGAATGCTCACAAGGAATGTGACTACAACACCTAAAAATTTTAGGTCCAAACTCGAAACGCACATTGAGAAACAAAAATGTGAATAATAGCATGAATAGTGTAAGAAAAAGACAAAAGCAACAGTGCCACTATTCACTCCTGGATTTCACTTTTTGTTTCACAACGTGCATTTAGAGTTTGGACCTGAAATTTTTAGGGGTTGTAGTCACATTCCTTATGAACATTCATATTTTTTTGAAACATTTAAGAACGTTTCTTTTTAATTTGGAGCACCGGGATTCCCCCAAGATGGGAGCACCTGATAGTTTCCCGCATCGATCGATGCACACAGACGTCAAACAATTGTTGCAACGATTACACGGTCCAGCACAAGTTTAGGAAATATAAAGAAAGGCCAGACAGAACAACCAATGAGAAAGAAAACCAATATATGAAGCCTCATGCAACACAGATCCTATTAGTACGGTGCCACCCATATAGCCATGTGCAATAACGGCAGCGCAGGCACAGCTAGATCGATGCCCGTGCCCTGAAAGCGATCGCATCGACGATGAATTTCGAAATCCCTCATCCCATATTTTTTTCCGATAAAGGGTGTGTTTTATTAACTCAAAATGAAGCATCAGAATAGAAACACAATGTGTACATCCCTCTGCATAACTAAGATTCACACAGCCCCCAATCTCATATGAGCCCTAAATTAATTTCGAAAGCTTGCTCTACAGCTGATCTAACATTACGCATATACTTCATCCAGAAGAAGCAAGCAATAGTTAGCCTTGCCAAGTACTCCCTCCTTCCCATAATAAATGTCTCAATCTTAGTACAATTTTGGGAGCAGTACAGAGCGTCAATATATGATTAATGGAAGCAAGAAACGAAGGAAGAGGGAAAGACTAGCCTCGTTCTTGAAGAAATCATCGTTGAGCAGATCTTGCAGTTTCCATGAGAAGCTTGGCTTTGGCGGCCCCTTGTACCTGTTCCAATCTGGCGTAGCGGAAATGCTCCTCCATGGATCCGCTTTCCCCACCGGTCCAAGCCGCCGGACTCCGCCGCCTAGGGAAGCCTTCCTTCGCAGACGCCCGGCGGTGGCTCTGCTCAATGCGGCGAGGCGTGAAGGAATCAGATGGCGCATAGCCGCAGCCATGCTTGGAATGGAGCGGCAGCCTCCAGCAGGAAGATGGAAAAAGGGTCTGCGTTTTGGGACACTCCGCCCTTGTCTTCCGATGTGGGCTCTGTCCCTGCTCTTCCGACGATTTGGGCCGTGTCCGTCCCCTGGTTTTCTGTATTCGGCCTGCTTTAGGTCCACGGCTCCTTTTTGTTCAACGGAAAAGTGAAATGAAATCCACTAAAAAAACTCGAATAGGATCATTCTTTGCTCCACGGCTCCTGGGGTAAGGAATAGTGAAATGAAAAAAAAACTTGAATTGGAATTCTTCTTTGGCCATTGCTCGACAACGGTCGACCGGCGCCAGCTTCGGCTGGTTGCATCCTGACCGTGCGATGTGACTTCTCCCAGCCGTCACATCTACCTCCCCGCTTCGTCTCCACTCACCCGTTTCATTTTCCCCCCAAAATCGCATCAACGTGCATGGGAAGGCGACGACGAGCACGACCAACCGCCGTCGTGGACCCATGCATGCATGGCCGACCTCAGCTCGTTGCGTCTCAAAGGAAACAAGTTACATCTCAAAGAAAACAAGTCATTGTCGGTTCGGTCGCCATTGCAGCATCCCACGGCACGGTTCCAGTTGGCCGTCGTCTCCATCGCAGCATCTCGAGCGACGGTTCCAGCTCTCCAGGGTGGCCGTTGTAGCATCCCATAGCACGATTCTAACTCGTCATCGTCGCCACTACAGCATCCCGAGCGACGGTTCCACCTCTCCAGGGTCGCCATTGCAGCATCCCACGACACAATTCCAGCTCGAGTGGTCGCCAGTTCCAGCACGTCGCGGTCACCGTTGCAGCATCTTATGGCCTAGGTTTCGACTCGTCGTCGTCATAGTTGCAACATCCCGTCGCTACGGTTCCAGCATACGAGGACCTTCGTCATAGCACTCCCAGGTCGTCGTGGTTTCAGCACGCGGTGGCGGTGCACCCCTCCCCCGGGTCATCGCCGTCATAGCACCCCAGCGTCGTGGTTCCAGCATGCAGGACACGCCGTCATAGCACCCGACTGACGTGGTTGCAACACGCGGTCCACACCGATCATAACCGTCGTAGCACCCTCGCCGCCGCGTCCCTAGTTGCAGCGTGCGCTGCCTTGCCGTCGTAGCACCCTGCCACTGTTGTTATAGAAAGACAGGGTGCTAGTCACATCACTCGGCGCCGGTGGCTCCATCATCTGCCTCTCTCCCTGCTGCAGCACGCCGCGTTGGATGGCTCATTGTCTCCAGCCCTGGCGGCTGAGGCTCTGATGTGGAGAGGAAGGGCGTGAGTGGGTGGCCGTCTGAGATAGGAGAAGGAGAGGGGCAAGGGCGTGAAGGAGGTGTGAGACGGCGCACGGAGGTGGTGTCTTGCCGTCGGTGGCAAGGATCCGCGTGGTTATGGAGGATCTGCACGATGAGAAAATGGATTGCGACAGGGGGACAAGAGCTGTTGTGGGGGGTGGGGACCTTTCCCTGGAGATAAGGATGGGGAACCGGTGAGTAGGGCCCATAAATGACGTGTCACATGTTCAAGAGAGCGTCCGATAGAGGTGACCGGCCCAAGCCTTGACCGGTCGCCTGACATAGAACATTTACCTTCTTCTTAGAGCATGGTTAATAAAAGAGCCGGCTGTTGGCTATATGCCAAGGCCATGTCACATACCGCCTTCATTACAGCCCATTTGTACAATAGATTGACTATACACTGGCTATTAGAATGACTATAATAATCAATGTTTGCATGTGGATGGAGACAAGGAAGCTCACCTGATTGGGAGAGAGGAAGGAACGCCCAGCTTTTTACCTTGCACACGGCTGCATGTGGGTTACTTTTTCTTGTTTCTAGAGTTAGAGCCGGCGACGAGTGAAGCGCCCGTTTCCTTCTCTTTCTTCCCTTCTCTCTTCCAGCTAGGATTTTGATGATGTGGAATGACTTATAGCCTGCTGATTAAGACCTATTGTACTTGCTCTTATGGTGGCACTATTCACGCATTTAATTCAAAGGAATAGAACAAAGAAACAATAGATGATTTTTGTTTGCGAATAAAACTTTGGATTTATATTAAAAACTTCTAACAATACAAGACACCTCAAAAACCAAGAAAATTACAACTAGGTTCTTACATAGCGAAACAAACTTAATCTCCAGTATGAGCCAAAGGCGCACCATCGCGGCCACTCCATCGCTGAAGTCGGTCTGACATTGTATCCTACGATCGAGGAGTCTTTGCGCTAAGGTCTAGTTGACTAACACCCCAAATAAAAATCCGTTATCATAGAAGCCTTCTGTATATGTGAAATTCTAGAGCTGGACCATTTCCTAAATAAACCTTCCAGCAACTTCGCCACAATGGTGGAGAGAGCGCCGCAACAACGAAGAGGGAGCACAAACCACCAGAGAGCAATATCTCGCGTCAGGGGGACACCCAAGGGGGTAGGAGGCCACATCCTCATCGCTGCCATAGAAATGACCTAGGGAACATCACCTCAATCCCCAAAGGGCGGCCTTCCACCGTCCAAATCACTAGTCGCTCGCAAACACCAATGTTGCAAAGAGCCCGAATAAGAAGATCATTACCTACACATCAACATGAAGACACATTGAGTACCCATCTAGATTCGAAGGACCAGACAGGGCATAGACACCACCTCCTAGGTCAAACACCGATAGCTTGGGGAGCCACCGCTTTGACGCGAAATTTGTAGCAAAGAAAAAAATGAATGAAATTTTGCTTTGATTTCGATTTCAAATTAAAAACGCAGTAATTTTACAATCTGCATGGACCTCCTTTTCAAATTCCTACGCATGAATAACAAGACTAGGATCCTTAGTGACGTAGTGATATTTTAATTATACCTTTTCATGTAGCTTGACTTTTGATTTGACTGTATTTACTAGTATTCATGTGTTTCGTATTCAAGTGAACCAAACGTCAAAGCTTGCAAATTCCAGTATTTTCCATTGTTATGTTTTTGGAACCATGCAAATGAAAGTAGCCCTAAGAGCTCGTCCAATATTTTTTATAGAGAGTAGATACCTGTATAGGTAGGATGCGCATAGCTAATACCAACACACATACACAAAGAATCACACTAACATTTAGCCATGTCATACAAAGCCGAAGCTATGCATCAGTGAAGTAAAAAGAAAAAAGAAAAATTGCCAAGCGACTAAAACAATGATCAACAAGGCTACAATGATGACCATATCCGCATGACCATCCCTTGACATAAAAAATACAACGAGAAAGGTTCTCCAAGAGCAATACCTTCAGGAAGCGAACGTTGATCAAGCGCTAATATCGACAAATAAAACCAAGGCCATATCATGAATTTTCACCCTAAAGATCAAGTCTGAGCAATGCCTTCAACAAGGCAACACCACAAAAAAATATTTTCATTGTTAGGTATAACCAATTGAAAGGGTCAAGCCTTGCGTTTTCACCCTGAAGTTTGAGACTGGTATTGGAGAAGCACCATCAAATCAAAGTCATCATATGTTGTGGTGACCATTTTCAGCGGTCCAAATAGCTACGTGTGTAGCATGGTATTGACATGAGATGTCAGACAAGACCATGCTAGCACAAGCAGGCAAACAAGTTACGACAAGAGTTAGTTGGCACAAAAGACTCCAAACATTTAAGGTCGTTGTGGCACATCGTGGCCGTGATTGAGGGAGGAAAGTCACTGGCACCATACAAATTCCAACTCGGGACCCTCGTGCAATGCTGCACCGCCCTCGTGCTCTACCGTCCTCGTCTGTAGGTGATAGCCCACAAGTGTAGGGAATCTGTTGTAGATCATTTTGATAAGTAGACTGTCGAACCCAATGAGGAGTAGAAGGAATTGGTTGATGAAAATAGCAAGGAATCACAGCGAAAGTTGCAAAGACTATTTGTATGTTTGTTTCATCATGAGAATAATTACAAGAATGTAAATTGCAATAAAAAAGTGTAATGATGAAGCAAGTAGCTTTTTTTGTGAAAGATGAAGCAAGTAGCTTAATCCTTAGTTGTGCTAAGGTCAAGCGAATGATATTACTAACTCCTCCATACCAGTGCATTACGCATATTACGAAAAACAAATAATCTCAAAATGCTTAGGCACGATGCATTAACTCCCCACCTTGTTCCTTGTTTTTGCCATGAAAAAAGGAATCGGCCAATAGTGGACGTGCGAGGTGTATGCCTTCAATGACTTGAGACTGCATAACACCGCATGCAATGGTATTAATTAGCAAATAAACATTAAATTTCCTTGTTTTTTCCTTCGCCTTGGTTGTAGAGCACAAACTAAAATGGCCAATGCACAGGTATGTAGGGAGTGTATGGATCAAATCGTTCTTGAGGGCGGCGGGAATTCCATCTAGTTCCGCTGATATTAACTTTCATTACTTTGATAACTGTTGTGCAGTGGGGCCTAAACTTATGTAATGTTTTTACTTGAAAAAATGCATACTTATGATTATACCCTCCATGCAAGCATCCACAAATAAAATAGAATAATTAAGATAACATATAACCATAACATTAATTTTTTGAGATCCCCAATTACTCCTTATCCAATAAATTACAAACTCGGGACATGGTAATATCTGCCACTCCAGGCATCCATCCTAAGAAAAGTTATCACATAATGCTCTCCTCTAGGCCCAAAAAAGTGAATTGATATGCATACGATGTTCTCATATCACCACTAGAGAACTACAACACAACATAATTTGAAAACATTAAACTTTACTATTTTCACATGTTTACTTGTTACAAGGTTTCACTCAAGTCCTCAAGAGCGTAACGGACTACTCATGTTGGAAATATGCCCTAGAGGCAATAATAAAATGGTTATTATTATATTTCCTTGTTCATGATAATTGTCTATTGTGCATGCTATAATTTTATTGACCGGAAACCGTAATACATGTGTGAATACATAGACCACAACATGTCCCTAGTAAGCCTCTAGTTGACTAGCTCGTTGATCAATAGATGGTCATGGTTTCCTGGCCATGGACATTGGATTTCGTTGATAATGGGATCACATCATTGGGAGAATGATGTGATGGACAAGACCCAATCCTAAGCATAGCACAAGATCGTGTAGTTCGTTTGCTAGAGCTTTTCTAATGTCAAGTATCATTTCCTTAGACCATGAGATTGTGCAACTCCCGGATACCATAGGAGTGCTTTGGGTGTATCAAACGTCACAATGTAACTGGGTGGCTATAAAGGTGCAATACAGGTATCTCCGAAAGTGTCTGTTGGGTTGGCACGAATCGAGACTGGGATTTGTCACTCCGTATGACAGAGAGGTATCTCTGGGCCCACTCGGTAATGCATCATCATAGTGAGCTCAATGTGACTAAGGAGTTAGCCACGGGATCATGCGTTACGAAACGAGTAAAGAGACTTGCCGGTAACAAGATTGAACGAGGTATGGGGATACCGACGATCAAATCTCGGGCAAGTAACATACCGATAGACGAAGGGAATTGAATACGGGATTGATTGAATCCCTGACATCGTGGTTCATTCGATGAGATCATCGTGGAACATGTGGGAGCCAACATGGGTATCCAGATCTCGCTGTTGGTTATTGGCCGAAGAACGTCTCGGTCATGTCTGCATGGTTTCCGAACCCGTAGGGTCTACACACTTAAGGTTCGGTGACGCTAGAGTTGTTATGGGAAATAGTATGTGGTTCCCGGATGAGATCATAGACGTGATGAGGAACTCCGGAATGGTCCGGAGGTGAAGATCGATATATTGGACGAAGGGTATTGGAGTCCAGAATTGTTCCGGGGGTACCGGGTGACGACCGGCGTGTCCGAAAGGGGTTTTGGAGGCCCCGGCAAGCGTTGGGGGGCCTTATGGGCCAAGGGGAGGGGGCACATCAGCCCACTAAGGGGCTGTGCGCCCCTCCCACCCCATCTCATGTAACGTGGAGAGGTGGGGGTGCCTCCCCTGGGGCAGCCACCCCTCCCGGCTTGGGGGGCAAGTTTCCTAGGGGTGGGGGCGCCCAAACCCATCTAGGGTTTCCCCTGTGGCCGCCGCCCCTTCCCTAGGGCGCCTCCTCCTCCCCTCTTCCCCATATATATAGTGAGGGAGAGAGAGGGCAGCGGCACCCCCCCTTCCCCTGGCGCAGCCCTCTCCTCCGCCAACACCTCCTCCTCCTCCATAGTGCTTGGCGAAGCCCTGCCGGAGAACCACGAGCTCCACCACCACCACGCCATCGTGCTGCTGGAGCTTTCCCACAACTTCCCCTCTCCCCTTGCTGGATCAAGAAGGAGGAGACATCCCCGGGCTGTACGTGTGTTGAACGCGGAGGTGCCGTCCGTTCGGCGCTTAGATCGGAATCAACCGCGATCTGAATCGCTACGAGTACGACTCCTTCATCTGCGTTCTTGTAACGCTTCCGCATTGCGGTCTTCAAGGGTATGAAGATGCACTCCCCTCTCTCTCTCGTTGCTAGTCTCTCCATAGATTGATCTTGGTGATGCGTAGAAATGTTTTAATTTCTGCAACGATCCCCAATAGTGGCATCATGAGCTAGGTCTATGCGTAGTTTCTATGCACGATAGAACACAAGTTGTTGTGGGTGTTGATTTTGTCAATTTACTTGCCGTTACTAGTCTTATCTTGATTCGGCGGCATCGTGGGATGAAGCGGCCCGGACCGACCTTACACGTACTCTTACGTGAGACAGGTTCCACAGACTGACATGCACTTGATGCATAAGGTCACTACTAGGGAAAAGCCTAGCAGCAGCGCGGGTTTTAGGCCTATCAGTAGCGCGGGACGGTGCGCTATTGATAAGGCACTATAGCTAACGTATAGCAGTAGCATGCCCCAGCCCACGCTACTGCTAAATCGGTTTAGTAGTAGCGACTTCCCAGAGGAGCGCTACTGGTAATTAGTAGTAGCGCTTCTCCCCGCCCGCGCTGCTACTATTATTTCGTATTTTATTTCTTTTTTATTTCATGTTGTATTCATACACCTTTACACAAGTTTTTATACAACAGGAATTTAGAGATTGTTTTTACATCATAATGAGTTATTACATCACGGGGTGAAAGAACCGTGGACTAGTTTCAAGCGGATGTCCATCCACCTGAAACTAATCTGAGGTTCTTTCACCCAATGATATAATAAATATCATCATCATCATCATATCATTAACAACTTATCATCATAATACATCATTGTCATATAACACCTCCTCAAGATCATCGTCTTCATTAATGAGACATCACATAGCAAATTGGTCACTAGTCGTAATCACAACTCTAACACATTGTACCACATAATAAACATATTGTACCTTATAGGACCTACTACATTCTCTTAGGACCTACTATATTCTCTAAGGTAAAATAGCAAAAAACAAGATAGCCCCTGACTCTCTATTATGGAGAATGGAGATTATCCTGTCTCCAATTCTTGCCTTTCGCTTAATGTTACTTCCAAGAACCTCCTTGCAAATCTCCAAACATTTTTTCCATTCTTTGATTAGCATGTGTTCAACAGTTTTAGAAATCCGATATGCACAGGTGAGTTCCTTAGATTGACCTGGCTGTATGTTCAGAATTGCAAGGCGACCATTCTAATACATCAGATGAGGCACACAATCCATCGGGATTTTCTGTTGAAAAACATAATAATAACTTCATAGTTAGCAATGATGTACTAGTTTTAGAAGTATGCAAAAGATGCACGGATGTCGTAATAGTAAAAATCTTACTAGGGTATCTCCATAGAAGTTACCGTGGTTCAACACGTGCACTAGTGGCACGTATTCACCATAATTTGGAGGAGTTCGATAATAGGTATTGTAATTCTCAAGATAAGTACAGTAAGCAATCAGATGACTTTTCTCCTTATAAGTTAATTCAGAGCCATCAGTGTATTGGGATTTGTCTACCATCTTCCGCACATTGTTTGAACATTCAAAATAAGCTGTCAATGGAATAAGCTGTCAACTATTTTGAAATAAACAATATAAATTAGTTAATAACTATGTTTGAGAAACTCACATTGCGGTAGAATCGGAAGCGTATCAACAAGGACCCGAAGATCCATGGTGACAATCATACCCTCATAAAAACCATACATTTTGCAAAGTGCTTCCCAATTTTGGCAACCAAAATGGATTACGCTCTGAGAATTGTACAGATTTACTTCAAAATCCATATCATGATGGGTCCTTAGGTGTATTTTCTTTGTTTGAAAATTTTCATGGTCTTCAAAACCCATCCTCTCCAAGACATAGCGTCTTGCATGGCATGGGATAAGCTAGTCGAATTGTAATGAAAATTAGACGTTGAAATAGTTGAAGCCATGCTTAATTACGAAAAAAACACTTGTCGTTGTTGCGTACCATTTCAACATCGAAGGTCTCCTCAAGCTTAATGCTGAAGCGCCGATCTTCGTCCAGCTCAACGAACCTGTCGCACATACCTCGATCGTCGTGGCACCAGCTGCACTCCCCCGGGAGACTGTCGTCGTCCGAGTACGACATTTCCTACGTTCATAATTCAAAGATTAAACTTGTACAATTAAATATATGTACTACAAAACCTAAATTAGATCATTATTTTTCGAGAAAATCCAGGCAACTCGATATTTCCTACATATTCTAGCACAAAGCATGCCAGAATTCACGGAAAAATCCGGCATGACCTTTGCTAAAAAAGGACATATCGAGCGCCTGAAATTTGCCGGAACGGAAATTAATCAACACTCCGGCAAAACATAGGCCACTCGGAGGTGTAACCTGAACATGACCGGCCACTTGGGCAACCACATATCCTATTTGAGCAACACAAGATATACATGAAGATTTGGCTGGTCTCACCTCGAGGCCGGAGGGGGTCGGTGACGGGGACGACAGCGGGGATGATGGAGGGGCTCCTTGATTTCTACAAAAGCAAAAACCCTATAAGTTATCACTAATACATCCCGAATAATTGTTTAACTAAAAAGATAACAACAAATATGACATGTTCAACTAGTTCTATTAATTCAACTAGTTCTTACTAAATATAAACTTACTATAAATAGAAAAAACTAATTCTTTCTAAAAATAAAGTAGTTCAACTAGTTATATTAATTATCTTACTAAAAATACATTAGTTCTATAATTCAACTAGTTTATTAATTTACTTACTAAACTAGTTCAACTAAAACTTAACTAGTTCAACTAGTTTATTAATTTACTTACTAATTATTTTAAACACTTACTAAAACAGTAAAAATAAACTACATTATACAATAGTTAACTAGTACCATCACAATTACTAATTAACATCTACTACTGCTAAAAATCATTATCTATGAACCCTAAATTAACATCTACTACTACTAAAAAACATCTAGTACTAACTAAGCGAGAGAACGGGATGGGGGAGGGTGGGGGCTTCAGAGAGGGCAGAGGCGGTGGCGGGAGGTGCTCGGCGGAGGAGGTAGGGGCGGCGAGGCGTGCTCGGGATCGGGAGGCGGCGGCGGGGTTGGGGGAGGCGGCGGCGACGTTGAGGTCGAGAGCGGCGGTGAGGTCGAGAGAGGAGGGGGTGGGGGAGGCGACGGCGATGGTGAGCGGCGGCGGACGGGGGCGGTGAGGTTGAGGGAGGCCTCGGGCGGCGGCGGTCAGGGCAGGCTCGGGCTCGGGCGGCGGCGACAGAGGAGTAGGGGAACAAGGGGAGGAAGGAGGACTTAGTGAAATTTTGAGCGGGCGGGTGGTTAAGTCGAAATAGTAGTAGCGCACTTTAGGAAACACGCTATAGCTAAAGTTGCTATAGCGCGTTTTACAGAAAAACGCTACTGCTAAGTCTAAGCACGCATCAAAAATATACATTGGTCATCATTGATCTTTTTGTGTAGAATCTAAATAGTCAACATGAATCTTCACAGTACCTGTATAGTCACTGGTGAAGATTCATATTGCAGCCACAAATCCTACACATATAGTTCAATGAAGACCAAGTGCTAGAGGTAGTTTGAGAAATAACATATTTAAGGTGGTAAACACCTTGTTCGCTTAGCAGTATGGGACTAAACTTAATTAGGTGCAACACTTAGCAGCAGCGAGTTTTACAGAAAAACGCTGCTACTAAGTACTTTAGCAGCAGCGCGTCCATGGAAGGGCGCTGCTACTATATCTAGCCTGGAGGCAAATCCGTGGTAACTATAGTAGTAGCGCTTGTTTCACCTAGAGCGCTACTGCTACCTAGTTATTAGTAGCGCGTTTCCGTTAAGCTCGCTACTGCTAGTTAGCAGTAGCGCCTGTTTTTAAACCATGCTGCTGCTAAGATTCTGTGTTTAAGGTTTTCCCTAGTAGTGGGTGGCTAGCGGGTGTCTGTCTCTCCCACTTTAATCGGATCGGATTCGATGAAAAGGGTCCTTATGAAGGGTAAATAGAAATTGGTATATCAGGTTGTGGTTTTGGCATAGGTAAGAAACGTTCTTGCTAGAAACCTATAGCAGCCACATAAAAACTTGCAACAAAAATTAGAGGATGTCTAACTTGTTTTTGTAAGGTATGCTATGTGATGTGATACGGCCAAAAGGATGTGATGAATGATATATGTGATGTATGAGATTGATCATGTTCTTGTAATAGGAATCACGACTTGCATGTCGATGAGTATGACAACCGGCAGGAGCCATAGGAGTTGTCTTAATTTATTGTATGACCTGCGTGTCAATGAAAACGTGAAAGCACAAGTGCTCCCTGGGTGATTTTGGTAATTAATGTCAACATATATCTTGTTGGACTAACACTTCTACTTAGTATGTTTCAGATGAGTTCAACAAATGAAGTGGCATGGACTAGTGGATGTGGAACCCCTTCAAGATGCTAAGGACAAAGGATTGGCTCAAGCTCCAAGCTCAAGACTCTACATTTTCTATTTTAGTGATCCAAGATCACATTGAGTCTATAGGAAAAGCCAATACTATCAAGAGGGGATGAGGTGTTGCTTAATGAGGTTCTTGCTCAAAGTGCTTAGTGATATGCTCCAAAGCCCTCAACTACTTTCTCACATTCACATATGACCTAAACCAAGAGTCAAACTCGGCCCCACCGATTCTTTCTATCCGGCGCCACCGAGTTCAGATATCATAGCCACTGCCACAAACACTAGGCAAATCGGTCTCATCGATAGGGATCTCGGTCTCACCGAGATGGGATTGTAATCTCTGTGTGTATGTCCATTACCAAAATTGGTCTCACCGAGTTTGAGTAATCGGTACTACCGAGATTACAATGCAAACTCTCTGTTCCCCTTCATAACATTTCGGTCCAACCAGATGAGCGAGTCGGTCCTACCGAGTTTTCTTGACCAACTCTCTGGTTAGCTTATTACCAAAATCAGTCCTACCGAGTTTGTGTAATCGGTCTCACCGAGATTACGTTATGCCCTAACCCTAACCATATCAGTCCCATCGAGTTGCATGTCTGTCCCACCGAAAATCCTAACGGTCACTATATTTGCTGAATCGGTCCGACCGAGTTTCTCAATTCGGTCCCACCGAGATTGGCAAATTGTGTGTAACAGTTAGATTTTGTGTGGAGGCTATATATACCCCTCCATCCACTCTTCATTCATGGAGAGAGCCATCAGAACGAACCTACACTTCTAGCATATATTTTCTGAGAGAGAACCACCTACACTTGTGTTGAGACCAAGATATTCCATTCCTACCATATGAATCTTGATCTCTAGCCTTCCCCAAGTTGCTTTCCACTCAAATGTTCTTTCCACCAAATCCAAATCCTGTGAGAGAGAGTTGAGTGTTGGGGAGACTATCATTTGAAGCACAAGAGCAAGGAGTTCATCATCAACACACCATTTGTTACTTCTTGGAGAGTGGTGTCTCCTAGATTGGCTAGGTGTCACTTGGGAGCCTCCGACAAGATTGTGGAGTTGAACCAACGAGTTTGTAAGGGCAAGGAGATCGCCTACTTCGTGAATATCTACCGCTAGTGAGGCAAGTCCTTCGTGCGCCACGGCCATGGTGGGATAGACAAGGTTGCTTCTTCGTGGACCCTTCGTGGGTGGAGCCCTCCGTGGACTCGCGTAATCGTTACCCTTCGTGGGTTGAAGTCTCCATCAACGTGGATGTACGATAGCACCACTTATCAGAACCACGACAAAAACATCCGTGTCTCCAATTGCGTTTGGATCCTCCAATCTCATCCCTTTACATTCTTGCAAGTTGCATGCTTTACTTTCCGCTGCTCATATACTCTTTGCATGTTTGCTTGTTATGTATTGTGATTGTTAAACTTGTGCCAAAAACTCCACTCCAACTTAAAGAAATTAAAAACTGTAACTTTTGGTACTTAGTGTCTAATCACCCCCCCTCTAGACACCTCTTCTTGATCCTTTCAATTGATATCAGAGCCTTGGTCTCCATTGCTTTGGTTTAAACACCATTGGAGGAAGATGGATGAGTCTACTATTGGGAGTCTTAGACATAGAGTACCTATACTTGATGGAGAGTACTTTCATGAATGGAAAAATGAGATGCTTGTGATTTTCAATGAATATCACTTGAACAAGTATATTGCTAGCCCTTGTTCACCTCATGTTGACCCTATGCATCCTACCCTTGATGAGTCAATTGACATGATTCGCAATCTTAGAACTGTTGAACTTATCACTAGAGGCTTGCCTAGAAACTTGATTGGATGTTTGCCTACTCTTAAGTGTGCCTACACCATATGGAAATTTCTCGAGGAACGTTTTCCAAATTATTCCTTGAAAAATCTAGATGAAATTCTCCACAAGTCTATTGCCTCGAGTAAGATGAATTCCAGTGATCCTATGTTTGGTGATTGTTTATTTGATCTTACAAACCTTATGCGTGCCAAAGGAGATGTTGGAATTATTAGTGATATTATTTCTGAAGCTATTAAAATTCATAAACAAGATCATTGTCCAACTCACTCTAATGAATCACCCTCTCTAGGATTTGATCCACCACATGACGATGTATAACATGGATACTATGATGAGGATGATGATAGTGACTTTGATCTTGATGATGCAATGAGACACTTTGGTCTTATGGCAAATCTTCGGGGATATATGGCAGGAGGAAAGGAATGGGTTCTTGATAGTGGATGTATCGATCACATGACCGGAGATAAAGATATGTTTCGTGAGCTTGCTGAAAACGATGGTCCTCGAAAGTATGTCACTTTTGGTGATAACTCAAAGGGTAAGGTGGTTGGCCTCGGTAAGGTGGCCATATCACATGATAGCTCCATACAAAATGCCATGCTCGTTGAATCTCTTGGCTACAACTTACTTTTAGTATCTAGACTTGCTGATTTCAGTTTCAGTGTCCTATTTACTGAAGTAGATTGCCAAGTGTTTCGTAGAGATAATCATAAAATGGTCTTTACCAGTGTACGTAGAGGTGATCTATACATAGTTGATTTCACTAAAAAGGCTCAACCTAGAACTTGCTTTATTGCTAAATCCTCTAAAGGTTGGTTATGGCATAGACGATTAGGTCATGTTGGCATGCAAAACCTTGACAAGCTTATTAAAGGAAATCATATCCTTGGCGTTAACGATGTCATATTTGATAACGATAGACTTTGCAGCGCTTGTCAAGCAGGTAAATAGGTTGGAGGAAGGCATCCCGTGAAGAACATCATGACCACAAGGAGGCCACTCGAGCTACTTCACATGGATCTATTCGGTCCCATCGCCTACAAAAGTCTCGGTGGAAATTCTTTTGGTCTAGTTATCGTTGATGATTTTTCAAGATTTACGTGGGTGTTCTTTCTCGACAATAAATCACAGGTCCAAAAGATCTTCAAAAACTTCGCTAGGAAGGCCCAAAATCAATTTGAAGTGAAGATCAAGAAGGTTCACAGCGACAACGGAACAGAGTTCAAGAACACAAATGTAGATACCTTTCTTGACGAAGAAGGTATTTCACATGAGTTCTCGGCTACGTACACACCTCAACAAAATGGAGTTGTTGAGAGGAAGAACCGGACGCTCATCGAAATGGCGAGAACGATGCTTGATGAGTACAAGACGCCGAAGCACTTTTGGGCGGAAGCGGTTGAGACAACTTGTTATGCAACAAATCGCTTGTATCTTCACAAGCTACTCGGCAAGACGGCATACGGGCTCCTCACCGGTAACAAACCCCAAGTTGGATACTTTCTAGTATTCGGCTCAAAGTGCTACATTCTTGATAAGCATCGTCGTTCTAAATTTGCTCCTAAGTCTCATGAAGGTTTCCTACTTGGTTATGGCTCAAACTGTCACACATACCGTGTCTACAACAATTTCACCCGAAAGGTTGAAGAAATGGTAGATGTGAAGTTTGACGAATCTAACGGCTCGCAAGTAGAGCAACTGCCAATTGATGTAGGAGACAAAGACCCCTCGGAAGCAATCCAAGACTTGTATATTGGCAAGATTCGTCCAACGGAGGTGAAGGAGAGTACCTTGTCTGTCCAAGTGGAAGCTTCTACCTCACGACAAGGTGAACCAAGAGTTGATACGGAAGCATCCACAAGTGGGACACACCAAGATGAAGAAAACGAGGAAGTGCACCAAGATGAAAGTCAACAACCTCCTCCACCACGACAAGAGAACGACAACGTCAACAATGAAGAAGGCCAAGAAGACGAACAAGATGAAGAAGATGTTCAACCAAGACCCAAGCAAAAGCTTTCACGAGTTCGAGCAAGAATTGCTAAAGACCATCCCGTCGAGCAAATCTACAATGATATCCAAACCGGGAGAATCACTCGCTCTAAAACTCGTTTAGCTAACTTTTGTGAACACTATTTATTCATCTCTAGCATTGAACCTATGAAGGTTGAAGCAGCATTGGAGGATCCGGATTGGATAAACGCTATGCATGAAGAGCTACACAACTTTGAGAGAAATCGAGTTTGGACATTAGTTGAGAAGCCCAACAACAACCACAACATCATCGGTACAAAATGGGTATTTCACGACAAGCAAGATGAAGATGGACAAGTAGTTCGCAACAAAGCACGTCTCGTCGCCCAAGGCTACACACAAGTCGAAGGTATGGACTATGGTGAGACATATGCCCCCGTTGCTAGACTTGAGTCCATTCGCATTTTACTTGCCTATGCTAATCACCATGATATCACCTTGTACCAAATGGACATTAAAAGTGCCTTTCTAAATGGTGAAATAGAGGAGGAAGTTTATGTTAAGAAACCTCCCGGCTTTGTTAATAATAAGAAACCTAATCATGTTTGCAAACTTCACAAAGCTCTTTATGGTCTCAAACAAGCTCCTAGAGCTTGGTATAAATGCTTGACCAAATTCCGTATCGAAAAAGGCTTTGAAATTGGAAAAATAGATTCTACTCTTTTCACTAAAAGGGTCAATGGAGAACTATTTGTATGCCAAATCTATGTTGATGATATTATATTTTGTTCTACTAACCCTCATTTTAGTGAGAAGTTTGGAAAGCTAATGTCGGAGAAGTTTGAGATGTCTATGATGAGTGAACTCAAATTCTTTCTTGGTTTGCAAATCAAGCAAACTAAGGAAGGTACCTTTGTCTCTCAAACGAAGTACACCAAGGACTTATTCAAGAAGTTCAATATGCAAGAATGCAAAGGTATGACTACACCCATGTCTACTAGTGGACATCTTGATTTGACCAAAGATGGTGAACCGATCGATCAAAAGGTTTATCGCTCTATGATTGGTTCATTGTTATATCTATGTGCTTCACATCCCGATATCATGCTAAGTGTGTGCATGTGTGCACGATATCAAGCTGCTCCTAAAGAATGTCATCTTAAGGCCGTGAAAAGGATAGTGAGATACTTAATCCATACACCAAACTTTGGCATTTGGTATCCAAAGAGGGCCTCTTTCGATCTTGTTGGCTACTCCGACTCGGAATATGCTGGTGACAAGGTTGATAGAAAGTCCACTTCGGGTACTTGTCAATTTCTTGGTAGATCTCTTGTATCTTGGTCTTCCAAGAAACAAAACTCGGTATCCTTATCCACCACCGAAGCAGAATACATTGCCGCTGGTTCATGTTGTGCTCAATTACTTTGGATGACCCAAACTCTTAAAGATTATGGGATATATGTGAAACATGTTCCATTACTTTGTGACAATGAAAGTGCTATCAAGATTGCTCACAATCCTGTGCAACACTCTCGAACTAAGCATATTGAAGTTCGTCATCATTTCATTCGAGATCATGTTGCCAAAGGGGACATTAATCTTAAGCATGTTTGCACCGAAAAGCAATTAGCAGATATATTCACTAAACCACTTGATGAGAGAGTGTTTTGCAGGTTAAGAGGTGAATTGAACATCATTGATGCTTCAAACTTGGAGTAGGAACTCCATTGGACACATGCAAGACATGAGCTTATGACTAATCCTTGATATTTCTCTTATGATGATAATCTTATGTCTTGGATATATTTGCACCTTGCATGTGATCTAACCCTTGTAGGAACTTGGATGAATCTAAATCTATGAGATGCAACTCATTCGCATCTTGAGCAATCTCTACATCACCAAGTCTCTACACAACGGTGGTTGAAGGCAAGGAAGCATGGAACCATTCAAACATATCCTTTGACAAATTTATTATTGAACTTCATGATTGTAATCTTGGACACACAAGTGCTCTTCCTTGCAAAAACTGACCCATGTAGGTAGATGAACTCAAATTCCAAGTGGTGCTCCCAACTCTTGATGAGCTACATCAACTTTGAGCAACCCACATAAGTTCAACTACATGATCACGATCAACACCACCACCCAAGGTATGTTATTCCATCTTAGAGAAGCATTACTCCAAGTCATGAGTCAAAGCAACTCGACAAGATGTGAATACATCAAGATTCTTAAACGAAAAATGGTAACCCCATTTTGAGCTTAAACGATGAGTATGACCTATGCAAGTGATCTCACTTGACTCCTAAGTCAATATACTCTAACATAGGTGACTTTGTCGCCGACCATCTCTAGATGAAGTTTTCTTGTGTTCTTTTCTGTGCTCTTGCATTTGTCTCATGCATATTTGTTTCCCCTTTCAATTTAAAAAAACTTCATCTAGATTTCTTTTCTTTTGTTTTTTGTTTTGCATTCCCTGCATCCAATTCATTGCAAATCCTTCAGTTAATTCCTTGAAAATCCTTGTGAGATCTTACTTGTCTAGTGAGCTGAGGTGACAAGTGTTTTCTATGTGATGAACTCGGTCACACCGGTCTCTTGTTTTCGGTCTAACCGAATTCTTTCGGTGCAACCGAAGCATACCACTCAGTGCCACCAATTTCACTACGGGAAAGACATTTTGCCATTTGTTCCTGCATTACTTTTGATCCAGCTCCACTCAATGAATCTTGTCCTCTACCAGCATCACGTTTACCTTAGTGCTTTGTGCTGTGACTCAAGGACCAAACCTATTCACGACAAAATTCCGGAAGACCCTTCTTGGAAATTGATGTCAAAGGGGGAGAGAGAGATGACATCAAAGATCAATCATATCTCTAGGGGGAGAGAATACTCAAGGAGAGAGTAATCTTCAAGGATCCCAGATGCTTGGTGTTCAAGAGGAGAGATACCACATGTCTCCTTGAGGGGAAAGACATGTTCATATGTGCTTATTTGCATCAGCTCTATTCACTTGTTTCTTTGAGCTCTGATTTTCTGTTCCCTATCTTCTCCCAGTATCCCATGCTAGATTCAGGGGGAGCAAGACTTCCAAGGGAAAGAAATCCTTTAAATTCATTGCACATCTTTACCTTTGGGGACATTTCTATATCAAATGTGGTACTCAGCACTCGCTCTCTACATGTCATCCCAGTCTTGGTACTCTTGTGGTTTCTTTTGTTTGCCCTGGCCAACAGGTGTATCTATGTTATCTAACCTTGTTTATGCAGGTTCATTCCATCCTAAGCCAACTCAAGACCACAAGGTAAGTATATGCATCACAGTCATGTGTATGAGAAATTCTTGCTGATGCACATACTGTTTGCAAGAAGGACTCATGAGCATGAAGGTACATTTCCCATATTCACATCTTTTGCTCTGATGCATATAGCCAAGATACATGTAACACATTGCTTACTCTGTCATGTTTATGCACTCACATGCTCCTATATTCCATATTCACATGATTGCATACATGTAGGGGGAGCCTATGCATGTTAGATGTATTTCCAAAGCTTTACTTGTTATTCTCTATATCCTTATTTAAAGCTTTGATGTATGTTGTCATCAATTACCAAAAAGGGGGAGATTGAAAGCACAAGTGCTCCCTGGGTGATTTTGGTAATTAATGTCAACATATCTCTTGTTGGACTAACACTTCTACTTTGTATGTTTTAGATGAGTTCAACAAATGAAGTGGCATGGACTAGTGGATGTGGAACCCCTTCAAGATGCTAAGGACAAAGGATTGGCTCAAGCTCCAAGCTCAAGACTCTGCATTTTCTATTTTAGTGATCCAAGATCACATTGAGTCTATAGGAAAAGCCAATACTATCAAGAGGGGATGAGGTGTTGCTTAATGAGGTTCTTGCTCAAAGTGCTTAGTGATATGCTCCAAAGCCCTCAACTACTTTCTCACATCCAGTCCTCCTCCCGCGGAGTGAACAAACTTTTATGTCCCACCTTAAATTTGCCTCGGAATGCCGAGTGGATTTTGTAACCGTTAAACTCCTTCAGGTTGAGAGCCCGAGTACTTTGATCTGCGGTTTGGAACCTTTAAGATTTATCTGAACTTGTTTTACTTCCGAATATTCTTGCGTTTTCCTTCGAGTGGACTTTGCTCTTCACTCGGAATAGTCTTTGTGTTTGAGATGCAGCCCTGAGGTCGAAGATCCAGTCGACCTGCACATCATCGCCCTTACAGGTAGGGATGGAGTACGTATTGCAGTCGACCTGCACCTCGTCGTCCTTGTGGATCGGGATGGAGCGCACGTTGTACTTGTGGCGTAGCTCCGCGGGAGAAGGTAGCAGTGGACCTGCACCTCGTCGTCCTTGCGGATCGGGATGGAGCACACGTTGTACTTGTGGCATAGCTCCGCAGGAGAAGGTAACAGTCGACCTGCACCTCGTCGTCCTTGCGGATCGGAATGGAACGCATGTTGTACTTGTGGCGCAGCTCCGAAGGAGAAGGTAGCAGTCGACCTGCACCTCGTCGTCCTTGCGGATCGGGATGTTTTTGAACTTAGGCGAGTACTTGGACTGCAGCTAAGCCCCCGAGTGAGAGGGTTGCTCTTCACTCGGTAGGATTTCTCAAACTTAGGCGAGTACTTGGACTGCAGCTAAGCCCCCGAGTGAGAGGATTGCTATTCACTCGGTAGGATTTCTCAAACTTAGGCGAGTACTTGGACTGCAGCTAAGCCCCCGAGTGAGAGGATTGCTCTTCACTCGGTAGGATTTCTCAAACTTAGGCGAGTAATTGGACTGCAGCTAAGCCTCCGAGTGAGAGGATTGCTCTTCACTCGGTAGGATTTCTCAAACTTAGGAGAGTACTTGGACTGCAGCTAAGCCCCCGAGTGGGAGGCTGGCTCACCACTCGGTAGGATTTTTTAACTTAGGCGAGTACTTGGACTGCAGCTAAGCCCCCGAGTGGGAGGCTGGCTCACCACTCGGTAGGATTTTTTTAACTTAGGCGAGTACTTGGACTGCAGCTAAGCCCCCGAGTGGGAGGCTGGCTCACCACTCGGTAGGATTTTTTTAACTTAGGCGAGTACTTGGACTGCAGCTAAGCCCCCGAGTGGGATGCTGGCTCACCACTCGGTAGGATTTTTTAAACTTAGGCGAGTACTTGGACTGCAGCTAAGCCCCCGAGTGGGAGGCTGGCTCACCACTCGGTAGGATTTTTTTTAATTTAGGCGAGTACTTGGACTGCAGCTAAGCCCCCGAGTGGGAGGCTGGCTCACCACTCGGTAGGATTTTAGGCGAGTACTTGGACTGCAGCTAAGCCCCCGAGTGGGAGGCTGGCTCACCACTCGGTAGGATTTTTTGAACTTAGGCGAGTACTTGGACTGCAGCTAAGCCCCCTGTTGGGGAACGTTGCAGAAAATTAAAATTTTTCCTATGGTTTCACCAAGATCCATCTATGAGTTCATCTAAGCAACGAGTCATGGGAGAGAGATTGCATCTACATACCACTTGTAGATCACGTGCGGAAGCGTTCAAGGGAACGGTGATGATGGAGTCGTACTCGCCGTGATTCAGATCACCGATGACCAAGTGCCGAACGGACAGCACCTCCGCGTTCAACACACGTACGGAACGGACGACGTCTCCTCCTTCTTGATCCAGCAAGGGGGAAGGAGAGGTTGAGGAAGAAGGCTCCAACAGCAGCACGACGGCGTGGTGGTGATGGAGTGACAGTTCTCCAGCAGGGCTTCGCCAAGCACACGCGGAGGAGGAGAGGTGTTGGGGAGGGGAGGGGCTGCGCCTTGGAAGTGTGTTGCAGCCCTCCCCTCACCCCTCTATTTATAGGGGAAGGGGCAAGGGGGGCCGGCCCCTCTAGATGAGATCTAGAGGGGGGGCGGCGGCCAGGGAGGGGGCTTGCCCCCCAAGCAAAGGGGGGCGCCCCCCACTAGGGTTCCCCCCAACCCTAGGCGCATGGGCCCAAGGGGGGGGGCGCCCAGCCCTCCAGGGGCTGGTTCCCTACCCCTTGTGGCCCATGAGGCCCTCTGAGAGGGGTGGCCCCTCCCGGTGGACCCCCGAAACCTCTCCGGTGGCCCCGGTACAATACCGATATGACCCTGAAACTTTCCGGTGTCCGTTTGACAACTTCCCATATATAAATCTTTACCTCCGGACCATTCCGGAACTCCTCTGACGTCTGGGATCTCATCCGGGAGTCCGAACAACATTCGGTAATCACATAAAAGTCTTCCTAATAACCCTAGCGTCACCGAACCTTAAGTGTGTAGACCCTACGGGTTCGGGAGACATGCAGACATGACCGAGACGACTCTCCGGTCAATAACCAACAACGGGATCTGGATACCCATGTTGGCTCCCACATGCTCCTCGATGATGTCATCGGATGAACCACGATGTCAAGGATTCAATCAATCCCGTATACTATTCCCTTTGTCAGACGGTATGTTACTTGCCCGAGATTCGATCGTCGGTATCCCAATACCTCATTCAATCTCGTTACCGGCAAGTCACTTTAATCGTACCGTAATGCATGATCCCGTGACCAGACACTTGGTCACTTTGAGCTCAGTATGATGATGCACTACCGAGTGGGTCCAGTGATACCTCTCCGTAACACGGAGTGACAAATCCCAGTCTCGATCCGTGTCAACCCAACAGACACCTTCGGAGATACCTGTAGTGCACCTCTATAGTCACCCAGTTACGTTGTGACGTTTGGTACACCCAAAGCACTCCTACGGTATCCGGGAGTTACACGATCTCATGGTCTAAGGAAGAGATACTTGACATTGGAAAAGCTCTAGCAAAACGAACTACACGATCTTGTGCTATGCTTAGGATTGGGTCTTGTCCATCACATCATTCTCCTAATGATGTGATCCGTTATCAATGACATCCAATGTCCATAGTCAGGAAACCATGACTATCTATTGATCAACGAGCTAGTCAACTAGAGGCTCACTAGGGACATATTGTGGTCTATGTATTCACACGTGTATTACGATTTCCGGATAATACAATTATATCATGAATAAAAGACAATTATCACGAACAAGGAAATATAATAATAATCCTTTTATTATTGCCTCTAGGGCATATTTCCAACAGAGTGGGAGGCTGGCTCACCACTCGGTAGGATTTTTTAAGTACTTAGGCGATACGGATTCGCAGCTAAGCCCCCGAGTGAGAGGCTTTCTCATCACTTGGTAGGAATTTTTTTACGAACTTAGGCGAAACGCATTCGCAGCTAAGCTACCCTCTGGGGGGTTCTCACATAAACAAAAGCAACAACAATCACTGGGAAAATTATAACACTCTTGTCTTTGATAAATAAACTACAGAGGTATTTCTTATTACATCTCATCCGAGTGAGTACTTAAGTATAAAAGGGGCAGAGCAGCTCCGCATTCCAAGCTCGTGGCTCGTCAATCTAGCGATCGATATTGTAAAGATGGTACGCTCCATTGTGGAGAACTCTGGTGATGATGAAGGGAACTTCGCAAGTAGGAGCGAGCTTGTGTGGTTTCTGTTGATCTACTCGGAGGACCAAGTCTCCTTCTTGGAAGGCTCGACTCTTCACATTTCTGGCATGGAATCGACGCAAGTCTTGCTGATAGATAGTCGATCGGATCAGGGCCATCTCTC
Source organism: Aegilops longissima (assembly GCA_021605205.1). Classification (NCBI taxonomy): domain Eukaryota; kingdom Viridiplantae; phylum Streptophyta; class Magnoliopsida; order Poales; family Poaceae; genus Aegilops; species Aegilops longissima. The sequence continues at coordinate 649,958,342 of CM038680.1, forward strand.
TTTCCTCTTCTAGGAGGTCGACTGCATCCTGCCGGGCTTGTTCTGCTTCATCTTCAGAGTAGAGCTCGACTCGGGGTGCATTGTGAAGCAAGTCACTCGGCAGAACTGCTTCAGCTCCATAGACCAGAAAGAATGGAGTTCGTCTATTTGACCGGTTAGGGGTGGTCCTCAATCCCCAAAGAACTGATGGAAGTTCGTCGACCCATGCGCCTGCTGCGTGCTTGAGATCGGGCATCAGTCGGGGTTTCAGTCCTTTGAGAATTAGACTGTTTGCTCTTTTCGCTTGTCCATTCGACTGGGGGTGAGCGACTGAAGCGTAGTCGACTCGTGTGCCTTGAGAGGTGCAAAAGGCTCTGAACTTGTCGGAATCGAAGTTTGACCCATTATCAGTGATGATGCTATGCGGAACTCCATATCTGAATATCAACTCTCTGATGAAACTGATAGCAGTGCAAGCATCAAGATTCTTGATAGGCTTAGCTTCAATCCATTTAGTAAACTTGTCGACCGCCACTAGCACGTGAGTGAAGCCGCTCCTGCCAGTTCTCAGTGGTCCAATCATATCCAATCCCCAAACAACGAAGGGCCAGATGAGTGGAATGGTCTTCAAGGCTGACGTGGGTTTGTGTGACATATTGGAGTAGAACTGACATCCTTCACATTTGTCGACTATCTCTTTCGCCATTTCATTTGCTCTTGGCCAGTAAAATCCCGCTCGGTATGCTTTAGCCACAATGGTCCGAGAGGACGCATGATGACCACAGGTCCCCGAGTGGATATCGTCAAGAATTATTTGACCTTCTTCTGGCGTTATACACTTCTGACCGACTCCAGTCGCGCTTTCCCTGTATAACTGTCCCTTTATCACAGTAAAGACCCTGGATCGACGGACGATCTGTCGAGCCTCTTCTTCATTCTCTGGGAGTTCTTTCCTTAGGATGTACGCGATGTACGGCACCGTCCAATCGGGAGTGATGACCAAAACTTCCATGATCAAGTCGACCACCACTGGAACCTCAACTTCAGTCAGATCTGTGGCACTTTTTGGTTGCGGAACTTCTTCGGTGAAAGGATCCTCTTGAACTGATGGTGTGTGGATGTGTTCCAAAAACACATTGCTGGGAATGGCTTCTCTCTTGGAACCTATTTTTGCAAAATTATCAGCTGCTTGATTTTTCAGTCGGGGTATATGATGAAGCTCTAACCCCTCGAATTTCTTCTCTAGCTTCCTCACTGCATTGTAGTAACCAGTCATGGCCGGACTTCTGACGTCCCACTCCTTCATCACTTGATTAACCACCAAATCTGAGTCGCCATAGACCATGAGGCGACGGACGCCGAGTGAAATGGCCATACGCAACCCATACAAAAGTGCTTCATATTCTTCTTCGTTGTTGGAGGAATCAAATTGAATTTGGAGAACATATCTGAGCTTATCTCCTCGGGGGGAAACTAACACTACCCCAGCACCGGAACCATTCAGCATCTTGGAACCATCAAAGAACATGGTCCAATGCTCCGAGTGAACTTGAGTCGGCAGTTGTTGTTCAATCCACTCGCCATTTAAATCTGCTATTGCTTGGGACTTAATGGCTTTCTTTGCCTCAAACTTGATATCTAGGGGAAGGAGTTCAATCGCCCATTTTGCCACTCGACCAGTTGCATCTGTTGTGCAGAATCTCTAACAATGGAGCATCGCTGACGACTGTAATGGAATGGTCAGAGAAGTAATGTGCAACCTTCTTCGTGGTCATATAAATCCCATATACAAGCTTCTGATATTGAGGATATATTTGCTTTGACGGAGTTAAAACTTCAGAAACATAATATACTGGGCGTTGAACTTTAAAGGCTTTTCCTTCTTCTTCCCGCTCGACCGTAAGTACTGTACTGACAACTTGTCCCGTGGCTGCAATATAAAGCAACAAATGCTCTTTGCTGATTGGGGTAGCAAGCACCGGCTGGGTGGAGAGCAGAGTTTTTAGCTCTGCAAACATTGCATCAGCTTCAGGAGTCCACTCGAACTTGTCTGACTTCTTCATCAGTCGGTAAAGACGCAATGCCTTTTCACCGAGACGAGAAATGAATCGACTTAAAGCGGCCAAGCAACCAGTAAGCTTCTGGACATCGTGCACACGCACAAGACATTTCATTCGGAGTATAGTACCAACTTTCTCTGGGTTGGCGTCGATTCCTCGTTCGGAAACGAGAAAACTGAGTAACTTTCCGCCAGGAACTCCGAATGTACACTTTGATGGATTAAGCTTGATATCATACCTCCTGAGATTGGCAAAAGTTTCAGCAAGATCAGTCAGCAGGTCGGAACCCTTCCGTGACTTGACCACAATATCATCCATATACGCTTCCACATTCCGATTGATTTGAGTGAGCAAACACTTCTGAATCATGCTCATGAACGTGGCTCCGACATTCTTTAGGCCGAATGGCATGGTAACATAACAGAAGCACCCGAATGGAGTGATGAAAGCTGTTTTGATCTCGTCGGCTCCATACAGACGGATCTGATGGTAACCGGAATAGGCGTCTAAAAAAGACAGGCGTTCACATCCCACAGTTGAGTCGACTATCTGGTCGATGCGGGGGAAAGGAAAATGATCTTTCGGGCAGGCCCGATTGATATGTTTGAAGTCAATGCACATGTGAAGTGAATTGTCCTTCTTGGGGACCATGACAACATTGGCGAGCCACTAGGAGTGGTAAATCTCTCCGATAAACTCCGTTGCAAGGAATCGAGCCACTTCTTCATCGATTGCTTTTCTCTTCTGTACGGCGGACCGTCGAAGATGTTCCTTAACTGGTTTTACCTTCACGTCGACTCGTAAACGATGCTCAGCCAGTTCCCTGGGAACACCTGGCATGTCAAAAGGTTTTCATGCGAAGATGTCCCAATTCTCATGGAGGAACTGGGTGAGCGTTTCTTCCTGTTTGGAGTCGAGTGTTGTTGAGATATGAGTCGGAGCAGCATTGGGATCGGTCGCGTGAATATGAATTGGCTTTGTCTCACTGGACGACTGAAATGTTGATTCCGTAGCGGGCTTCTTGGCTCGCAACAAATCACTCGGGTCTGCAGTTTTCTGGTATTCCTGCAGCTCTACCACTGCCATCTGAGCATCGGCGATCTTTGAGCCTTTCTGAAAACACTCTTCCGCTTTCTTCCGGTTGCCGGTGACAGTGATCACACCTTTGGGACCTGGCATCTTCAGTTTAAGGTATACATAACATGGTCGAGCCATGAAACGTGCATACGCTGGCCTTCCCAGAATAGCGTGATAAGCACTCTGTAAATCCACGACTTCAAACGTCAACTTTTCTTTGCGGAAATTCTTGGAGTCCCTGAAAACCACATCAAGAGCAATCTGACCAAGTGACTCGGCCTTCTTTCCCGGAATGACTCCATGGAAACTCATGTTGCTGGTACTGAGCCTGGACATCGGAATGCCCATCCCTTTTGAGGGAGTCCTGGATTAGGGGGTGTCCGGATGGTCGGACTATAACCTTGGCCGGACTCCTGGACTATGAAGATACAAGATTGAAGACTTCGTCCCGTGTCCGGATGGGACTTTCCTTGGCGTGGAAGGCAAGCTTGGGGATACGGATATGTAGATCTTCTCCCATTGTTACCGACTCTGTGTAACCCTAGCCCTCTCCGATGTCTATATAAACCGGAGGGTTTTAGTCCGTAGGATGAACAACAATCATACCATAGGCTAGCTTCTAGGGTTTAGCCTCTCTGATCTCGTGGTAGATCTACTCTTGTACTACCCATATCATCAATATTAATCAAGCAGGAGTAGGGTTTTACCTCCATCGAGAGGGCCCGAACCTGGGTAAAAACATCGTGTCCCTTGTCTCCTGTTACCATCCGCCTAGACCATAGTTCGGGACCCCCTACCCGAGATCCGCTGGTTTTGACACCGACATTGGTGCTTTCATTGAGAGTTCCTCTGTGTCGTCATCTTTAGGCCCGATGGCTCCTCCGATCATCAACAATGATGCGGTCCGGGGCAAGACTTTTCTCCCCGGACAGATCTTCGTATTCAGCGGCTTTGCCTGCGGCCAATTAAGCAGCCATCCGGAGCAGATCGAAGCTACGCCCACAGCCATCGGTCAGATTTGGAAGTTTGAACTACGGCCGATGTCGCGGAGACTTGATCTTGACGGGTTCGAGACACAGCCGAAGCGCCCGCCTTTGCCACGATGGGCATGATCTAGCTCTGCCGCGAACAGTTCCACGGGCCGCACGATGTCCGCTCCGACCCTTAGCTCGGAGCCGACTGCGCCAATTGAGGACGGGTGGCTGGACACCGCCTCGGGGTCTGCAATCTCTACGACGATCGAGCCAAACACCATACCTGTCCTTTGCGAAGCTCGTGACTCCAAGGTGCCGGACTCCTCTCCGGACTCCGAACCTTCCGCGCCCCTACCAATCAAATCCGATTGGGCGCCGATCATGGAGTTCACCGCCGCGGACATCTTTCAGCACTCGCCCTTCGGCGACATTCTGAATTCACTAAAGTCTCTCTCTTTATCAGGAGAGCCCTGGCCGGACTATGGTCAGCAAGGTTGGGATGCGGACAACGAAGAAATTGAAAGCCCACCCACCACCCACTTCGTAGCCACTGTCGATGATTTAACCGACATGCTTGACTTCGACTCCGATGACATCGACGGTATGGACGCCGATGCAGGAGACGACCAAGAACCAGTGCCTACAGGGCACTGGAAGGCCACCTCGTCGTATGACATATACATGGTGGACACCCCAAAAGAAGGGAACGGCGATGGAACAACGGAGGATGACCCCTCCAAGAAGAAGCCTAAGCGTCGGCGTCAGCGGCGCCGCTCTAAATCCCGCCAATGCAAAAACGACGATTCCGGCACGGGAGACAATAACACCCCAGACAGTGCCGAAGAAAACCCCCTCCAGCAGGATTCAGCACAGGAGGATGGAGAAGCCAGCCCTCATGAGAGAGCGGCAGACAGAGAGGTAGAGGACGATAATTACATGCCTCCCTCCGAAGACGAGGCAAGCCTCGACGACGACGAATTTGTCGTGCCTGAGGATCCCGTCGAACAAGAGCATTTCAAACGCAGGCTTATGGCCACGGCGAGCAGCCTTAAGAAAAATAGCAACAGCTTAGAGCTGACCATAGGGCTGGAAAAGAAGCTCGAAGCTCGCGAGCTAAACAAGTAGCTCGTGACTCCGCTCGAATCGACTCGAACTCGAAGAATAACGAGTCGAGCCGAGCTTTAGTTTAAGATCATTTATAAACCAAGTTAAACGAGCCAATCCCACGAGTACTTGTGTAACTCGTTAGGCTCGATACAATAGATCAGTCACTCCCAATACAAAGAAAGATCAGCCACTAAACAGCCTACGTCCCAGGCGCACAACCCAAGGCCGAGCAGTTGAAGGCCTAGCCTCCTAGGAGACTCATGCGTTACAAGAAAATTACAATTGTATAGTAATATATATGTTTAATATATACATAATCATTTGTATGATATTTAAGGGCTTTATGTTTATATCTTAAACGAGCTTAACAAGCTAAACGAGCCAGCTCGCGAGTTATACGAGTCGAGCCAATCTTGGGTTTGAGCTCGTTATAGTAACGAGTCGAGTCGAGCTAGCTCGTTAATGAAACGAGCTCTAGCGAGTCGAGCCGAGCTGGCTCGACTCGGCTCGAATTCCAGCCCTAGCTGACCAAGACTTGCTAGCCGACAGATGGACTGATGTCCATGCAACTGAAGAGTACGAACTCGAACGCCCCTCCAAGAGCTACCCAAAATGCAGGCTGCTACCCCGATTAGAGGAGGAAGCACCTAGACCTACATCACCAGCGCATGATGCGCCCCGACCGCCACCTCGTGGCCATGACGAGAGAGCCTCTCGGCCCTCCACTCAAGTCGCACCCAGGCGTCGCTCAAAGTATACCAAGGCACGGGAAATCGCGCGGACCTGCGAGATATATTGGAGGACAGGGCAAGGCAAAAAGATCGATCTATGGATCGCGTGGGCGCCTACGACACGTGGCGATAACCGTCATGCGGATATGGTAAATCCGGCGGGCGAACAGAGTAGACAAAGCTCATTTGAGCTACGTCGTGATATAGCCCTATCTGAGGCGCCAAGACACCCACTATGCTTCACGGATGAAGTAATGGATCATCAAATCCCGAGGGTTTCAAACCCGTAAACATCGAATCATACGATGGCACAACAGATCCGGCGGTATGGATCGAGGATTATCTCCTTCATATCCACATGGCTCGCGCGATGATCTACGCCATCAAATACCTCCCACTCAAGCTTAAAGGACCAGCTCGGCATTGGCTTAACAGCTTGCCAACAGAATCAATTGGTTGTTGGGAGGACCTAGAAGCCGCATTCCTCGACCACTTCCAGGGCACCTATATGCGACCACCGACGCCGATGACCTAAGCCACATAATTCAGCAGCGGAGGAATCGGCCGACAATTCTGGACACGGTTCCTAACCAAGAAAAATCAAATAGTCATTGTCCGGACGCAGAGGCCCTTGCAGCCTTCAAGCATAACATCCGTGACGAGTGGCTTGCCCGGCACCTAGGACAGGAAAAGCCGAAATCCATGGCAGCCCTCACAACACTCATGACCCGCTTTTGCGCGGGAGAAGACAGCTAGCTAGCTCGTAGTAACAACATGACCAAGAGCCCTGGTAATTCGGATACCAAGGACAACATTGGCAGGTCGCGTCACAACAAGCAAAAGCGTCGCATTAACGGCGACAATGCTAAGGATACGACAGTTAATGCCGGATTCAGAGGCTCTAAACCCGGTCAGCGGAAAAAGCCATTCAAAAGAAATACTCCGGGCCCGTCCAATTTGGACCGAATACTCGATTGCTCGTGCCAGATACACGGCACCCCCGAAAAACCAGCCAACAACACCAACAGGGATTGTTGGGTGTTCAAGCAGGCAGGCAAGTTAAACACAGAAAACAATGACAAGGGGCTGCATAGCGATGACGAGGAGGAGCCCCGGCCGCCGAACAATAGGGGACAGAAGGGCTTCCCCCCACAAGTGCGGACGGTGAACATGATATACACAACCCACATACCCAAAAGGGAGCGGAAGCGTGCACTTGGAGCCAGTCGCCCCAAAGTTCAACCCATGGTCCTCCTGCCCGATCACTTTTGATCGAAGGGACCACCCCACTAGCATCCGCCATGGCGGATTCGCCACATTGGTTCTAGACCCAATCATTGACGGATTTCACCTCATTAGAGTCCTTATGGACGGCGGCAGCAGCCTGAACCTGCTTTATCAGGATACAATGCGAAAAATGGGCATAGATCCCTCAAGGATTAAACCCACAAAGATGACCTTTAAAGGCGTCATACCAGGTGTAGAGGCCAACTGTACAGGCTTAGTTACACTTGAGGTGGTCTTGGATCCCGGATAATTTCGAGCGAGGAGTTAATCTTGACATTGTCCCGTTCGCGATGGCTGTCACGCCTTGCTCGGACGAACCGCATTGCAAAGTTCAATGCGGTGCCGCACTCGCATACCTCAAGCTCAAGATGCCAGGCCCGAGAGTCATTACGGTCAATGGAAACACCGAACGCGCTCTCCGAGCGGAGGAGCATCGGCGCCCTCGCGGCGGAAGTACAAAGCAGCCTCTCAAGGCAATTCTCCATCCGGCCATTAAGCGTCCGGACACCGTCAAGCGCCAAGTAACCTACAACAAGACCACAGCACGTTACGAGCAGCGTGGCGATGCGGCCCCAACCCCAGCCCTCGCGAAATCTGCGAAACCAGACTACGCGTACATAACTCCGCTCTGGAAATACCATGGGCATAGGGGGAGGGGCACGACCACGGCATGCCCAAAATGCGGCTCAACCGCAACTAGGGGCTCCCGATTTTGTCATTCTTTTTCTTACTTTCTGGACTCCACTCTACGGAAGGCCTGTCCGATAGTACAATCACCGAACACACGATGCAACAGCCAGGGAGGCAGAAAGCTACGTCGAGTGTCCAGGTGGTCTCCACAACGAGCAGTATACTTGTTTCACATATCATCCTGCAGCTCGCCCCTGGAGGGGGACTTGTTAAATAGTCCCTTCTCTTGCTTATCGCACTATTTGCATCGTTCTGCTTTTACCGCAGACTTTTCGAATAAACAATACATAGCTTTTGTCTATTATTGCATTCTTTTTTTATAAAAATATAGTCAGTTATGACATTATGCAACCGTACTGTCAGGACCCCGATTCCAAGTCACATCGATCTAGCTGGTAACACCTCATATCACTTTGCGGCCTCACGCACGGTATTCCCACGGGTGTCGCCTTACCATGGCCGGGACCATTTGCGCCTTTTGGCTCACGTATATGATAGTGTCGCTAGCATCCATATGACAGAAACCGGGCCGACATGGCTAGTCGTGAACATAAGCGGCACTAACCCATGGGGACAGGCATACATGAATCACATCGAGCATGTCGGTCAGCGGCGTGTGAATCCGGGCTGTAGCACTGGCTAACAGGACTCGGGAACCCGGCTGTAGCAGCTAGGCAGGACTCCGGATGTCACCGCATGACATTTCCCGAAGGGATGTACCACGAGAACAAAGTGAAACACATGCCGGCCAGTCAAGTGTCCAGAGCAGTAGTCTGGGCTAGCAGGACTCCGTGAACCGGGCAGTAGCGGACTACTATCGCTCAGAAGCACTAGACTACATTTCCCCATATGAGAGGCTGCCAAGGATAAACAACTAGATTGTCGGATCCCACACATACCAAGCATTTCAAACATACACACAATATGCTCAATATGTGTAAATACAACATGGCATCACAACATAACTCTCGACTCAAATATTTATTCATTAGGCTCCGAGGAGCGAGATATTACAAACATGGGTCTCACGACCCAACATTGAAACATACAAGTCAAAGCACATGCGGAAGCTTAACATGTCTGAGTATAGACAACTATAAATGAAAAAGGCTTGGAAGCCTGACTATCTACCAGATCCTGCCGAGGGCACAAGATCGTAGCTGAGGTAACAAGCTAAGCGTCAAGTCCACACGGAACTACTAGCGAGACCGACATCTCTCGCAAAACATAAAATAAGAAAACGTGAGTACAAATGTACTCAGCAAGACTTACATCGAACTAGCTACATATGCATCATTATCAACAAAGGGGTGGTGGAGTTTGACCGCAGCAAGCCAGCTTTGACTCGGTGGCTATCCTGAACTACATTGCAAGTAACTCTTTTGAGGTGGCGCTCACGAGTCCACATATTCACCATATCAATACACCACTATGGATCCGCTCCCGTCTCCCTACGAGAACGCCATCCATAGCACTCACACTTATCTTGCGCATTTTAGAGTATCCACTTTCACTTGTCTATGAACTGTTATAGGCAACCCAGAAGTCCTTTACCATGGACACGGCTATTCAATAGATCATATTAACCCTGCAGGGGTGTACATCTTCACACACGCTCTCACCACTTACCGCCGTTTACACGACATGTACTCGGCAACCTTCAAGCGGAAGCCCAACGTGGGTGTCGGCCACAGCCTACCTAAACACTCAAGTCTCTAGTCCAGGTTTATCGCCTATTCAGGTTCCATCCGCAGGGAGTCCGGCCGAGGTTTCCACATACGCCCCGAACGATGTGTGCAGGGTTCCCGAGATACCAAACGGGCATTCGCACACCGTGCCACACGTGTATCTACCGCATCATAGCCCACCCCTAGGGTCAGCGCTACGCACGGCCTCCAACACATATCCTACAAACACCAGAAACTAGTTGCAACTCCTGGACAGAGAACAATGGTGGTTAAGAAGCCAAGAGGGTCCATTGGTTTCGGGCCCAATGCGTGGTAGTAACTGTTCCATGGATCACAAACACAGAACTCAGTTCCTGAGGACGGCTTCAATGAGACAACCCACCATGTACTCCTCCTACATGGCCTCTCACCGCACCTTTACCAAATCGTGTTCACACACTTAGCTCTCAACAGTAGGACATGTTCTCACACCTCCGATTCATCCCCGATGAATCAGACCTGACTCGACTCTAAGCAGTAGCAGGCATGACAAACAAGCATGAATGAGTAGGCACATCAGGGCTCAAACAACTCCTACTCATGCTAGTGGGTTTCATCTATTTACTGTGGAATGACAGGTCATGTAGAGGATAAAGGGGTTCAGCTACCGCAGCAAGTAACAGATGAATCGTTGTTGTCCTACTGTAGTAAAAGAGAGTAGGAGCGAGAGAGTGGGATTATATCGGAATGAACAAGGGGGTTTTGCTTGCCTGGCACTTCTGAAGATAATATAGTTCTTCATTGGTGTCATCGAACTCATCGTCGAAACCACGTCTATCGAGAGGGGACAAATACCGGCAAACAAGGAAGAACACAATCAATGCAATGCAACAATATGATGCATGATCATGACATGGAAATATGTTGTGTTTTGAGCTAGTGCAACTAGCAGCAGATTAAATGAAGTTGGTTTGAACCCTAGGTTCAAATTCAAACTCCACATATGGTTATTTAAATGCCATTCAATTGAAATGTCCTAAACAGCAACTTTAATTTGTTCCAACATGCATGAAAATGGTACAGATGGATAGATTGGATTTTTCCGATCATTTTTCATATATAATTTATTTCATTCTGAGCCACGATTGGTTTTCTATGATTTTTAGAAGTTTTGGCTATTTTCTGGAATTTCCTGAATTAAAATAAATCCAGAAAAACCTATTACTGCGTCAGCATGACGTTGGTGTGACGCCAGCAGGTCAACAGGGGCTGGTCTGGGTCAAACCTGACCAGTGGGGTCCACTGGGCAGTGACACAATGCTGGTTTGTGTGGCTGACTGGTGGGACCAGGTCAACGGCCACGTCAGCAGGTCAATGCTGACGCGTGGGTCCATAGATTTTATTAGTTAATCTAACTATTTTGGTTAGCCGGTAACCTAACTAAGTGGGTCCCATTGTCAGTGTCTAAATGTTAATCTAGAGGTTGGTTAGCCCCTAATCTAATGACGACCACGTCGGCTAACCGACGATTAGCCGCCGGCGCTAAACAGGACGCGGCGGCGCTCCTCGTCCGGGCGACTCCGGCGACGAGAGCGCGCACGGCTGGTCTCGTTGGAACGGCTGTGATGCGGTGCGTCCAATGGTGGTGGTTGCAGGGGCTGGGGCGGCCGGAGACAACGACGAGGAGCTCGGCCGTGGCGGTCGGCGTTCGGGTGTGCGCGGCAATGCGGTTGCGGTGGCCGTAGCGGCGCGAGCGTGGCACCTATGGGCTCTACGCAGCACGGTGATCAGGTTGGGCACGACGGCCGGTCCATTAGCTGGCCGGGAACACGTCGGTGACGAGGACAGGCGGCGGCGCGTGCGGGTGAGCGCGGTGCAGCAGCTACGGCGTGCAAGAGAGGGAGCGGAGAAGGGGAGCAGGGGCAGGAGCTCACTGCGGTTGCGACGAGGCCAACGACGAGCTCGGGGAGGAACCGTAGCGAAGCGGGGCGGCGAGGGGATCTCCGGCAGTCGAAGCTTCAAGACGAGGTCGGGGGAGACGATGCGGGGCTTCCGGCGTCGCGTGAGTCGGCGATGAGGAAGAGGGAGTCGCGTCGGACCTTCCAGACATGGTGGAGGGGCGAGGAGGTGGCTGTGGCCGCGGTGGTGGCGAGCAGCGGCGACGAACCCGCTCGGTCCGGGCGAGAGAGAGGGAGCAGAGGAGGGGGAAGAAGCACGGGAGAGAGTGAGGCGGTCGGGGAGGTTGCGTGGCACCCTTAGACGCGTCCAGTAGCAAGCGGCAAGCAGGAGGTGGCCGGCGTGCCGCAGGCACACGCCCTCTGCCTACTGGCAGAAGTGGAAGATGACCTCGACGCCCCTGGTGGGCTGGGCCGATTCTCTCCTGGGCCAGGTTAGCAGGTAAGTGGGCCAGGTAGTCCTTCTCTCTCTCTATCTCTTTTGTTTCTGTTTCCTAATTTTCTGCAACTGTTTGGCTTTATTAAAAAATACTACGTCAAACCCAAAAATCATGAAACTAATCAATGCCACTGTTTGGAATATAACCAACAACAAACATTTTAGTTTATGATTATTTGAGCATTTAAACTATTTATTAGAATTAAATGCCCAAATGCAAATACTTTATGATTTAATTCAAAAATCCAGGAATAACCTAGAAATATGTTCATCATTTTTGGCAGAGGTTTTTCACCTTTATCAGAAATCATGAACATTTTCAAAGGCATTTTGGATTCATTGAAAATTATTTTATTTGAGCCTATTTGAGTTCATTTGGTGCTAGGGCTTGGTCATCCCCACTTCAAAATTTCCTTTGAAATCAAACATGATGCATGGATGAAGATGCCACTAATTACAACCAATTCTGGGGCTGTGACAACTCACCCCCACTAAACAAGAATCTCGTCCTGAGATTCAAGACGTGAGGAAAGAAGACAGAAGGCACAAGACCAACACAATCTTCACGATCCAGGTTGCACCTCATAAGGTTGTTGATTTGTTGCATACGTTGATCTTGACATCCTTGCTTTTGAGATCTTCATCCACGCGATGACGACGGAAAGAAACTCTACTAGGATTGATCTTCTCGAAGATCGAGCTATGCCATATCAACTCGTAGAATGAGATGTTGAAACATCTCGAGTTGAGACACAAAACACATCGAGAGGGATGGAAGAACAACGACGGAGTTTGATTTGGTGGGCAACAATTCCATGCTTAGAAAGATGGTGGATGGTGTCAAGGTGGCGAGGAAATAATTGCCATGATTCCATAGCGGGCACCTTGGGAAAAAGGTGACTCGTTGAGCTGTTCCCTTAGGTGGCAAAAAGAATTACTTTTGATTCAGAGATCATTGAAACTCTTTAAACCTGCCTAAGGCAATCACAATCGATCATTTGAAGGAGTTCGAAAGAATGACATACTCGGACTAGAATTGATGATGTGGACTACCTTGTTGAAGACAACGCAATGGATGATTTTGCTTATCATCGGAAATGGATGGGATCCATGGTAGGACCACTGTTGAGGGCGATCCTGACCAGAATTTACCGAGAAGGGTAGCCCATGGTTGGATGGCACAATGGCGGTGCAAGCAAGGGACAAAGTGCTAATACTGGGAATGTTCCAACCATCATATCTGCCTGAGATTCAGCTTTGGTTGGTGTCAGAATATTTCAGACTCATCAAGTCTAGAAAAAAAATGAAGGTTTGCAACACAAATCGATGAGATGACGTGGCGAGATTCTCGGGGAGTGAACTACGATAGCAAGCTCGAAAACATGAGCTGGTTCTGCTACAACATGTGAACACGTTCCGAGACAAGCATGACCACATAGTAGTCTTATAATAAAACACTACCGAGTTCTGGTTGGGAACCATCATTGCGGAGAGCGAAGCCCTTGCATAAGTCATATGATTTGCTCTTATGAAGGAACTTCTTCTCCTTGAACAAGTCAATCAGTGGCTTGGTGTGCTAGGAACACATATGGAGTGGAGGAGGCCAACCTATCAAACTATAGGGCACTTTGCACGTGCATGACTAACTTGGGATGACTCCAGAGGAAGCAAAAACAATCTTTCTCGAACTCACGGCGGCAACTTGCAACAGATGCACATGAGTTAGGGAAAGTCACTCCTTTCATCCAAACATATGCTTCACAAACGGTCATGAAGAAAATGCTTACACAAGTTTCCAATACTAGGTTGATGTTCAACATGACTCATGGGGGAGACAGAATGCTGCTGATGGGTTCAACAATAACTCATCGGAATTTCCATATCACTGGACTTCCACCATCATGTGAACACGGTGATAGCATTGGTCAGACCAAAAGATGTAATGGTGTATGCTCGAGGGATCAACCACGAGTAAGACGACATTACGAAAACCGTTGGTTCTGATTTGACTTGACGATGGCCCATACTCAAGTCAAAGTTTTGATAAGACAATAGGTCCAGCAATTGATCACAGGGACCAATCGATGAAGATATCATCTTTCTTCAACACACACTACACAAGAATATCCCGTTGGAATGAACTAAGTTAGGCAAGCTTTTATCTTCCAACTGTCCAAGTTGTTGTTCAGCTTAACCAGCTAGCTCAGGGTATTCAACACAGATTCTTGGAGAATGGGTGGTTTAGAAGAAAACCAACATGATCACGAGCTCAACATAACAGTCAGGAAACAACCCGGTAATACTTCCGAGAAGATATTCAGAAAATCACGAACCACCGATATGTTATTAAGCTCGAGAACAAGCTTCCTTTTCAGGGCAAGACGATATGATCAAGGAGCGAGGGATTGTCACAATCCTAACTCTTTGGTCGATGAGTGCACCCGGGAATATGGACTAGGTAGCACGATCAATCTTAGGATGATGATTCAATAACCAGCGCGCTAAGAATGAGAGTATTGTCCATTAACTACCAAGCAACGGAGTTGCTAGGAGTATTGATTTTCGCACATCACAGTACACTTGTCGGCATTCCGGTTACAATAGCACGGAACCGAGGGATGAAGCAATGATGGCGAGAAGTGTCACTGCGTCAAGAATTCATAAGAGATGGTGCAATTCTCATGAAAATCCTGACATAAAGAGGGTAATACTACAGGGTAGAACAGAACAAAGCTAGGTTGGCATTTGATCTGCAGAACACAGCTACTTTGACCGAATCCTCGAAGTGGACAAGGTACTGGAGTTTGTTTCTCCAAGTCATTCCGGATAGAATGGCTTGACGGACCACAAGAGTAATAGGCATTGATAAACGAATGCTCACATACTCTTGACTATCAATTGATAGACGAGGGTTAGAGTACAACTAAAGAGAACAACTCAAAGGAACATACAATTTTCTGAGTTGTGGATGCATAAATTAGTATGTCGAGCGAAGCTCAACATTTCTTCCGGATAACCCATGCGGAAAGGTAGAACTGGTAGATTCACAATTATGAGTGGAGAACTCCTCAAGATTACTCTGATTGTGATCCTTCGGTTCAGCGAGGAACTTCTGCCATAAGCGGTTCATAGTATTTGGAAGAAGGAAATACCACGGACCTCGAGGACTATCGCAAAGTTACTAATATCCTAAAGGAGCTAGCAAACACTATCAACAGGAGGTAAGTAGGGTGAATCTCGGGGTTCAAGAACCCAGGAATAGAATACCTACTATTAAATGGCATCACAGGATGCTTTTGAGAATAATGGCCAGAATCATCACACGGGGAACACAAAACATGGCTGGATTACTAGGTGACTCCCTAAAACACCTAGGGTCATAACAATAGCTCCAACATATATGTCAAGGCAATAAATTACCTCAATGCACCGGTTAGTGTGCTTATTCTGACCAAAAAGGACATCGGGAACGGAAAGAAAGGATTTGCAAATGCATCAGACTATTTAGAGACCTGGGATGACTCGGACAGCATAACGGCTGTAAATGCTCAAAATGATTTGATACATCCTGCAAAATAGTGGCATGACCACTCAACATCACAATATCAAGGTTCTGAGACCAGCTATGAACATACGGAAGTAGCAAGGACTGAACTGAGATTTCAAACTATCAATTCTATAAGTCTATGGATTATTAACACGTCATCCTAATAGATAGATGAGAAGCCTAGTTCTTAAACCCCGTAAAAGAGAAGAGGATGACTCATATCAGAAGGCCATGAGGTATAAGGAGTAAAAAGAGCCTTACGTTCCCTTCCACAATCAATTCCCTTACATAACTAAAGCATTTCTAGACACAACTTCGACCAGTTTGGCTTGGTAATCCTACAGGAAGTCAGGCTCTGATACCAACACTGTCAGGACCCTGATTCCAAGTCACATCGATCTAGCTGGTAACACCTCATATCACTTTGCGGCATCACGCACGGTATTCCCACGGGTGTCGCCTTACCATGGCCTGGGACCGTTTGTGCCTTTTGGCTCACATATATGATAGTGTCGCTAGCATCCATATGACAGAGAACCCGGGCCGACATGGCTAGTCGTGAACCCAAAGCGGCACTAACCCATGGGGACATGCATACATAAATCACATCGAGCATGTCGGTCAGCAGCGTGTGAATCCGGGCTGTAGCACTGGCTAACAGGACTCGGGAACCCGGCTGTAGTGAGGCTAGGCAGGACTCGGATGTCACCGCGTGACATTTCCCGAAGGGACAGATACGAGAACGAAGTGAAACACATGTCGGCCAGTCAAGTGTCCAGAGCAAGTAGTCTTGGGCTAGCAGGACTCCGTGAACCGGGCAGTAGCGGACTACTATCGCTCGAAGCACTAGACTACATTTCCCCATATGAGAGGCTGCCAAGGATAAACAACTAGATTGTCGGATCCCACACATACCAAGCATTTCAAACATACACAGAATATGCTCAATATGTGTAAATACAACATGGCATCACAACATAACTCTACGACTCAAATATTTATTCATTAGGCTCCGAGGAGCGAGATATTATAAACATGGGTCTCACGACCCAACATTGAAAGCATACAAGTCAAAGCACATGCGAAGCTTAACATGTCCGAGTACGCATAACTATAAATGAAAAAGGCTTAGAAGCCTGACTATCTACCAGATCCTGCCGAGGGCACAAGATCGTAGCTGAGGTAACAAGCTAAACATCGAAGTCCACACGGAACTACTAGCGAGACTGACATCTCTCTGCAAAACATAAAATAAGCAAACGTGAGTAGAAATGTACTCAGCAAGACTTACATCAGAACTAGCTACATATGCATCATGAAGTACTTGCATAGAGGAGGCGGTGACTGCATAAAAATTTGTTGTTAGTGTTGACACACATTTGAGAGTAACATTTTACTTCTCGAGCTTACTGGTGGTTGGTCATATGCGTTAGTTGGAAGTGCATGATCATAAGCATAGTTCGGGCATACAAAATATCTCTGCCCTTCCATCCATGCTTTCCATCGATCGGTGGACACCTTCATCTTGCAAAAATCTCCTCACCAACATGGCGGGATGTTGACATCTTTCTCCTTCACCTTGTCCAAAGATGCCTCCTCCCACTTGTTCGGCATGTCTTCTTGGTTAGCACACGGTGGCCTCGTCATGGAACCGGATGAAGCCATGCCTACAAAACCAAGAATTATTGGTTAACCCTAACCCCCACTTAACAATAACCACAACCCTAAGACCAACATAACCCTAACACCAACATCAAACACACATAACCCTAACCCTAGCATACTATGAAAGCCTAACCATACCAAATTAGCAAAGAAACATAACATGATTCAACACAAATTTCCAAATCCAAGCAAAAAATAGGGTTTCCCCAAACTAGCAAGATTTGAGCAAATGTGACAATTCCTATGGATGAAAACGAGGGGATCGGAGGAGATTACCTTAAGGGAGGGGTTGGCTTTGAAATCCACGGTCAAATACTCCGGATCTGAGAAGGATTTGAGAGGGAGAGAGGAGGCGAGGGGAGGCACCGAGCTTCGGGTTTGTGTGGAGGGTGGGGTGTGTGGGGAGGGGATGGGTGGGAGGAGTTGGTGCAGCCTAATAAATGTCCAGGTGTGCAGCGCCTAAGGGCAAGCGCCACACTACAAAGTGTAGCGCTTGCCCTTAGGCGCCACACACTGATATCTCAGATCGAGAGCACCAGAAGCGTTCTAGTAGCTTTTCCACCCCAAAATTTGCTTAGTCAGTGTGCAACGCCCAAGGGCAAGGCGCTGCATTCTACTGTGCAGCGCCCAACTGCTCGACGCTGCACTGTATAGTGTGGCTCCTTGCCCTTAGGCGCTGCACACTGACTTAGCAAATTTTTAGGTGCAAAACCTACTGGAATGCTTCTGTTGCTCTCTGGACTGGCATGTCCAGGTGTGCAGCACCTAAGGGCAAGGCGCTACACTGTGTAGTGTGGCGCCTTGCTCTTAGGCGCTGCACACCGACTTAGCAAATTTTTAGGTGCAAAACCTCTTCGAATGTACATTGCTCTCTGATGGCATGTTCAGGTGTGCAGCGCCTAAGGCCAAGGCGCTGCACTGTGTAGTGTGGCGCCTTGCCCTTAGGCGCTGCACACCTGGACATGCCAGTCCAGAGAGCAACAGAGGCATTCCAGTAGGTTATGCACAGTGCAACGCCTTGCCCTTGGGTGCCACACTACACAGTGCAGCGCCTTGGCCTTGGGCGCTGCACTAACTGTTGTTTTCAAATACCTACTGCTTTTTTTGTTTTGTGATTCATAAAGATGCCACATAATCATATCCAAATTACATGTAATAGTCCAAAACACAGAAATAGTAGTCCACTCACATAGTCATACACACATAGCACATATACTTGTCCAAATCACAGAGTCATACACACATAGAAATAGAGTAGTCCAATCACATAGTCATACACAAACATTGAGCCAAAACACATAGTGGCACAAATTTTGATTCATAAGAAGGTCACGGTCCTTGTAGTTTCTTCTTCTTCCTCTCTTCTTCTTATTCTTCTCCCTCCTCCCACCACCAAGGGATCTCACCTTCCCCCTCCGTGTCCTCCACCCCCTTCATTGTTTCCATACCTATGAAAAAGGCAATATAATAGTTAGTCACACAATACAAAATGACAACACAAGCATTGAGCCAAAAGAACAAGATCATAGTAAGTCACATACTCACATACGACAATGGTCCATTGAGCCAAGAGAACATTCCTCCACTACGGCCGCCGCCAAGGCCAAGATCACCACCACGGCCTCCACCAGCACCACGACCTCCGCCACCACCACGGCCTCTACCACCACCACGGCCAAGACCATCACCATGGCCTCTACCAGCAGCACGGCCAAGACCATCACCACGGCCTCTACCACCACCACGGCCAAGACCATCATCATGGCCTAGGCCTTCACCATGGCCAAGACCATCACCACGGCCTCTACCACCACCACGGACAAGACCATCACCACGACCAAGACCTTCACCATGGCCTCTACCACCACCACGGCCTCTTCTAAGAACAAGTTGACTCTCTCTTTGTTGCCTACTTCCTCGTTGGCTTGTTTGATTTGATTGGTTTGGCACTCCACCACTTGTTTGACTTGGTTGGCTACCCCTTGGTTGACTTGGTTGGCTATCATTTGCTTGGCTTGTGCTTGCACAATTTTTCTTTGATCTCTTTCTTGGTTTGGGACAAGTTCTTGTGTTGTGTCCCCCATGACTGCAGCCCCCACAACGGGATTGCTCACGAGGCTCCTAGAATTGGCCGGTGCCGTATTCTCCACCGCCACCACGGCCCCATCCGTCCATGTCACCTCTAAGACGCTTTGTCTTACGTCTTCCCCGTCTAATGACCTTCAATTCCGGGTCCGGCCATAGTTGAACTCCATGATACTCCGGCCATTGTGATTGGTCCAAGTATGGCTAGAACCATGGAGTCCATGTATTCTTTACCGTCTTGATTGAGAACTCGGACTCCCTCACGGTAAGAGGGTGATTGGCGTCCACATTCCTAACCCGGGATGCGTTTAACAAGTGCGAGCATGGGATATGAAGCAACGATGGCCTCATGCAGCTGCAATCACACCGTGTTAGGGAGACCTCGAAAGCCCGGCCTCCGTGTTGGTGGCCATCGTTTGTGGTTCCTCCAGGCTCTTTCACCTCATACTTCCACTCGTTGTTGTCATATAGTACAGCTTCTTGGGAGTCTGCCTTTTGTGATTGAAATTCCAACCATTCTTCAACCTTTGGTGGGAAATTCTACTTGTGCTTATCCTTGTTCTCACCAGCAATCTGCTTATCAGTCTCCATTGAGTACTTTAAAAAGTATCCATTCATCTTGTCAAATGTGTATTGAACTATTGCCGTCACGGGTAATGCACGTACACCCTTGAGCACCTTATTGAAGCATTCTGCCATATTGCTTGTCATTTGACCGTACCTCCGGCCATCTTCATCGAAAGCATGTGCCCACATATTCCTTTCGGCAATGTTCTTATTGAGAAACTCCTGACCGCCGGGGTCAAGTTTCTTGTGTCTGATCAATGCATTGAACAATGTGGCAAATCACTTGTTGGTGAAAGCGAGATAACAATCCTGAAGATCATCGGCCAACTCCTTGATACCACATGCCCTATAAAAGTTTGCACAAAAGTGCCTCATGCACCATCGATGATGCAACTTTGTATGTCCGGGAATGTCAACCACCACCGCATTTAGAATTCCAGGATGGCGATCCGATATGACATAAATTTCCCTTTCAGCCGGTAATACCCTTGTTCTCAGTTGACGCAAGAACCACTCCCAGTTATCATTGTTCTCCACCTCAACCAAAGCGAAAGCCAAAGGCAACACCCGGTTATTGACATCACTTGCTAGTGCAACCAATAAAGTGCCCTTGTATTGTCCGGTCAAGAACGTGCCATCAATGGCGATGACGGGCCGACAATGCTCAAAAGACCTCACATATTGCTCAAAGGCCCAAAATGCACGGCCAAATACTCGGACGGTCCTCCCGTTGTGAATCAATGTTTGGTGCCCATGAGGCTCAACCACGTGAACCATGCCTGGGTTTGTGGCGGCCATAGCTAACAACAACCTAGGGAGTCGGTTGTATGCTTCCTCCCAATTGCCATACAACATCTTGAATGCGGCTTGCTTCGCCTTCCATGCCATGCCATACTTCACCTTGTAATGAAAGATGGCTTTCACAAGGTCAATGACACTCTTGATGCTCATTGTTGGAAGTGTGGATATTTGGTTGGAAAGCCTGTAAGCGATGAACTCGGACGTGAGTTGTCTGTGTTGTTGGTACACAAGCTTGCCATCCACATTCTTGTGCCGGCACATGTGATTTGGTAGACAACTCACTATGCGCCAAGTGGGACCTCCTCTCCATGGCCTTGCATGCACAATCCATGGACAACTTGGCACTTCACGTTTGACTGTGTAACGCACATTGACGTCCGAGTTGGCCACTTTATGAGGACGATAATGCTTAAACGAGTAGTTGTCGAGCCACATCTTCAATTCCAAGAAGGATTGAAACTCACAACCGGGATATATCCCGTTCTTGCCGTCTTCCAAATCACGGTGAGAACTTGGCCTAGCTCCAAGAGATATGCATTTGCCACCATCCACAATGGTTTCATCCGCGAGACTAAGATCCTTGAACAATGGTGTCTTGTGATCCCGCCCGAATACCTTCTTGAATGCTTGGGCCTCCTTCGGCGTGAACCCCTCCTCATCAACTTCTTCATCGGGACCATCGTCATCCGAGTCTGATGCATATGCACGGGAAAAAGGGATGGATTGGTCTATTGTCTCTTGCACATGATATTGGTCGAGATCACCCACATTGTCGTCATGAAGATCAACTTTGTTGTCATCCTCCTCGTACTCATCATTCTCCTCTTCAAAAACTTCATTTTGGTTGTTTGGAGTCGGGATCAATGTTGGCCAATCTTGTTGCGTGAAATGAGGTTCACTCATTTGATCTTGGTTCATGGGTGGTGGAGTGCTAGCAACCAACGGGGAGGGGTTCCGGTTCAAGTCCAAATTCAAAGTAGACTCAACCTTCTTGGAGGCAAATAACTCAAGAGCCTTGTCTAGAGATTCGGCAACCGTCTCCTTGTATGCAACCCAACGTTGCTCAGAGTTCACACACATTGTCTTCCAACCTGATGTGCATTCCAAAACCAACATTATGCCTTCCCTCGAACTCAACAACGTCACTTGGGTCCATCCAATTCAAATCCTTCCTCACTTGGTCCAAAAGCTCTGCATAGCTAGGACTACTCTCAAACACCACGTCAAGCTCATCCGGGTCCGGCTCAACATTGCCTTTCAAAAAGGACTCTTTATCCACATGATGAACATAAACACATGTTCTCCCCATCCCTACAATAATCAAAAACACACATATATCAAGTAAGTACTTAACAAAAATATTTGCACACATATGCCCTAACATATATATGAATTAATAACCCTAACCCCCACATAACAATTACCACAACCCTAACCATAGCATAACCCTAACACCAACATCAAACACACATAACCCTAACCCTAGCATACTATGGAAGCCTAACCAACCCAAATTAGCAAAGAAACATAACATCATTCAACACAAATTTGCAAATACAAGCAAAAACTAGGGTTTGCCCAAACTAGCAAGATTTGAGCAAATGTGACAATTCCTATGGATGAAAACGAGGGGATCAGAGGAGATTACCTTAAGGGAGGGGTTGGCTTCGAAATCCACGGTCAAATACTCTGGATTTGCAAGATTTTAGAAGGATTTGAGAGGGGGGAGAGGGGAAGAGAGGAGGGGGGCAAGTCTAAGGGTTTGGGTGGGGTGGGGTGTGTGGGTGGGGGTGGGAGGGGAGAGAGGGTGGGGCCAGCCCAAGTTGATAACAGACTGTGCAGCGCCCAAGAGCTAGGCGCTGCACATTACAGGTGTGGCGCCTAAGCCTTAGGCGCTGCAGTGCTGTCTGTGGGGCCACAACTTGACCAGGGCTGCCACGCTGGCAGGAGGTGTGACGCCTAAGACAGAGGCGCTGCATAGTAGTGTGCGGCGCCCAGCTGTCGAGCGCCACACCAAAGGGTCAGCAGAGCGAAATTTTTTCGGAAGCAGGTCATTTTGTGATTTGATTTGGGCCTCAGGTCAAATATATGATTTCTGCCCTTTTCTACCAACGTCGCATCTTTTTCTTCAAGCTAGTCCGGGGTTTTCGTCCATTCCAAGCGATGAGCCATCACCTTCAGAATGGAAGTTGTCGGGTACATTGCATTATACGGTGTCACCCATGATGTCGTGGCTATTTCTATCGCCTTTAGGACAAGGCTTCTTTCTGAGGTGATGTTGCAGTCTTTTAAGTCCATACGCGTGATTCTTGCGTTCGTCTTAGACACAAGGTCTGAGACTGGAAGACGAAAGCGACGCTTCTTGCCCGGCTTATGTCCGTAATCGACAGGATCATGTCTAGGAAAACTGGTAGCCCATGAGATGGCAACGCCTCAAAGCGGTGATGTGGATCTCTTTAGCCTGCTCGACGAAGTTCGTTCCGGCATCTTTCACTCCAGGTAATACAACACTGTGCTTTTTTAGATGAAACACCCGGAGTGAAAGATGATGCAACAAACTTCATCGATCTTAGGAGCTCCACATCTCCGCCAAAAAGTACTTCGAGGTGCTGGTATCTCATGGACCAGAGTTAATTGCAAAAATCACCACATTTGGGGCTTCTTCTGCATAAAACAACCTGGTCTCTAATCATTTGCAAAAAACACCGCGCATTCGGTAAACTTTTTGCAAAAAGCACCGATCGCTTGATTTGCAGCCTCTGAGGGCGTTTCCGACAAGTGGGACCCAAAATAGGTGACGTGGCGTAACGGCGAGGCGGACGGCGCCGTTACTCACTACCTGGTCAAACCGACGCGATCGGCTCGCCTGACCGCACCAGCTCTCTCACAAATCTCGCCTGCACTCTCTCTCCCGCACTCTCTCGCTCCCTCGTGCTCCTCTTCCTCTCCGGCAGCCGCCGGCCACCATGGTGTCCTGGAGCGAGAGCGAAAGCACTGATGGCTCCGCCGCGCAGTACAACCTCACTCCCGACTCCCCTCTGAAGGCCAGTTGTTCCTCTGGTTCTTTGTTTGTTTTGGCCGCCGCTA
Organism: Aegilops longissima; assembly: GCA_021605205.1. Lineage (NCBI taxonomy): Eukaryota > Viridiplantae > Streptophyta > Magnoliopsida > Poales > Poaceae > Aegilops > Aegilops longissima. Next base: position 649,982,060 of record CM038680.1, read on the forward strand.
ATTTGTGTTCTAGGGTTCTACTAGTTCTGCTTGATTTGAACAAGTTTGTGTTGGATTGCCCAGATCCCAGCTACGATTGATGACCTGTTGTTCGAGGGTGCTGCTGTCGATTTGATGGTGATGTGCGAGCATGGGAATCCAGGGAGGAAATGTGTTGCATTCGAGGGGATAAGCACTGGGAGGAGGTTCATTGCCTGTGCCACTAAAGTAAGTATTTAGTCCTAGCTTTGCAGCAGTCCAGTTCATCATCTAGGGTTCATATTTACTGTTCATGTTCTAGGGTCCATAGGTACTGTTCATGTTCTGTTCTAGGGTTCGTAGTAACTGTTCTATGGTTAATAGTAACTCTTTATTAACTGAATCTGGTAGATAAACTTAACTGAATATGGTAGATTGACTTAACTGAATATGGTAGATTAACTTAACTGAATATGGTAGATTAACTTAACTGAATCTGATCAATTAACTTAACTGAATCTGATCAATTAACTTAATTGAATCTTGTACTTTAACCTAACTGAATGTGGTGCATTAACTTAACTGATTTTTTCTGTAACTAATTTAATCTGTAACTTCTTTGCAGGGTGCTAATAATTGTGGATTAGTGCACTGGGTAGATGAGGAGTGGCCAGATCATCTACAGAATGCTCTTCACAAGTTGTGGCTTATGTATGAGCGTAGCCAGCATGACAATAGGATGGCATGCCTGGAGCATTCATCTACTGTACACATACTCATACAGCAAAAAAAGAGCTACAGGAGACATATGAGAAGCTTGTTGAAGATGTTAACAACCTCCTAGATTCACAGGATAACCTGCCTGAGGTAAATCAGATGAATGATGATGCTGAGAACATTACAATCAGTGTGGAAAGCAGCTTTGCAAAGGATGAGGAGATCAAAAAATGGAAGGCTGCTCATGACCAGTTAAAGTTAATTCATGTAGCTCAAGCCACTGTCATTAGGAATTTGAAGTTCAAGCATCTCAAAGAGAAGGAAAAGATGAGCTCTGATAAGAGGACATTGGAGATTTGTTATGTTGACCTGAAGAAAGAGAAGGATCTGGTGGATAGTTGCATTGCTGAGCTGATGAAAGAGAAGGAGAAGTTGACCATGGAGAAGAGTACTCTTGCTTCCTGCATTGTTGAGCTCAAGACATCAGGTGATAGTAACAAGAGGAAGCTTCACCAGATTAAGGCTATTTGTGATGAAGACTAAGTTGAGTTGTAGTCTGACCGCGTGGGTCATTGTCTTTTGTAATAGCTTTGGACTAAAGCTTGTAATGTGTTAACTTTGGCTGTGTTGAACTATATTAATTGTGTAGTTGGGTTATTTGTGATGAAGACTAAGTTATGTCCATGAACTATGAATCTTAAGTACTAAGTTGGGTCATTTGATGTGTTCTTTCATTTTATGTTATGGTTTGTGATTAATGTTGTGTGAGGGAAGTTTTGGCCGAATTAAGGTGAGACCTAAGTTGTGTTTTGACCCAAACTTACTCATTTGGTGTATTCTCGACGTCGATCCACCCCAAATGACCTAGCTTAGCTGATTTGGGGTTTTGTCACCTTCGATCCACCCCAAATGACCTAACTCACTCATTTGGTTTTTTCTCGACGTCGATCCACCCCAAATGACCTAGCTTACTGATTTGGGGTTTTGTCACCTTCGATCCACCCCAAATGACCTAACTCACTCATTTGGGGTTTTGTCGACGTCGATCCACCCCAAATGACCTAGCTTACTGATTTGGGGTTTTGTCGCCTTCGATCCACCCCAAATGACCTAACTCACTCATTTGGTGTTTTCTCAACGTCGATCCACCCCAAATGGCCAAACTTACTCATTTGTGGCAACCACAGAGAAGCAAATCATCATAACAACAACAAGCATCATAAGAGCCATCATCGACAACAACAAGCACTCATGCATCATAGTCTTCAACATAACTATAAACAGTACTCATGCAAAAAATCTTGAACATAACTAGCATCATAAGAACAATCATGAACAACAACGGAGAAGCAATGATCATAACAACAAGCACTCATGCATCATAGTCTTCAACACAACCATAGTCCTCAACACAACCATAAATAGTTCAACACAACCATACATAGTTCAACACAACCATAAATAGTTCAACACAACCATACATAGTTCAAGCATCACTAGTTCCAGAGTTCAACACAACCATAAATAGTACCGTGCCAACATAGGCAACATGCTTCATAATGTTTTTACCATCAGCAGGACACCACAAACTTACCTGCTTCCCTTAGAACAATTGAACCACTCAGCCATCTTAAAAGATGGTTTTCTGACTCTTCCAGTACCTGCTGGTCTTGGAGGGATGAAGTTTTTCTTTTGCCTAGCAGCAGTAGTAGTAGAGGTACTTGGCCCAGCGGATGTAGAAGAACTGGGCCCAGCAGAAGATGCACTAGTAGTAGCTGCCCTTGGAGCTCTCCTGGATGCAGCTGGAGCTGATGGAGCTTTGCTTGCAGATGGTGTAGCTCTTGTGGGTGCCCTTGGAGCAGGAAGAGCTGATGGAGCTGCCCTTGGTACTGCTGGTGTAGCTCTTGTGGGTGCCCTTGGAGCAGGAGGAGCTGATGGAGCTTTGCTTGCTGTTGCTATGGCTCTTGTTGGTGCCCTTGGAGCTATCCTAGCATCAACTCTTCTATTTTCCTGGAATTACAACATAGACAGATCATATAAGATAGGAAACTTGCATAAACATAGACAGATTACAACATAGTCACAAAGTTACCTCATGCTAGTTCCTTCTCATTGCCAGAGCTGGCTTAAGAGTCTTGTGGCAGCTAGTGTACCTATGCCCAGCCAGGTTACAATTGCTACAAGTGATTGTACCCATCCTAAAAGTATCCTTGGGAGCTGGCTTCTCAAACCTACTCTTCCTCCTCTTAGTTTGTTTCTTTCCTGGCTTTTCTTTGAAAACTGGTGGCTCTATGTCAGGGGTACCAGTCTTTGGCCATAGATCAGGCCCAGGCACAGGGTAAACTATTGCACTGTAGGCTGCTTGGTACATGGGTTTCTTGAAGAAATCATTGACAAAATCTTCTGGGTGTAATTTTGCCTTGTTGATTGCAGAAACTGAATGATTGCAAGGAACCCCTGTCATGTCCCATTTCCTACAACCACATGTGTATGCTTGCAAATTAACTGCATATGCACTTTCTCCACTTGTAACTTGGTATATATCAGGTCCAACTTTGATAGATTGACAGTATCTTGAATGATGTTTTGCTTCTTCCAGCATTTCAGCATATTTTGGGCATATCTGCCACTTGGCTGTCTCAGTCTTAGTTCTATTTGTGTTGAACTTAACTAGCAACTTAGTTCTGATCCCATCAACCATAGTTTTAATTGGCTTGCCTCTTACATCAAGTATCATCTTGTTAAACACTTCACTAATATTGTTGACAACCAAGTTAGTTTTACAATTATTGTCCATGGCATGTCTAGCCCATGTATGTTTGGGAATCTTACTAAGCCATTTCCAAGCTGCCTCACACTCTCTTTTCATGCCATCCATTGCTACATCATATCCATGCTCAGTATATGAATAGCTAGCCTGATCCATGTATTTCTTTAACTCTTCACCTCTAAAGCCAGCAGTTTGAAAGTTCTGATAAATATGTCTAAGGCAGAATCTTTGTGGGCAGTTTGGAAAGACATTATTTATGGCTTTAGGAAGACTCTGTTTGAAACAACTAAAGTGTAACTAACAAGGCACTTGTTGACATATGATAGTGTATCGGATATGATAGTGTAGAGGAGCAGATTTTGGTTTTACCTTTTGCCTATCAGATATGATAGTGTAGTAGCCATACTTCCCAGACTCACCACCAATGGCATACTTGAGTTGTGTTAAAAACCAGGACCATCTTGCAGTGTCTTCTTTGTCAACTATTGCAAATGCAATAGGAAAAATGTTGTTATTACCATCTCTTCCTGTTGCAGCCCAGATTTGTTGCCCTGTGGTAAGCTTTATAAAACACCCATCAACACCTACAACAACACACATCACATTAGAAACAAAGTAGTGCACATGAACAAGCAATTAGCACAATAAGTACCTATGAACAAGCAATTAGCACAATAAGTACCTATGAAAGGTCTGCAGCCATTTAAGAAACCCTCTTTGCATGCATTTAGGCACATGAACAAGCCATGGAATCTAGGATTCTTGCTAGGATGTGCCCTCAAATGCTTTGTTGTAACAATGCATCTACTTCCTGGATTGGTATCCAATACAGCATGGAGGTAATCCCTTATCCTTGTATACTGCCCTTTGATCTCCTTGCACCACACTCTTAGCAACTTTCCTTGCTCTGTAGGCCATGTGAATGGACACTTCTATGCCATGTTTCTGCTTCAAATTCTCAATTATGGATTGGACTGGTGTGTTAATGTCTGTCCTCAACTGTTGCTCACACTCATGTGCCAACCATTTGGCAGTTACTTTGGTGCTCTCTCCTACTGCAGCATAATTGTGGTACAAGTTAATTTTCTTTATGCAAAATGTCTTCTCATGTGCTATCTGAGAGGCTGCAATAAAAAAGGGCATTTTGCACTACTGCAAACTGCAATAACCCTATCAGAACAATTCCTATGACAGGAATAGTTTCTGTTCTGTGAGATGTGGAATGTTTGAAGTGCCCTCCTGAATTGGCTCACATCTAGGAAACATAATTTCTTCACAAATTGCTCCTGTGGGTTCTCTCTCTTCTCATCATACCAAACCCTTGGTTTCTTCTTCTTAGCCCTACTCTTCCTACCAGCTGGAATCTTAAAAGCTGGTGGCTGAGCCCCATCATTGTCTTCCTGGCTTAAGTCACCTAGGTTGCTCTCCTCATCAGAGGAAGGGTACCAGTCCTGTTCTATAATTTGATCTATACTTGCATGAGATCTGGTTGTTGGCCCCTTTCTCTGACTGCCTCCTGTGCTGCTTCCTCCTATGCTGCTATTCACTGCTGCCTCCTACTCTGCTGCCTCATCCTCATGAACTCCCTCCTCCTCATCTGGTTCATATTGTTGGGGAATGTAGTAATTTCAAAAAATTTCCTACGAACACGCAAGACCATGGTGATGGCATAGCAACGAGAGGGGAGAGTGTCCGTCCACGTACCCTCGTAGACCGAAAGCGGAACGTTATAACAACGCGGTTGATGTAGTCGTGCGTCTTCACGATCCGACCGATCCAAGCACCGAGCGTCACGGCACCTCCGAGTTACGCACACGTTCAGCTCGATGGCGATCCCGGACTCGATCCAGCAAAGTGTCGGGGATGAGTTCCGTCGACGACGGCGTGGTGGCGATGTTGATGCTCCACCGGCGCAAGGCTTCGCTAAGCTCCGCGACGATATGACTTCTCCGGCGCAGGGCTTCGCCTAAGCTCATGACGATATGACCGAAGTGGAATATGGTGGAGGGGGCACCGCACACGGCTAAGGAACGATCCGTAGATCAACTTGTGTGTCATGGGGTGCCCCTTCCCCGTATAAAGGAGCCAAGGGGGTGCGGCCAGCCTTGGGAGGCGCTGGAGGAGTCCTACTCCCACCGGAGTAGGACTCCCCTGTCCTAGTTGGAGTAGGATTGGGGAGGGGAAGAGGAAGGCGCCGCCCCCTCTCCTTGTCCTATTCGGACTAGAGGGGAGGGGCGCAGCCCACCTGGCCGGCCCTTCCTCTTCTCCCTTGTGGCCCATGAAGGCCCATATACCCCCGGGGTTCCGTAACCCCGGTGTTCCTAACTTCTGTTTTCACTCGGAACCCTTCCAAGTCAAACATAGGCTTCAATATATCAATCTTTATGTCTCGACCATTTCGAGACTCCTCGTCATGTCCGTGATCACATCCGGGACTCGAACAACCTTCGTGCATCAATACTTATAAACTCATAATGAATCATCATCGAAGCGTTAAGCGTGCGGACCCTACGGGTTCGAGAACTATGTAGACATGACCTAGAACCATTCTCGGTCAATAACCAATAGCGGAACCTGGATGCCCATATTGGTTCCTACATATTCTCGAAGATCTTTATCGGTCAAACCGCATAACGACATACGTTGTTCCTTTGTCATCGGTATGTTACTTACCCGAGATTCGATCGTCGGTATCCAATACCTAGTTCAATCTCGTTACGTAAGTCTCTTTACTCGTTCCGTAATACATCATCTCACAACTAACTCATTAGTTGTAATGCTTGCAAGGCTTAGGTGATGTGTATTACCGAGAAGGCCTAGAGATACCTCTCCGACGATCGGAGTGACAAAACCTAATCTCGAAATCGCCAACCCAACAAGTACCTTTGGAGACACCTGTAGTACTCCTTTATAATCACCCGATTCGTTGTGACGTTTGGTAGTACCAAAGTGTTCCTCCGTAAACGGAGTTGCATAATCTCATAGTTACAGGAACATGTATGGGTCATGAAGAAAGCATTAACATACTAAACGATCAAGTGTTAAGCTAACGGAATGGGTCATGTCAATCAGATCATTCTCCTAATGATGTGATCCCGTTAATCAAATGACAACTCATGTCTATGGTTAGGAAACATAACCATCTTTGATTAACGAGCTAGTCAAGTAGAGGCATACTAGTGACACTCTGTTTGTCTATGTATTCACACATGTATTATGTTTCCTGTTAATACAATTCTAGCATGAATAATAAACATTTATCATGAAATAAGGAAATAAATAATAACTTTATTATTGCCTCTAGGGCATATTTCCTTCACATATAGCTCTTCAACATCAGTGTCCCCTTCAAAGTGGTTGAGTGGATCATCTCTATGTTTCTTCATTGCCTGTAGCCTAACAATTATGTCCTCATCTGCTAGAATCTCACTATCAGTATTACTGTCAGTACAATCTTCAGCAAGCAACTCTGGAAGTTTCCTTTTAGCTGCTCTGTATTTCTCTTTTCTTTTCTATTGCTCTTGAACTTCTCAATCTCTTTATTCCTATTCTCCTCCATTTGTTGCTCTATTTGCTCTTGCTCCTGATCAATGTCCATGAAATACTCATGCCTCTCCTCACCATTGTGGACTACAAATTCTGGTTCAATGCTATCATGTGTGTGCATGACCTGGACTGGCTCTGGTTGTGGCTTCACTGGACTAGGGAAAAGTACTCCAGATGTATCTATCTGATACACAAGTGGCTCACCTATTTCAGACAAAGGAACCTGGTCTTCATACACAGTGCCTCTGTTCAAATCAGCTGGTGTTGGAGCATCACTTCTCATTACTGTAATATTAACCACAGTTTCTCCTTTACTAGCTAGCTCATCCAGCGTCTCCTCCACCTTGTCATCATCTGTTAACTCTACCATTCCTGACACCCCAACACCTGGATCTCTGACATAATACATATAATCTCTACAGGAATAGCCTTCTAACTCTACAAGTGCAACTAGATCCCAGAAAGTTATGTCTGACAGGCTTATCTTTCTTTCCAAGTTATCTCTGTCAAAGAAATGAAATCTGACTTCCCAGACTTCATCATCCAAACTACAAACAAAATTATAGTAAAATATTCAGTACAAAGCTACTTTAAATGTTATATTCAAAGTTCAGTTAAAAGATTATTCAGTTAACAGATAAGTTAACACTTCAGTAAAATTACAGTAAAATGTTCAGTTACAAGTTCAGTTAAATGCCAAAAAATTAACACTTCAGACAAATGCTAAGTTAACAGATAAGTTAACACTTCAGTAAAATGTTCAATTAACAAATGTTTAATTACTAATTCAACTAAAACAGTAAATGTAACACTTCAATTAACTAAATATTCAGACAAATGAGTAAACTTAACACTTCAGTTTGTTGAATATTCAGACAAATGTTCAATTAGCATATAATTTAACACTTCAGTAAAATGTTCAATTAACTAGTGTTCAGTTACTAATTCAACTAAAACAGTAAACTTAACACTTCAATACCCTAAATATTCAGACAAATGTTAATTTAAATATTCAGACAAAATTTCAGTTAACCCTACAACCCTAACGTAGGAACAGCAGCCCTAGAACACTAACCCTAGAACCCAACTGGACGAACACCAGCCCTAGAACCCTAACCATAGAACCCTAACCATACAACCCTAACCCTAGAAGCCTAACCCTAGAAACCTAAACTACAAACCCAATCGGGGAAAAAGGGAGAACGCGGATGCATTACTTACCAGATGCCGCCGAACGAGGATGCCAAGTTTTGGCTGCCCGTCGGATCTTCCTTCACAGCTCGGGCGAACGCGGCCGCCGCCGCACATTCAACTGATGGGTTTGCCGCCGGCAGTTGGGGAGGAAGCGACGGCTGAGATGGATTTGAGCTACCACATAACTCCAGCGGATCTCCATCAGTAGCATCAGCAGCGCCTCCGTCGCGGGATTTCGCCATCGCCATGAGTGGGAGCACGAAGGAGGGAGAGAGAGTGCGGGCGAGATTTGTGAGAGAGCTGGTGCGGTCGGGCGAGTCGACCGCGTCGGTTTGACCAGGTAGTGAGTAACGGCGCCGCCCGCCTCGCCGTTACGCCACGTCACCTATTTTGGGTCCCACCTGTCAGAAACGCCCCCAGAGGCTGCAAATCAAGCGATCAGTGCTTTTTGCAAAAAGTTTACCGAATGCGCGGTGTTTTTTGCAAATGATTAGAGGCTAGGTTGTTTTCTGCAGAAGAAGCCCCAAATGTGGTGGTTTTTTGCAATTAACTCCATGGACCACGACTTTCATGGACATAATCCTGCCGACTACCCGCGATAAGCCGGGCGAGAAGCCCTGCCCTGCTTTCATATTCCAGTCTCGGACCCTGTGTCTGACAGGAACGCAAGCATCACGTGTGCAGACTTAAAAGCCATTCAGTATCACCTCAGAGAGAAGCATTTTCTCAGGGCCAACATTTTCATAGGGCCAAGGCGATAGAGATGGCCACGACATCATGGGTGACATTGTATACTGCAGTGTACCCCGATTGACTTGTTGAAACTGGATTCCCTTGTGAAGGCCATGTCCCATCGCTTGACTCGGACGAAGAACCCGGACGAGTATGAAGTGAAGTATGTGACCTTTGCAGAAACAGAAGTGTTTCTGCAAGCAGAAGTGTGTGTGTCCGTTCCTGGAAAGGTTGAGGGTTGCCTATTCCAACGCGTCCGAGCAGTTCGCTCTTGTCGAAGGAGACCGTCAAAAACTAGAGGGGCGGCATGCTGAAGTGGAGGCCTCGCATGAGTGGCTTCAGAAGGAGGTCGACGTGCATGACAAGCTGGCGGCCATGGCAAGGCAGCCCGAGAAGATGGCGGTGGCTTCATCGATTATTCTGAACTTGATTCATTGTCTTCTGATATGTTGTATGTGATTTTTTTTTGCCCGGACGCTTGTGCTAGGCGCACTGCAGCTTTGTTAGGACCCGTACAAAACCTGCACCCCAGCATGCAAAGTGCGAAATCAGACTCCGCGCCGGCTTAACCAGAGTCCTCACGGTGCAAAGTTAATGCAGAGACACAATCTCCTCAGCGATTCAATCGGCCATCAGTGTCTCTTATGCATAAAAATATATTTTGTTTCGGTTATTTTCTTTACTTCCTCCCATAGCATCAAGGCAAGAATCTAAAGTACATGCCATTTAATTCCTCGACGGCGAAACGAAAGGCGTGCCAACTTGCTTGCAGCCGCCTCACTTGCAGCAGTGACGACCACGTAACTAATTCAAGCGTGCAGCGTTGGAATGACACAACGATTGTTCGCAAAACATTTTTGTTGCTTGAAATGTGGTGTAAATGGACATTGTTCAGAGCGGATGGCATTCTCCCAACCACTTGTCTTGCAACACCCGCTACCTTAGAAATGTGGAAATTATAGAGCGCCTTTTTTCTTACAGTATTTATAGAGCACTTTTTTATACAAAAAAGATCAGATCTATTATAAAGATTCACCGGAAGTACAAAGTATCAAAACATAATAAAAATTACATCAACGTCTCCGAACGATCATTATCGTCACCGGAATGAGCCGCCGAAGCGCCGTTGTCGCCGCTCACATATCGGAGCCGGTTTGACCATGTCTATGACAACCGAAAGAACTTCATGCATGTGTCCCTAAGGACCAGCATCCTAAGGCCGCAGTTATCGCCTTTAAATCCTTAAATCAATCTGAAAAACCTAACACCAAATATCGTCGTTGCGGACGCACGAGAAACTCTAGCCTTGCCGCCTCGAGGAGCTGGCAGGAATCTACTCCAACGCTCCGTCTAACCTGTCCCAACGGACGAACTTGAGGAGAGAATCGGAACCCAGAAGATTGACTTGAAGAAGAAGCGCCGCCATCCGTCCAATCGGCGCCCCTGCGAGAACCAAAACACTACCTGTCTAACTGGAGCCGAGGCACTAGAAATCCCCTCCCTGCCACAGGCCGTTGGAGCGGCAGACAGAGGGGAGGCGAATCCACAAGGTTCACCAGTGGAGATCGAGGGGAGGAAGATTTTCCTAGTCGCCTTGAAGGGGAAAGAAAAGCTGAATTCGTCTTCGGTATTTACTAGAAGGGTTGGGTGCGCTTTGCTGCGCCGTTGGTGTTGTTGGATTTCCTAAAAACATTACTCACTCTTTCAAAGTATAAGGTGTATTACATTTTTAAAAAGTCAAACCTTTTTAAGTTTGATCAAATTTGTAGAGAAATATATCAAAATCCATAATACCAAATAGGTATAATTAGATTCATCAAGAAATTAATTTCCATATTTTTTTGTTTAATCTTGTGGATGCTGTCATTTTTTGTTCTGAACTTGGTCAAAGTAAAGGAATTTGACTTTCAAACTAATACCCCTTATATTTTGGAATTGACGGAATATTTAGTTTGGTAGGGCGGGAAGATGATGGAGTGTGTTTTGTTTTTTTATAATTCAATTATTTGGAGGGCCTTTATCGATGTGATTATGTGTTATCCGTGAAGAAACTCGTATTTATGTGGGAAAATTTCTGCGTCGGTAGCTGCATGTACTATATTGGTGCTACGGTACCATAAGTTTTTATAAGCCGGTTGTTGCTAATTGATTTGAAAAATGATTGACCCGATCAAAATCGTACACCAAATCCATTATTGAATACCACAATCGAATTGAAGAGCTTCAAAACTAAGGACAATAGTGAATTGAAATAATTAAATGGGAGAGCTCCTTGAAAAATTGTTGAGCCAGTCAAAATTGAGTGACTTTTTTTTAAATTAAAGACCTCAATTAATTATGAGGCGTTAAAAATTAGAAAGCATAATGTATATATAAAAGAATCGAATGAGACTTTGTGAAATTGTTGACCCAGACAAAATCGGATGACCCAATTTTAATTGGAGACCTCAATTGATTATGAGCCCTTTAAAATTAGAAAGATTAGTGTCATAGAGGATAGAGCACCTTATTATTCCTTAACGTGTCAATCACATCAGCGTATGACCCATGTACATACATGTAATCAGATTGGTAAGTATCAATTCTATATACTAGTATAAGTGTAGATAGATCCACCGTGAGGCACTCAGGCATCGCCCAAATCCACCAGGAGAGGTGTGTTGTCCCCTTTCTCCACCGTGAACGTCTTGAGCATCCGACACCCCGTCGCCGTTGTGACCTCGACGAAGTATCTGCCGTGGAAGCCTCTGAACTTGAAGTTCCCATCACCGTCGGCGCTCCCGCGCACGTCCGTCTTCCATTCCCTCTGGAGGTTCAAGAACATCTGGCCAGCTTCGTTGACGGTGCCGTCGCCGTCTACGAGCCAGGCGTCCTGCCGCCACATCGTGCCCTGCATGAACCCCCAGAGCACGACGCCCTCCACCGCAGGGTGCGCGTATGCCTCCCGGAGCACCACCTCCAGGTCCTTGGCGCGGAGGCTCACGTCGGGCTCGCACACGTCCAGCTCCGTGAACCAGACGGGCACGCCGGTGGCGGCGAGCCTGTCGAGCGCGGCGCAGATGACCTCCCCGACCGGGTTGCTCACGTGGCCCTGCAGCCCGATGCCGCGCACCACCGCGCCGCAGCTCTGCAGCCATGTGACCTGCTCGGCGTACTTGTCGGGGGTCGCGTTGGGGTCGTTGCCGCACTCCACGTTGAAGTCGTTGACGAAGAGCGCGGGCTCCGGGTCCAGCCGCGCCACCTCCTTGAACATGAACGCCGGCACGTCCTCGTCGCCGAGGCGGTCCCGGAAGAATTGGCCGTGCAGCATCTCGTTGTTGACGTCGTAGTGCGGGAACTTGCCGGCGTAGCGGGAGACAAGGCCCTCGAGGCGGCTCTGGACGGCGGACTTCAGCTGGTCCTTGTCGAGGTTCTTGACCCACTGCTGCACGTCGCCGTCCACGGACCAGAAGACGCAGTGGCCGCGGACGCGCTTGCCCAGGCGGTCGCAGAGCGCGAGGAGCGCGTCGGCGTTGGCGTAGTTGAGCTGGCCCTGCTGCGCCTCCGTGTGGTACCACTTGAGCTCGTTCTCGAAGACGGCCCAATCGAAGTGGTTGGTGAAGAAGTCGAGGAAGGCCGGGTTCTGGATGACCGTCGTGTTGATGCATGCCCCAAAAGGGAATGCATTGTCTAACTGCACGACGCGCACGGACGCCGCTCCCGTCGCCGCGCCCAGCTTGAGGACCACGTCCCTCTTGCGCGCCTGCATCAATAGGCGCCACAAAGCCCACGTCAATAATTATATATGCGGGCGACACATGGAAAGTGAAACATGGCTACGTATAGTGCACGCTCACTTTGTCAGTCTTGTCCTTGAGTTGCCTGAACCGCGCCTCCCGATCTGTCTGGTAGACGCGGAGATCCATGACCTTGATGTCAACCCCAACGGGGGCGCCGTGGACGTAAACCGCGGCGCTGCGCGGCTCCGTACTGAGCCGGAAGGCGCCCATGATCTCCGTCCAGGCGCCGGCCTCGGCGCAGACCGCGCCGCAGTCCACCTGCAGGCTCTCATTCTCATCGTCGTCCATAGTGACACCAAGGTTGACGCGCACAGTCCCCCGCGCCGCGCCTGCGCCGGGGCTGATCCACCCGGCCACGCGGTACGTGATCCCAGGCTTCAGGACGCCGCCCGTGATCGTCTGGCGCAGGCCGTCCTTCTCGTCGGCGCGCCCCGCCACGAGAATGTACCGGCCGCTGGGGTTGTTGCCATCGCCATTCCCCGCGGCGATGGCCGTCTCCTCCTCATTGTGCAGGGACAGCGTCGTCGTGCGCGAGCCGAAGGGTGTGCAGCCGGTGATCAGGCTGCCGTCCAGGTTCACGTCCTGAAAAAAGCAGTACACATGTGCACCATACAAATGAATGAGCTAGACTCATGAACTCATCGTACGTGTGCCACTAGTAAGAAAGTTCATACCGGAGTGCCTGCCATCTTACACGAGTGGGAGCGAGAGGCGATTGACCGGGAGTGCTAGCTCTTTCTGTTGTGGTCTGCACTCAGCACTGCAGTATGGGTGATGAGATTAATGCAGCTCTTTCCGGTGGCTGCGGTATTTAAAGGGGAATTTTGGCGGCGGCCGTCGATGTCTCGATCGAGAGGGATACAGACAGACACAGTTGAGTCGTATCACACATTCACAGGATAGAAAGAGTAACGGTGAAGAGTAGCAACACAAACCGGAAGCAACGAACGCTCTCTCTCTCTCTCTCTCTCTCTCTCTCTCTCTCTCTCTCTCTCTCTCTCTCTCTCTCTGCTGCTGCTGCTGCTGCTGCTGCTGCTCTAGAGTAACAGTGAAGATTGCACAACACGAAAGCTAGCTAGCTAAAGGCCGTCCTCGCAACCGTATATTTCACTTGCATATATGTCGGCGGCCGGCCGGCGACGATGGTGTAACTAATTCGTGATTTGTTGAAGCGTAGAGCGTCGGAATGCATGGCTTCACGGGACAAAAAACGGCTAAAAGCGTGTAACTGGGCTGTGCCATAGAGTATGGACGCGACGATCGTGATCGAATCTTGCCTGCTAGCTTAGCTCGACCGACCGGTCTAATCACGTTAAGCAATGGCCACAAGCATGCACGCACGCACGCGGGAGCGATTGAAGAGTCGAATCGTCCGTCGCGGCGCAAGCAAGCAACGCGCCGTGCACATAGAAGACTGTCCATTTTGGAAGGCGTGATCTGCTCCGATCGAGTGGAACAACACAGAAACACAATATATGCCGGCCTACCGAATCCATAGTGCACTTCATGTGCACAGATCGAGTTTCCACACGCACCAACCCATGTGCTTTCTTTTTCTTTTCTATATACTTTAGTAAGCAAGATAGTAGCTTAGCTCGGCCTTTTTTATTTAGAAGAGATAATTACAGTTAATAAAAAAATTGGTCGAAAACCGATACCAATGAATCACACAAACACACCAATCCCATGGCCGTGTCTCAAATGAGTTGAGGACTCAGTCACCCAAAGCGACCTGAGGCAACACCGTGCTTGATGATCCGGAGTCACCACTCCGGTTTACAAACTACATCAACACACCACATTGGCCTGAGGCCTCGTATCCGTCAAGTCGTCAACAACACTGAAGGAGGACACGCTCCACTAACATCTAAAAGAGGACCTGACCTACAAGGCGACGCCCTCAGCGAGGAGTAATGAGTACGCCGCCTACGACTGCTGCGCCAAAGTCGAAATTTGGGGTTTCACCTAGAAAACAGTAGATCCAAGTGACAAGGGAGATGTGGGGGCTCACATCATCACCGGCATGTCCAAAGTTGGTGCTAGGCTTTCACCTGGAGATCACATCTTGCCCCGTCATATGTCGAGCCACAATAGCGCTTGGACCCATACAACACACCACCGCCAGCCTCCCATATCATGGTCGTGGATCACTGTGTCACCTCAATCCACCATGGTTTCCCCCGATCCGCCACCAATTGTTAGCACCACCATGCCACCATCCTCCAAATGACTGCAGAAATTGTAGGATGGCTGAATATTTCGGTGTTATATTGATCTGACCCTCGTATAGCGTATGTATAGAGTACATTGTGAGGGGAGAGACATGGAGTAGACATGTTATGTTTAAACTAATTCTATCGCTATATCTCCTTGTCTCTAATTACACGTATGTACTTCTAACATTCTCCCTCAGTCATAGCGGGAGTGAAGCAAACGGTTGTGACTGAAATTGAAGTCATGCTCTTCCGTCGGTGGCTGCGTCCCATTCTGATGCCTTCCTTGTCTCTTCTCTGTTCCCTCTCACAGCCCAAGTGGGAGTGGCGTGGACACTAGTGATGACGCAGACGCCGTTGACTAGAATTGTTGTTGATGAGTAACTATAGACGTAGCCCTATATGTCGATGTCGAGGTAGCCAATCATGATGTAGTCATGATCGAGGTTGTTGTGTTCGATGATGTAGTCGTTGCGGATGATGAAGCCGCACAAAGCCGGAGGCGCAAAAAATGCGCTATGGAGGAGCTGCAGACGTGGATGATGCACCTTGTGGGTGTCAGAGGGTGCCGTCGGCGATGGGTCCACCAGTTTTGTCAGGACCCGAGCAAACCCATCGAGCACACATCATTTTTGCCAGGACCGAGTGGCCGTGCAAGGGGTTGTTGAGGGAGTCCTGGATTAGGGGTTCCTCGGACAGCCGGACTATATACTTTGGCCAGACTATTGGACTATGAAGATACAAGATTGAAGACTTCGTCCCATGTCCGGATGGGACTCTCCTTTGCATGGAAGACAAGCTTGGAAATTCGGATATGTAGATCTCCTCCCTTGTAACCGACTCTGTGTAACCCTAGCCCCCTCCGGTGTCTATATAAACCGGAGGGTTTAGTCCGTAGGACAACAACAATCATAATCATAGGCTAGCTTCTAGGGTTTAGCCTCTACGATCTCGTGGTAGATCAACTCTTGTAATACTCATATCATCAAGATCAATCAAGTAGGAAGTAGGGTATTACCTCCATCGAGAGGGCCCGAACCTGGGTAAACATTGTGTCCCCCGCCTCCTGTTACCATCTGCCTTAGACGCACAGTTCGGGACCCCCTACCCGAGATCCGCCGGTTTTGACACCGACATTGGTGCTTTCATTGAGAGTTCCACTGTGCCGTCACGATAAAGGCTTGATGGCTCCTTCGATCATCGGCAACGATGCGATCCAGGGTGAGGTTTTTCTCCCCGGACAGATCTTTGTATTCGGCGGCTTCGTACTGCGGGTCAACTCGCTTGACCATCTAGAGCAGATCGAGAGCTACGCCCCTAGCCGTCAGGTCAGGTTTGGAAACTTAAACTATACCACCGACCTCCACGGAGACTTGATCTTCAACGGATTCGAGCCCATGTCAGGTGTGCCGCACAGTCACGACGAGCATGACTTAGCTCTGCCATCGGACGGTGTTCGGGAGATCACACCTGTGGCTACTCCGGCCCTCAATCCGGAGCAGATTGCGCCGTCCGAGGACGGGTGGATGGACCCCACCACGGAGGCCGCACACTCAGCGGTGATAGAGCCGAATACTGACTTCACCTCCTACGAGACCTGTGTTGCCGGACCCTTGGATTCATCCCCGGCCACGGGCTCCGAACCGCCTGCGTCCGTGCCTTCGAATCTGATTGGGTGCCGATCATGGAGTTTTCCTCCGCGGATATCTTTCAGCACTCGCCCTTGGGCGACGTGCTGAATTCATTAAGGTCTCTCTCCTTGTCAGGAGGCCCTTGGCCGTACTATGTCTGGCTCGAGTGGGAAGCGGGCGACGAAGAAATTCATTCCCCACCCACCACCCACTTAATAGCCACTGTCGACGACTTAACCGACATGCTCGATTTCGGCTCCGAAGACATCGACGGCATGGATGACGATGCAGGAGAAGAACAGGAACCATCGTCCACAGGGCGCTGGATTGCCACCTCATCATATGATATATACATGGTGGACACCCCCAAAGAAAGCGATGGCAATAAGGCAATGGAGGATAATCCCCTCGAGAAGCAATCTAAGCACCGGCATCAACGTCACCGCTCTAAGCCCCGCCATAGCAAAAGCAGCGATACCGGCACAAGAGACAATAACGCTGCGGATAGTGCCGAAGACGAAGACAATCCCCTCCAGCCAGGCTTCGAGCGGGAGGATGGGCAAGCTAGCCCTAAGGAACAGACAACAGACGGAGAATCGGAGGATGACAATTATATGCCTCTCTCCGAAGACGAGGTGAGCCTCGACGACGCAGAATTTATCGTGCCTGAGGATCCCGTCGAACAGGAGCGCTTGAAGCGCCGGCTTATAGCCACAGCAAAAAGGCTGAAGAAAAAGCAACAACAGCTTCAAGCTGATCAAGATCTACTAGCAAATAGATGGACCGAGGTCCTGGCGGCCGAGGAATACGAACTCGAGCGCCCAACCAAAAGTTACCCAAAGTGCAGGTTGCTACCCCAACTCGAGGAGGAAGCACTACAACCTACGATTCTAGCGTATGATGCGGCTGACCGGTCACCTCGTGGCCGAGACAAAGCGGCATATCAGGCCGAAGTCCAGCCCCCACCCCGTCGCCAGTTAAACAAAAATACCAAGGCCCGAGGTAACACGCAGGACCTGCGAGACATATTGGAAAACAAAGCAGGACATGCAAGATCGATCTACGGATCACGGGGGCACGCCCCAACGCGTGCGACGACCGTCACGCCGGATATACTAAAAGCAAATCCGACAGGGCCGAATACAGCAGAGAAGACTTGTATGAACTGCGTCACGACATAGCCCGGCACAGAGGCGCCGCACACCCCCTATGCTTCACTAACGAAGTAATGGATCACGAATTCCCAGAAGGTTTTAAACCCGTGAACATTGAATCATATGATGGTACAACAGATCCCGTGGTATGGATTGAAGATTTCCTCCTCCACATCCACATGGCCTGCGGTGGTGATCTACATGCCATCAAGTACCTCCCACTAAAACTCAAAGGGCCGGCTCGGCATTGGCTGAATAGCCTGCCGGCAAACTCCATTGGCAGTTGGGAGAATTTGGAAGACGCATTCCTTGACAACTTCCAGGGCACTTATGTGCGACTACCGGATGCTGATGACTTCAGTCACATAACCCCACAGCCGGGGGAATCAGCCAGGAAATTCTGGACTCAGTTCCTAACTAAAAAGAACCAAATTATCGACTGTCCGGATGCCGAGGCCTTAGCGGCATTTAAGCATAACATCCGCGATGAGTGGCTCGCCCGACACCTCGGCCAAGAGAAGCCGAAGTCCATGGCAGCCCTCACGACACTCATGACCCGCTTTTGTGTGGGCAAGGACAGCTGGCTGGCTCGCAGCAACAACACATCAAGAAACCCTGGCAATTCAGATGCCAAAGATAGCAACGGTAGGCAGCGTCGCAACAGACACAAGCGCTGCAACAACGGCGACAACGCCGAAGACACGACAGTTAATGCCGGATTCAGTGGCTCTAAATCCGGTCAGCGGAAAAAGCCGTTCAAAAGAAGCAATCTGGGCCCGTCGAGTTTGGACCGCATACTCGATCGCTCGTCTCAAATTCACGGCACCCCCGATAAACCAGCCAACCACACCAAAAGAGAATGCTGGGTGTTCAAACAGGCCGGCAAGTTGAATGCCGAAAACAAGGAAAAGGGGCTTCATAGTGACGATGAGGAGGAGCCCCGTCCACCGAACACAGGAGGACAAAAGAAATTTCCTCCCCAAGTGAAAACGGTGAACATGATATACGCAACCCATATTCCCAAGCGGGAATGGAAGCGTGCACTAAGGGACGTCTATGCGATGGAGCCAGTCGCCCCAAAGTTCAACCCATGGTCTTCTTGTCCGATCACGTTCGATCACAGGGACCACCCAACCAGTATCCGTCATGGCGGTTCTGCCGCATTGGTCCTTGACCCCATCATTGACGGATTTCACCTCACTCGAGTCCTTATGGATGGTGGCAGCAGCCTGAACCTGCTCTTTCAGGATACAATGCGCACAATGGGTATAAACCCCTCGAGGATCAAACCCACAAAAACCACCTTTAAAGGTGTCATACCAGGTGTAGAGGCCTGTTGCACGGGCTCAATCACACTGGAAGTGGTCTTCGGATCTCCGGACAACTTCCGAAGCGAGGAGTTAATTTCGATATCGTCCCCTTCTGCAGTGGCTATCATGCACTGCTCGGGCGAACTGCATTCGCCAGATTCAACGCGGTACCGCATTATGCATACCTCAAGCTCAAAATGCCAGGACCTCGCGGGGTTATAACAGTTCATGGAAACACAGAACGCTCGCTCCGTACGAAGGAGCACAGCGCTGCCCTTGCAGCAGAAGTGCAAAATAGCCTTCTGAGGCAAACCGCCAATTCGGCGAAAAAGCCCCCGGACACCTTCAAGCGAGTCCGGAGTACCCTGCGACAGGATCACCAGGCACGTTCAGAGCTCGCCTAGAAATTCGGCCTCCGTCCTAGTCCCAGTCAAGCGGCTAAATTTGCGCCGCGCGTACATAATTACGCACTCAAGATACCATGGGCATAGGCGGAGGCACGGCTTCGGCACGGCCCACAATGCGGCTCGACCGCTTCAGGACCCTTATACCTTTAACATTTTCTTCCTTTCAGGCCCTTATTCTCTGAAGGCCCTCTCTGATCGTCTGATTATCGGACCCGTCACGGGAAGGAAACACCAAGGAAGCAAGAAGCTTTGACGTACAAGGGAATCCCCAGGTGGTCTCTGATAACGATCGCTATACCTGTTCTGCATACCCACACGCAGCTTGCCCTTGAATAGGACATGTCAAATAGTCCTATTTTTTACTTATTGCACTACCTGTATGCATACGCTTTGACGTATCATTTAAATAACAATCTATAGCATTAGCTCATTATGGCATTCCTTCATCCTTTTTCCCTGTCTGCTTATTTACGACAAATTGCACCCGTACATTCTGATACGTCCAGTGCGCCAGGGGCTTCAGTGTGCCCCATAACACGACATGAAAAGTCCGAACACTTTCGACAGTGCAGCACCCCGAACTTATAGCATTATATGCATCAGCTCCGAATCACGTCTTGGGTCAATAGTTGGGTTTGCCCGGCTCCCATGTTTTGGTACCTTACGTTCCGCTATATCGGCTAAGGTAGCACTGGGAGAACTACTACGATTGTGTCCCGGTTCTTTCGGACGAGCACCTCAGTAGAGAAAGACGAAAACTGACTGTCCTGATGCGGCGAGAGCTGGTCGCTGTTCGAGAGGTCTCAAATCCTTAAAAGATTTTTTCCGCTTCGGGCGAGGAGTCGGCCTTGTCCGATTTAGGCGTACATAGCGCGCCAAGTTCGGCCTTCCGAATACTAGGTGCTTCGCCAAAATTTAAAATTGTAGACTTCTATGGCTAAGTGAGAGTGATAAAGCTTTATAGTCTGATTGCCTGGTTCTTTGTGCTGAACACCTCCTTCGAAGGACCCAAAACTGGGATAAAGAGTGATCAGGTTTATCCCGAATACCTCAGTACTAGTTACATGGGGGCAGAAGACGACGACTGGCCAACTCTCAGATTTTGTAAACGGCCGCACATAAGGTAATATTTTAAATTAACAAGCATTACATAGCGCACATGAACTCGTTTCATATTACAGGATCACATGAGTACATTCATTCAAATATTACATCCTTAGCACATTCCTCTGCCACAAGGCGAGCATCCTTCAGGACACTGTCATAATACTTTTCGGGGTGGCGATGCTCCTTGCCCTCCGGCAGCCCCTCCTTCACCAACTTTTCGGCTTCCATCTTTGCCGAGTGCACTTTCGCCCGGGCAAAAGCCCTGCGCGCACCTTCAATGCAGACGGACCGCTTTATGACTTCAAACCATGGGCAGGCATTCACAAGCCACTTTACCAGGCCGAAGTAGCTGCCAGGCAAGGGCTCGCCAGGCCACATCTGGACTATGAGACCCCTCATGGCCAGTTCGGCCGCCTTATGAAGCTCGACCATTTGTTTCAACTGGTCGCTCAAGGGCATCGGATGTTCGGTCCTAGTATACTGAGACCAGAACAACTTCTCTGTTGAGCTCCCTTCCTTGTCCTGGTAGAACTCTGCGGCATCCGATACGCTGCGGGGCAGATCTGCGAACGCTCCTGGAGAGCTCCGAATTCGGGTAAGTAAAAGGAAAGTTTCCTTCACATGCTTGCTTTGCATAAAGAATGCCTTACCCGCTGCTATCTTCTTGACTGCCTGAATCTCCTTGAGGGCCTTTTGCGCTTCGGCCTTGGCATTTTGTGCGTTCTCGAGGGCCTTCGCAAACTCAAACCCTTGCATCTTGGAGTCACGCTCCAAGGACTTGTATTTCTTGAATCCTGGAGCTCTTGCAGAACCTCGCCGACCCGGGCCTCTTGCTTCTCGCGCTCGGTGCGCTCCTTGGCCGCTTTGTCTTCAGCCTCGGACAGCGCCTTCTTCAGGGCCGCCACTTCGGTCGTGGCCCCTAACAAAATTCATGACGATCCTATGATCTAACAACCACCTTCTTTTTTATCGATATACAGACGGGGTATCACTTACCTTTGTTCTCTTCGAGCTGCCTCTTGGTAAGGCCGAGCTCTTCCTCGGACCGCTCAAGGTCCCGCTTCAGCAAATTGTCCGGTGCCTCTGGATGGACAAAGGCCATCGGCACAGACGGCTCGCCCCCTTTGCGGGGTGTCGCCAGACAGAATCCGGAACCACTGGAGGTTCCGGCGCAGTATTCGGCTGGGAGCTAAACTTGCTGCCCCCGTCATTAGATTCCATGGGAGTCTTGCCCCCCATGCGCCCAGCATCTGGGATGTCGCCTTGGGGCGCCTCCAGAACTACCTCCCCTTGGTTCGGTGCCCTTTGAGACAACACCTCGACGTTGTCCGTAGGGCGGGGGGAGGAGGCGGCCAGGAGCGAATCGCTGTTCATCTCCGACTGGCCCAAAGACTCATCCGAAGAGGATATGTCGATATGGGCTTTGGATGGACTGCATGATCATGTTTGGCATGATAAGAAGCAATAAAACAAAATATACCAGAACTATTATGGTATACGGATGCTTACGACTTCGCCAGGGGCTTGTCCCTGGGTAATCACTCCTCGTCGCTGAAAGCGACCGCTGTGGAGCAGTCCGGAAGGAGGGTCCTTCCTTCTGATCCTTGGCCTCCCCGGATGGGGCGGCCTTCCTTTCTTGTCTCCCGACCGGGACTTTCCTCTTCCTCCTCCTCGTTTTCGTGGGAGGAGGGCGCCTTGGTGTTATCGGGCGATGAGTCCGATACAACCTTGCGCCGGAGACCTTTCCTGGTCCCGGCGGCCTTCTTCTTGGCCTTCTTCTCCGGCGCCTCATAGGGCACCGGAACTAGCATCTCCGTCAGGAGAGCCCTTGCTGGATCTTCGGGCAGTGGGGCCGGACAATCAATCCGCTCCGCTGTCGCGACCCAGTCCTGTTAAATGGCGTGGAGGCTCAGATCCTCACATGATTATACCGGGAAAGGAACATCTTATGAGATATAAGGAGCTTACGGATTGGCGGGCGCTTATGCTGAGTCTGTGATCCTCGGTAAGGGAGGAGGTACCTCGGCGGACTTGAACAGCACCTTCCGGATGTCTTGGTGCGTCGTGTCGAAAAGCTCTCGCAGCGTCTGGTGCTTAGCTGGGTCGAACTCCCACATATTGAATGCCCGCTTTGACAAGGGAGGATCCGCGAAGAGCATGACCTGACCACGCTGACAAGCTTGATTTTCTTGCTTATCATGTTTTTAACACAGTTCGAGTCCGTCAGCTCCACCGATGAGCCCTGTGATAGGCCCTTCTCTTTCCAGGAGGTGAGCCGCATGGGGATGCCGAATCAAAATTCGGGGGCCGCCACCCAGTTAGTGTCGCGCGGCTCGGTGATGTAGAACCACCCCGATTGCCACCCCTTCACGGTCTCCACGTAGGAGCCTTCGAGCCAGGTGACGTTGGGCATTTTGCCCACCATAGTGCCTCCGCACTCCGCTTGCTGGCCGACCACCACCTTCGGTTTCACGTTGAAAGTCTTCAGCCACAGGCCGAAGTGGGGCTTGATGCGGAGGAAGGCCTCACACACGATGATAAACACCGAGATGTTGAGGATGAAATTGGGGGCCAGATGATGGAAGTCCAGCCCGTAGTAGAACATGAGCCCGCGAACAAATGGGTGGAGGGGAAAACCCAGCCCGCGGACGAAGTGGGTAAGGAATACAACCCTCTCATGGGATTCTGGAGTAGGGACGATCTGCCCCGCGTCTAGGAGCCGGTGCGCGATGTCTGCGGCCAGGTATCCAGCTTCCCAGAGCTTCGTAATGTTCTCCTCCTTAACGGAGGAGACCATCCACTTGCCTCCCGCTTCAGACATGTTTGGAGTGGTTGTGCGGAGAAAATGCAAACTTGGGCGCTGGAGCTCGAGTGCGCGAGAATGGATAGGGAAGAAGAAGGCGTGGGTGAAAAAGAGGAGTCCTTGTCCCTTTATAAGGGTGGTAGAAACTGTGCACCTCCACACTTGACTGGTAAACTCGCTTATTCCCCAAGCACCGTGATTGATGGCGCGGTTGGGTTACCCACACCCGTATTGATGAGAATCCCGTGATAAGGGGACACGATCTCTGCTTCGACAAGACGTGCCAGGAAAACCGCCTCGCAATATGTGCAGTAGCTAGTTGAGAAAACCGGTTCGAATAATGACCGGGCCATGGCGTGATGTCACGCTACGAAAGTTGTAAGGAGATTAGATTTGTGGAATATTATACTCTCTACGGTGGTATGTGGAATTTGTTTTGCAGAGCCGGACACGATCCTTGTGTTCAAAATCTTCTATGGAGTATTCGGAGGAGGAACCCACCTTGCAATGCCGAAGACAATCTGCGCGCCGGACTTATCGTCATTCAAGCCTGGTTCACGGGCTACTGAGGGAGTCCTGGATTAGGGGGTCCTCGGACAGCCGGACTATATACTTTGGCCGAACTGTTGGACTATCAAGATACAAGATTGAAGACTTCGTCCCGTGTCCGGATGGGACTCTCCTTTGCATGGAAGGCAAGCTTGGCAATTCGGATATGTAGATCTCCTCCCTTGTAACCGACTCTGTGTAACCCTAGCCCCCTCCGGTGTCTATATAAACCGGAGGGTTTAGTCCGTAGGAAAACAACAATCATAATCATAGGCCAGCTTCTAGGGTTTAGCCTCTACGATCTCGTGGTAGATCAACTCTTGTAATACTCATATCATCAAGATCAATCAAGCAGGAAGTAGGGTATCACCTCCATCGAGAGGGCCCGAACCTGGGTAAACATTGTGTCCCCTGATACATCTCCAACGTATCTATAATTTTTGATTGCTCCATGCTATATTATCTACTGTTTTGGGCAATATTGGGCTTTATTTTCCACTTTTATAGTATTTTTGGGACTAACCTATTAACTGGAGGCCCAACCCAGAATTGTTGTTTTTTGCCTATTTCAGAGTTTCGAAGAAACCTAATTCGATGTAATTGTTGTTTTGGACGATGTTCTCCCCCTTTCTCGTGGAGATCTATTAGATGTAATCTTCTTTTTGCGGTGTGTTTGTTGAGATCGATGAATTGTGGGTTTATGATCAAGATTATCTATGAACAATATTTGAATCTTCTCTGAATTATTTTATGTATGATTGGTTATCTTTGCAAGTCTCTTCGAATCATCAGTTTGGTTTGGCCTACTAGATTGGTTTTTCTTGCAATGGGAGAAGTGCTTAGCTTTGGGTTCAATCTTGCGTGTCCTTTCCCAAAGGATGGGGGCAGCAAGGCACGATTGTATTGTTGCCATCGAGGATAACAAGATGGGTTTTTTATCATATTGCATGAATTTATCCTTCTACATCATGTCATCTTGCTTAAGGTGTTACTCTGTTTTCTTTAACTTAATACTCTAGATGCATGCTGGATAGCGGTCGATGAGTGGAGTAATAGTAGTAGATGCAGGCAGGAGTCGGTCTACTTGTCTCGGACGTGATGCCTATATACATGATCATACCTAGATATTCTCATAACTATGCTCAATTCTGTCAATTGCTCAACAGTAATTCGTTCACCCTATAGCCCCCGGGTCTATCTCCATTATATTAATCTTCCATCACTTTATTTATTTGTTTTGCTTTTACTTTTCTTTTATTTTACTTTGCATATTTATCATAAAAATACCAAAAATATTATCTATCATCTCTATCAGATCTCACTCTCGTAAGTGACCGTGAAGGGATTGACAACCCCTAATCGCGTTGGTTGCGAGGAGTTATTTGCTTTGTGTAGGTACGAGGGACTCGCGCGTAGCCTCCTACTGGATTGATACCTTGGTTCTCAAAAACTGAGGGAAATACTTACGCTACTTTGCTGCATCATCTTTCCTCTTCAAGGAAATCCAATGCAGTGCTCAAGAGGTAGCATCCCCCGCCTCCTGTTACCATCCGCCTTAGACGCACAGTTCGGGACCCCTTACCCGAGATCCGCCGGTTTTGACACCGACAGTCATCACTAAAGTGGCATCGTGTTGATGTAGTCATGTCGTTGTAAATGACATGGTCGATGTCGTTGTCGTGACGCGGCCATTGTCGTCGTCGAAGTCGCATCTTGCAAAAAAATCTGTCAGAGGACGATAGGTGTCCATCTTGTGGACGGCGCGGTGGCGGTGTGTTGACAAAGATGTTGATGAAGACCTTGGCGATAAAGTGTCGCCCATGGCGTTGTAGCGACACCTCGATGGTAATGTGTCACTTGAAAGCGTCCCTCCCGATAACGAAGTGTCAATGTTGTGTTGTGTTGGGGAACGCAGTGTTTCAAAAAATTTACCTACGATCACGCAAGATCTATCTATGTGATGCATAGCACCGAGCGGGAGAGTGTGTCCACGTACCCTCGTAGACTGAAAGCAGAAGCATTAAGTAACGCGGTTGATGTAGTCGAACGTCTTCGCGATCCAACCGATCAAGTACCGAACGCACGGCACCTCCGCGATCTGCACCGTTCAGCTCGGTGACGTCCCTCATACTCTTGATCTAGCTGAGGTCGAGGAAGAGTTTCTCAGCACAACGACGTGATGACGGTGATGATGAAGTTACCGACGCAGGGCTTCGCCTAGGCACTACAACGATATGACGGAGGTGGAAATATGTGGAGGGGGCACCGAACACGGCTAAACAATCAACTTGTGTGTCTATGGGGTGCCCCCTCCCCCGTATATAAAGGAGTGGAGGAGGGGGAGGGCCGGCCTCATGGGGCGCGCCCAAGGGGGGGATTCCTACTCCTAGTAGGAGTAGGTTTCCCCCCCTTCCCTAATTGGAGTAGGAGAAGAAGGAAGAGGGAGAGGGAGTGAAGGAAAGGCCCCCCTCCCAATTAAGATTGCGGTCGGGGGGCGCGCGCCTCCCACTTGGCCGCCTCCTCCTCTCTTCCACCATGGCCCATTAAGGCCCACTAACTCCCCCGGGGGTTCCGGTAACCCCCCGGTACTCCGGAAATTGCCCGAACTCATCCGAAACCTTTTCGGTGTCCAAACATAGCCTTCCAATGTATCAATCATCATTTCTCGACCATTTCGAGACCCCTCGTCATGTCTGTGATCACATCCGGGACTCCGAACAACCTTCAGTACATCAAAAAACATAAACTCATAATACTGATCGTCATCGAATGTTAAGCGTGCGGACCCTATGTGTTCGAGAACTATGTAGACATGACCGAGACTCATCTCCGGTCAATAACTAATAACGGAACCTGGATGCTCATATTGGTTCCCACATATTCTACGAAGATCTTTATCGGTCAAACCGCATAACAACATACATTGTTCCCTTTGTCATCGGTATTTTACTTGCCCGAGATTCGATA
This sequence comes from Aegilops longissima, assembly GCA_021605205.1. Classification (NCBI taxonomy): domain Eukaryota; kingdom Viridiplantae; phylum Streptophyta; class Magnoliopsida; order Poales; family Poaceae; genus Aegilops; species Aegilops longissima. Next base: position 650,008,897 of record CM038680.1, read on the forward strand.
GTCGGTATCATCATACCTAGTTCAATCTCATTACCGGCAAGTCACTTTACTCGTTTCGTAATGCATCATCCTGTAACTAACTCATTAGTTACATTGCTTGCAAGGCTTATAGTGATGCGCATTACCGAGAGGGCCCAGAGATACCTCTCCGACAATCGGAGTGACAAATCCTAATCTCGATCTATGCCAACTCAACAAACACCATCGGGGACACCTGTAGAGCATCTTTATAATCACCAAGTTACGTTGTGACGTTTGATAGCTAACTAAGTGTTCCTTCTTGTAAGTGCATCTAGTGCCACCCCTAGTTTGGTTTTGGAGTATTGACAACAAACGTGGTTGAGGGACTAATGTGTTTGTGAGAATTGCAGGATAACACAGGTAGTAGTCCCTCATTGATTCGGTTTACCTACCGGAGATGACCCCTAAAAATGTATGAAGACATTGAAGACAATGGTGGTACGTGAAGATATTCATATTGAAGACTATGACAGAAGAAGACATTGACTGAAGACTATGGAGCGCGAAGACTTAGCTGTTTCATTGTTTCTTTTCTTCTTTGTTGAGTCATAGGAACCATTTGACTTTGTTAAGTGGGGTCCAAGTGAACAAAGTCGAGTGGTCAAGTGATGCTCAACCAAAATCCTATGTCTTCGAGCGAAGACAATGAGAGAAAATCTTATCCAGAGTTGGATAAGTCAACTTTACTTGTAGCCCAAGTCATGTTGTTGCGTGAGTTTGAAATCTGACCGTTGTGGCACGTGTCAGTTCCTTAGTGACCCAGGTTCATTTCGGACAAATCAGTTCGGATTGCCTAGTGGCTATAAATAGCCCACCCCCTACACCATAAATTGGTGGCTGCTCAGAGTTAGTACACGGCTTTTGTCGTTGAGAGCAACCCACCTCCGAAGAGTTTGAGAGAAATCCTTGTGAGGACAAAGCCCAAACCACCCAGAGCCCAAAGAGTGTTTGGCATCACTGAAGTCTTTCTGTCCGCGTGATCTGAAGACTTGTTACACTTGAGGACTGTGAATCCTCTAGCCGGTTAGGCGTCACGTTCTGAGCATCCAAGAGTAATTGTGGATCGCCGGTGAACAAAGTCTGTGAAGGTTTGGAAGTCTACCTTGAAGACTTACCAGAGTGATTGGGCGGGGACTGTGTGTCCTTAGCTCAAGGGGAATAAGGTGAAGACACGGTCTTCTGAGTTCAATCTCAGCCTCCCTAACCAGGACGTCACAGCTTGTCACAAAGAATCGAACTGGTCGAACAAATCCTTGTCTTCACAACACACGGGTTCTATCTCTTACTCTCCTTACTTACAGCTTTGTCTTTGTGAAGTCATTGCTGATTGCTCTACCTGTTTGACTTCACTGTGCGACTGCTTGTTCTGATTGGCTTCATACTATCTTCCATCCTGATCCTACTTCCTAGCTGCTATCAGTCATCATGCTTTAGCTTCATACTTGTTTGACTATGGTTTGTCTAGTATAGTTCATCTTCCGCTCCGTGTTCATAGGTCCAGTTTTCATGTTTGTCTTCGAAACTTTCATGTTTTGAAGACTTTCATAAAAATCGTCTATTCACACCCCCTCTAGTCGATAACTAGCACTTTCAACTGGTATCAGAGCCTGGTACTCCCTTGTTCTGTGTGATTCGGTTTAACCACCTGGAGGTTAGCTATGTCGACTGCAGGGATAATCAAAGTCTCCGCTGCGCGCCCTATCTTTGATGGCACTGAATATACCTACTGGAAGAATAAGATGCGTATGCATCTTGAAGCCATTGATGTCGATCTGTGGTATGTCGTCAAGAACGGCGTTCCCAAGACTGGTGAAGGTGTCACTCCTACTGATGTCAAGAAGTTCATTCAACTCGATTCCACTGCGAAGAACATCATCTGTGGTCATCTGACCAAAGGGCAGTATGGCCGTGTGAGTGCTTTGGAAACGTCGAAGCTAGTCTGGGACTAGCTCTCCAAGGTCAATGAAGGCGTTTCAACTCAGAGAGATCAAAGAATCAGTGTTCTACACAACCTCTTCAACCGTTTCAAGAGAAATGACAATGAGAATGTCCAGCTCACGTTTGATCACCTCACTGACATCACAAATGAGCTTCAGGCTCCCGCGCCACTGAGATCACAAAGCATGAAATCGTCAAGACGCTTCTGAGATCTCTTGACAGCTCATTTGACACTCTAGCTCTTATGATTCAAGAACACCCTGACTTCAAGACACTCGATCCATCTGACATACTTGAGAGGCTTAACACACATGAGTTCCAGCTATCTGAGAAAAGAGATATCTATGGTCCCAACTATGGCGAACTCGCTTTGAAGGCAAAGGCTATTTCCTCATCTCAAGAAGAATCACCGCAGTTCCGTGAAGTCAAGACCTTGGAAAGGAGCTCGCTATGCTTGTGAAGAAGTTCCAGAAGTTCACTAAGAAGAAAGGCTTCAGAAAGTCTTCACGATCCAGCTCAAGAAATGATGAAGCTTCTTCCCATGACCACAAGAAGGGAACCTGTCACAAGTGCAAGAAACCTGGTCACTACATCTCTGAGTGTCCACAGTGGGACAATGAGAAGAAAAAGAAGAGCAAGGAGTATGATTCTTATGACAAGAAGAAGAACAAATACTCAAAATCTTCTTCCAAGTCAACTTCCAAGTCTTCACCACACAAGAAAAGTTCGTCTGGCAAGGCTCGTGCTTTTGTTGGCAAGGAAATGGATTCAGAGGAGGAGTTTGCTTCTGAGGAGGCAGAAGTGGTGGAGTCTGAGGAGGAGTCTGACTCTGGCGTTGCAAGTCTAGCTCTGGCTTCAGCCTACGTTGCCAAGTCCATCTTCAACACTAAAGACAATGTGTCCATCACCAACGCTGATGCCATTGACAAGGACGACTCTGCTCCCACTTACTGCTTCATGGCACGCGGTGCCAACGTAAACTCACGCGATGCTTACTTTCAAACATCAAGTGAAGATGACCCTGATTGTGAATCCAAACCCAGCTACAAAACACTTGCTAAAATTGCAACTGAACAACAGAAAGCTGTAACATATTCAAAAACTGTTAGACAAAAGCGATGATCTGTTGGACGCTGAAATGACACGATCTCAGTCCTTAATTGAAGACATAAAAAATCTTCATGTTAAGTACCAAGAGCTTGAAGGTCGTCATGAATCACTCTCAACAACCCATGAAAAGCTTTCCTATGATTATCTTCAAAGGAAGCAAGATCTTGAGAAATTGAGAGCGGCTCATGAAGATCTTCAAAAGGAAAACGAGTCACTTCGCGCTCAACAGATCAGTCCCGCTCGGGAAGGATTTGAACCACCATGTTTAAAATGTCTTGAGCGTGATAACGCTAATTCTGTTGCTGAGTGTTCTACTGCTGCTACTGCTTCAATATCTTCAACCATCGATGTGGTAACTAACCCCTCTGCGGAGGATGCCACTGCTGTTGCTAATGAAAATGCTAGATTGAAGACATTGCTTGAAACAGGAATGTACAAAAGCCTGAAGGGGCATCAGACACTGTGTGATGTCCTCAAAAAGCATATCTTGAACCGAAACCCTAGGAAAGAGGGTGTTGGGTTCGAGAGGAAAATGAATGTTGATGGTTCTTACTGGAAGCCTGAGAAGTACCCCAAAACCACATGGGTTGCTGCAAAGGAACCTTCAATGGATCCATCTACCTTATCTGGATTTACATGTGCTAACCCAATTGCTATTGATGAATCCTTTGATGCAAACTATAAACTGTTTAAGAATCAGAATGGTGAAGTGTTTGCCAGGTATATTGGTACTAACTGCACGAATGGACCACCTATGAAGAAGATCTGGGTACCTAAACAGTATATTGAGAATCTTCATGTGAATGTCTTCATGACACCACCAAGGAAGAAGACAAACCCTAGACCTATGGCTTCATATGGCCCAAAGGCTTCATACAGATACAGGACTCACCTGAGTTACCTAATGCCAATGTTTTGCAGGGAAACCATACTCAGTCTTATGAATATGAGCGTGTGTCTTCAAACCGCTATGTTCATAGAACTAAGAACTTTTCTGCTTATTCATATGAGTATCGTTCTTCTCCTGCAAGGCTATTTGCTAGGGCTCCAAAGCCGAAATTCTCAGATGCTGCACTTAGACTCATTGCTTCTAAGCCACCCCTGAAGATGTGGGTGGTTAAGAAGAATTAACTTTCTTTTGCAGGGAAAGGTCTCCAGCCGGAAATCAAAGGCGCCCGATGCTATTGCTGGGGACCTAAAACACATTACGGGACACAAGATAAAATGCCCAAATGGTCTTACTATGTATTTCATTTCTGAATCGTTTGCCAGTCATATTATCAGTCCTAACCTTGATCTGAGCTTTGATAATCCTCTTGTGAGTCAAATGTTTATGCTTCACAATACTCTCTGTGAAGCCTATCCTCCTAACTGCACTGTAAGGTACGACACCTCGTGCTTCAGAATGGATTATGGACAGCGGATGGACTAACCACATGAATGGTGATCAAAGTCTTCTCATGGACTCAACCTTACGTCCATGTGATAAAAGTCACATCACATTCGCTGACACTGGTAAAAGCAAGGTATTGGGCCTAGGTAGAGTTGCAATCTCAAGGGATCAGCACATGGACAAAGTGATGCTTGTTGAATCCCTTGGTTTCAACTTAATATCGGTCTCAATGCTTTGTGACTTAAACATGATTGTGCTATTTGGAAAATATTGTTGCCTTGTACTAATGGAATCTGACAAGTCTCTAGTCTTCGAAGGGTATAGAAAAGATGATCTGTACATGGTAGACTTCTCAGCAGGACCACAGATGGCCGTATGTCTTCTAGCAAAGTTTTCAGAGTGCTGGCTCTGGCATCGGAGGCTAGGGCATGCTAGCATGAGGAACCTATACACTCTCGCCAAGAAGAAGCACGTCATAGGCATCGAAGGCATCAAGTTCAAGAAATATCATCTATGTGGTGCTTGTGAAGCTGGGAAGATGACAAGGGCCAAGCATCCCTTGAAGACAATCATGACTACATCTCGACCTATTGAGTTGCTCCACATGGACTTGTTTGGTCCCACTCACTACTCTACTCTCACTGCAACTGCTTGTCTCTATGGGTTCGTTATTGTTGATGATTAATCAAGATACACTTGGGTGCACATAATTCTCTTCAAGACTGAAGTGCAGGATGTCTTCAGACGCTTCGCCAACCGCGCCATGAACAACTATGACATCAAGATCAAGAACATTAGGAGTGACAACGGCACAGAATTCAAGAACACATGCCTCGACCTTTATCTTGACACCTTAGGCATCACTCATGAGTTTTCTGCTCCTTACACACCTCAGCAGAATGGCATCATGGAGCGCAAGAACAGAACCCTTATTGAGATGGCTCGACGATGCTTGACTTAATACAAGACTCCAAGAAAATTCTGGCCCGAAGCCATTGATACTGCATGCCATGTCATCAACCGTGTTTATCTTCACAAGCTTCTGAAGAAAACATCCTATGAGCTTCTAACTGGTAAGAAGCCAAACGTAAGCTACTTCAGAGTATTTGGTGCTAGGTGTTGGATCAAGGATCCACATCACACTTCAAAATTTGCATCGAAAGCACATGAGGGTTTTATGATTGGTTATGGAAAGGACTCGCACTCCTACAGAGTATTCAACCTTTTTCACTACAAAGTGGTTGAAACTGTGGATGTGCGGTTCGATGAAACTAACGGCTCGCAAAGAGAGCACCTGCCAAATGTGCTAGATGGTGTACCTGCCAGTGAATCAATCAAGCTAATGGGAACAGGAGAGATCATACCATCGGAGGCCCAGCCTGAAGAGGAACTTATAATTTCTGCACCTGATCAACCTGAAGACATTTCTCAGTCTGAAGACAATCCTCCAAATGATGACAATGATCAGCAAGAGCAAAATCTTCGTCCAGTTCATCCTCGTGTTGCTAATGAAGTTCAGATTGAGAAGATAATTGATAGCATCAATGCACCTGGTCCACTCACTCGTTCAAGAGCAACACAGTTAGCAAATTTATGTGGGCACTTTGCATTTGTCTCAATCTCTGAACCCAAGAAAGTTGCTGAAGCCTTCATGGAACCTGAATGGATTCAAGCTATGCAAGACGATCTTCAACAGTTTGAGCTGAACAATGTGTGGGAATTATTCAAGCGTCCTGACACTTGCAAGCACAACATAATAGGAAGAAAATGGATATATCGCAACAAACAAGACGAGCATGGTCAAGTAGTCAGAAACAAAGCACGGCTCGTTGCTCAAGGATCCACACAAGTTGAAGGAATTGACTTTGATGAAACATTTGCTCCAGTGCCTAGGCTTGAAGCCATTCGCATACTGCTAGCTTACGCAAATCATCATAACATCCTTATGTATCAAATGGATGTGAAGAGTGCCTTTCTCAATGGAAAGATTGAAGAAGAAGTGTATGTTGCACAACCCCTGGCTTTGAAGACCCAAAACATCCTGATATGGTATACAAGCTCAACAAGGCGCTGTATGGCCTGAAACAAGCCCCTCGTGCTTGGTATGACACACTCAAAGACTTCCTGAAGAGCAAAGGCTTCAAACCTGGTTCTCTAGATCCCACTATCTTCACGAAGACAGATGATGGTGAACTATTTGTGTGCCAAATCTATGTGGATGACATTATCTTCGGCTGCACCAACAAGAAATACAATGATGATTTTGGTCACATGATGCAAGAACAATATCAAATGTCCATGATGGGAGAGCTGAAGTTCTTTCTCGGTCTTCAAATCCGCCAGCAACGCAACGACATCTTCATATCTCAAGAAAAATATCTCAAAGATTGCCTGAAGAAGTTTGGAATGCAAGATTGCAAAGGATACACGACGCCAATGCGGCAATGCCAACCAAAAGTCGTCTAAGCCCCGACGCCAATGGTAAAGATTTCGATCAAAAGGTATACCGCTCCATGATTGGCTCTTTACTTTACTTATGAGCATCTAGGCCAGATATCATGCTTAGTGTTTGCATGTGTGCCCGATTTCAAGCGGCACCAAAGGAGTCGCATCACTTAGCTGTGAAGCAAATTCTTCGATATTTGGCTTACACCCCAACACTAGGATTATGGTATCCAAAGGGCTCAGAGTTTGATCTGGTTGGATTTTTGGATGCTGATTATGCTGGTGACAAGGTGGATCGAAAGTCTACATCAGGCACATGTCACTTTCTGGGTTGATCTCTTGTCTGTTGGTCTTCAAAGAAGCAGAACTGTGTATCACTCTCAACTGCTGAATCTGAATACATTGCTGTTGGATCTTGCTGCGCTTAGCTTCTGTGGATGAAGGAAACTCTTAAGGACTATGGCATCCATCTGAAGCATGTGCCACTCTACTGCGATAATGAAAGCGCAATCAAGATTGCTAATAACCCAGTTCAGCACTCGAAGACAAAGCACATTGAAATTCATCATCACTTCCTCAGAGATCATGTTATGAAAGAAGATATTGATATCATTCACGTCAAGACAGAAGAGCAGTTGGCTGATATCTTCACTAAGCCCTTGGATGAGAAAAGGTTTTGCAAGTTGCGGTGTGAGATAAGTATCTTGGAATCCTCGAATGTCCTGTGATTAGGCACACATCCTAACACTTATGCATTTTGATGACTTAGATGTGCAACACACGAAGTAATGTATATCTTCAATCAATGAAGACGTACACTCTAAGTGTGAATACATTAATGTGGAAATTGACTTCAGAGCGCCACGATAATTGTGCGCCGTGTCTGGGTCTAATACTTCCTATACGGTGGGTAACGCCACCACCAAACTCTTATGAAATGTTTTCTAATGACGTCATATTTGCATAGTCTTCTCAATTAATTTGTCTTCAACATTGATTTGAATTCATGATTATCTTCACTATGTTGATTTGTTCTTGACTGAGATATATACATATATAGTGTTCTGTCCTCTACAGCATTCACTTATGGCTATGTCTTCTTGTTTGAATCTTTTGAACTAAGTGAATGTGATCAGACCCTAACCTCTCTATGCTTTCTACCTCAAGCCCTATCTATCCAAATCATATGCATTCTGTTGAAACTGTCGAATGTCTTCTCTGCGTTCTTGTCAGCAGAAGATACAGAGACAAACATTTATATCTAGTTTTAATGACATATCCTTTTGCCTGAAACCCGGAGAATTCGGAACGACCACCCCTACAGTCCAGGTGCGCGTAGGAACATGGAACAACTCTCAATGAGTTGCATGTTAGCCACCTGTCCTTCAGATGTGAACCGCCAGGGGCACCTGCGTACTTGCGTTGTGTTGTCTCTTTCCTTATAAATACCTGTCTCGTCTTGGTCAAAATCATTCTTCCTCCTTCGCCATATCTCCCAAACCCTAGCGTCTCCGCTTGCTCTCGACGACACCGATGACGAAGCGCTTAGCTGCCGCAACTTCATCGACGCCGTCCTCACGCCGGCCGCGGACCTCGTCTTCTCCGCCGTCGCCGTAGGTGTCTTCCGTCGCCAAGTTAGGGAACTGGAGATCGAACTGCTCGGCATCCATCTTCGCTTCGTCTAGCAGTTCTTCATGTGGTAATAAAAGTTTACTTTTTATCGTCTTTTTGATCTGATAGATTCATCCTTTCCTACCAAAAGTGGTTTCTAAATCTCCAAACATGAATCTATCTCTTTCTGCATCTCATATTCTGCCTAATATATTCACTTATGCTTCTTTACAAGTTAGATTCCTCACTTGTACTTATTCTTGGATTTGTACAACTCTGGAACCAACTCTCATCATATAAGTGAATGTCTTCGCGTTATGAGGTCAACATCTTCAAACTGATTTATCGTCAAAATCTTCTAAGAATGCATATGACCTCTTCCCCTTCCCTTGCACCTTTAATGCTGTCACAGGTACATGTCCGTGGGAGAATCCCTTGGTTCTCATAGTCTCCATTCGTTTGCAGAATTCTTGCAGAGTCACATCAACTCACCCGAAGCGAGTTCGTGTCAGTCCAGTCGTTTGAAGCCATCGCACGTACTGAAGCCCTTCAGTTTACGCTTCATGGCTATTGAAAAGTCAGCAAGAAAGGGAGGCAGACAGCGTCGTGGTAACACTTCCAAGGACCTACCTCTAGATTTGTACGAGATGTACAAAACTGACCCAGAAGAAACCTATACAGAACGCAAGAATCGAATCCAATGGATTCACAGATATTGGGCAGAGAATGGTTTAAATATCGCTTCATCACTGAAGAATATGCTGAGAAGAATGCCATCAAGGCACCCTGGGGTGATATTTTGTACAAAAATCTTCTACCCAGGAATCAGGCTGAAGCTATTGAGCAAGGCTTCTATCCTTGCATGGTGCGCGGACCACAGCCTGAAAATGTTGATCCTTCTTCAATGCTGTGGTGTCGTGAAGACAATCTGTTCAAGCGCAACTACCAGTTCGCCAAAGACTCAGCTGCAAAGAACAAGAAGGATTTAGGGCTTGACTTCAACCCTGGTCCTTCCTCACCTTGGGACAATGGCACCCGTGAAGCCAATGAGAACAGGATCGGTCCCTTCTACAACCTTGCTGGCCTCATAACTCACATTGCTGTTCAAGGTGCCAAAGTGGACCATTCTGATGATGATGCTGACACCGATGAAGCTCCTGCTCCTGCTCCAAAGCCGCAGAAGCAAAAGAAGTCTAAAGCTTCAAAGTCATCTGCTGCTCCAAAAGCTTCGAGGGTGAAGCCATTGGCAACTGCCCCTTCTGCTCCCAGTAATAACTCTGAAGATTTCTCTCGCATTTCCATGAGGCGTGAGAAGTCACAGAAGACACCTGTTCAGCAACTGAGTCATGCACTGGCACCTGCTGCCATTCTGAGGAATGAATCTGAAACCATTGACTTGTCTTCATATGAAGAATTTGGTGAAGATGCTCTGGAGCAGCTGATCAAGAGCAAGCAAGAGGCGGAGATCTTCAACGATCTGCCCCTCTTTGATGTAAACATTCTAAAGAACTTCATTGATGAGTGGTTCGACAATCAAGATCTCAGCTTTGATGACCTTCAGCTTCCCATTGGCGTTAGCGTTGCTTTCCAAGGCGCCATTGCTCCTGAGCTTGCTCTGGCTCATCGCATAGTTGAACTGAAGCGAAAGATAGACTTCGAGAAAGAACAGTTCAAGAAGCATGTAGCCAAGCTGAATGTGGCTGATGTACAAAAGTTCAAGGTGATGCTTCATGATCTCAAGGAGTCGTTTCGGAAGAAATGCGAGAAAGCCAAAGGCTCAAGAGAGCGCATGAGAGCACTCGCAGACAAATGCGTTCAAGCCTACAATGAAGCTGAAAAGCGCAAGGCACTTGGCCGCCCTGGCATTGTCCCCTCAATGGCTGCCAAGAAAAAGAAGTCATCTGAAGCCAACACTGAATCACCACGGCAGGAAGAACCACCAATTGTCTTCCCTGCTAGCATGCGCGGCTCGAAGCCCAAGGCTCCTTCAGTGGCTTCTGAACAGAAGAAAACCAAGGGTGCTGAAGCTGAAGCCAGGAAGCGGAAAACTAAGCGCACCACTGATGAAGCACCACCCCCTAAGAAGAGAAAAACCAAGAAGAGAGATCGGGCTGCTCCCACAGAGCCCCTTGTTGTTGAACCCCTCGCCTTTGTTCCGCCTCCGTCTGCAAACCAAGAGCGCCGGATGACTGTTCATGAGCCTGCTTCCACAGAGGCTCCTGAAGCTCAAGAAGTTCCAGTTGTCGACCCCATCGCGATTGAAGACATTGTACAAGATGATGTAGTTCTTCCTCAGATCGAGCGCCCAACGGTATCATCGCCTGTTCAAACGAACAGTGAGCTTATCAGTATTGGTCGTCCTTTGATGCCAATCTCACAAGATGCATCATGGGCTGATCGCCCCCCAGCAAGCTACCCCACATCAAGACTCACCAAGTACACCCCAACCGTCGTCTGTGCCCGTCATCAGCCCCATGTCCAATGATGACAACTACATGGAGACATCACCATCACCACAGGTGTCGCCCGTATTTCAACGGCTTCGCAAAGGCCCGAGGCCATCCATCTCCATGACCATCATCACAGAAGAGGGCTCCAACTTGTCAAGTTCAGTGGCATGTCAAGTGTTTCCTGAAGACAATCCTTTTGTGACGGTTCCTATGTCTGAAGCCAATGTTGCTGAAGACCCTCCGGCTGCATCAGTCGGAGCAACACAAGAAGAAGAGCGTGTCGCTACTCCCCCTACAACTCAAGAAGTAGTTCATGAAGAGAACCAGTCTATGCCAGAACCTCCAGCTACTCAAGTGGAGGGTGAAAATCCTGAGGCTGCCACCAATGACACTCCTGAAGCCAATGACATTGTCATGGCCGAAGCCAATGTGGGGCCTACAGTGGCCAATGCACCAGTGGCCAATGAAGCCAATGAAGCCCATGAAGCAGATGAAGTCAATGCCGCACCTGACAAAAATCTGCAGCCAGAAGTCAATGCCACTGCTCCTGTTCCGCCTCCAAGGCCACATACTATCGAGCAAGCATACAACTATGGCTAGCTTGTCACTGTCAGATGGCCCATTCTGATTCCTCCACCTGCTGCTGGTCCTCAATTCGATTACCATGTCGAGCACAGGCCTCAGACTCAGAAGCCAAAGCCAAGACTGCCCAGATTTCCAGGTACTGCCACTTCACCAGGATCTTTCAATGTCAACGGCTTCATTGCACACAACACCTTCTTCGACAGCGCAGACAACCCCTACACCAAGCCCAAGATTTCATCTGATCGGTTCTGGAGTTATCAGCAGCGCAGCTATTATTCGTGCATTCTGTACAACCAAGGCCGCATATTTCCGCATATGCGCATTGATATTGAAGCCATAGCTGGCCTGCCCTGCTTAGAAGAAGCTCTCGATTGCTTCAGAGAGGCTGGCTTACTGCATTTTGTCACTGACAAGGAGCACTGGAATGAAGAGTTGCTGCTTCAATTCTATGCCACTCTTCATATCAGAGGCTACTACAGGGATCCTAAGACTTGGGTACTTGAGTGGATGACAGGAAATGTCCATCATGAAGCCAAAGCATTTGATGTCATTGAGCTTACTGGCCTGCCCACTCCAGGGGATCTCTATGAGCCTGGTTGTCAGCTTCACACTGCAGCTTTGGAAAGCATCTTTCACAAGTCAGAACCCGACATGAGTCAGATGCTAAGCATGATGAAGCCATTGCCTCCAGATGCAGAATATCCTACGGAGTTCTTTGTTGAAGACCTTAAGTATCTGCCACGCACAATCTATCACATCATAAGGCGAACTCTCTGGCCCATCAAAGGACATTCACCAAAGGCTAAGCTAGAAGGTGCAATGAAGACATTGGTCTTCCATATTCTTCATGGCAAAAGCTTCAATGCACAGGATTTCTTCATCCGCCAACTTGCTGCATCAGGATCTGACATTTTTGGCTTGAAGTTCTATGCTCCATGGATCATGCGTCTGATTAAGCTTCACACTGCTTTCAACTATCAGCCGCGCGCAACCACATTGTCTTCTTGCCAGATGTCGATATGTCGGTTGAAGCCATCTATCCTGAGCCTGACAAGGAGCCACTTCATCTTCATAATGCTGATCGTCAGAGCTTCACTCAGCCCATTGAAGGTGTGCTGGCTGCTACTAGAGTCTATCCGTTGGCTGGTACTACACGTGCACCTCACCGTGCCCAAACCGAAGCCACTGACAACACAATTGCTCAACGGCCTCGAAAGCAATCTCGTGTTCTCAATGACCGAGAGCTTCTCGTTGGCCTGCATCAGAAACAGGATAGGCATCATCATTGGCTCAAGCGCCAGATGCAGAGCATCATGGCTGACGTCAATCGCATTCGCAACCTTGCAACCAAGAATGCCTTTGTCGCGCATGAAACCTGTCGACGCACATGGAAAGGGCTGACGCTTATGTGTGCTGAGGAAGATCTTCAGGACGATGGCTTCTCAGAAAGATTCAAGTTTGATTCCACTCCGCCCAGAAACGATGTTCTGCGGCGCACTCCATCTCTTGAAGACTCAGAGTACTCCTCGTCTGCTGCAACTGTGAATGCTTGTGTGATCGATGATCAAGATGATGCCACTTCGCCACCTCCAACACGTATCGACACTGCTCCAAGTTCGTCTGCACCGCCAAACCTCGACACCAACCCTGCATCTTCTCCTACTCCTTCTGGGAACGAGTAGAGGCTCAATGGCTTCAACCCTTTTTGGTCCTTACTGACAAAAGGGGGAGAAGCTATGAGTTGATAGTCTTCAAGCGGGTTCATATGGGCGGTTGCTTTATATTTTTGCCTAGTGTTTACAACTCTTGCTCTTGATACATTTGATTCTCTGAGTTGTAACACTTAAACTCGATGGTTGTCTGCTACTTATTTTCCATTTTTTGCGATGCGATGATAAATTCCGCATGTGCGATGATAACTTCCGCACTTAAATCATTTTGCAGACGTCCGTTTTTCATTATGCATGTCATTATCTTCGTTACATCGAATCATGCATGATGAATTATCTTCATAAGTTAAAGAGGATCTCCACAAGTAGAACCTGCCATGTGCATTTGCATTCCAAAATCAAATTACTTATATGCACATCTTCAGGGGGAGCCTTTTGCTACTTATGAAGACAATACCTCATCCTTTACAATTTCTGAAAGTGCTAGTTATCGACTAGAGGGGGGTGAATAGGTGATTTTTATGAAAGTCTTTAAAACGTAGAAGTTTAGAAGACAAACAATAGAAATGACCTAATTGATATGCAGCGGAAGATAAACTACAACAAGCAAACCATAGTCAAGTATGCAGTAATGTGAGTGTACAAAGACTATAGCAGCTTAGTAGTAAGGATTAGGATGGAAGATAGTATGAAGCCGACCAACTATAGTAGTCAAGCAATGAAGTCAAACAGGTACGAACATTAAGCAATGACTTCACGAAGAGAAACACTAAGTAAAGGGAGGGAGAGGATAGAACCACCACTTGTTGAAGACACAAGATTTGTTGGACCAGTTCCATTCTTTGTGACAACTGTGACGTCTGTTAGGGAGGCTGAGATTCAACTCGAAGACCGCGTCTTCACCTTATTCCCTTGAGCTAAGGACACAGTCCTCGCCCAATCACTCTGTAAGTCTTCAAGGTAGACTTCCAACCTTCACAGACTTCGCTCACGGCGATCCACAATGACTCTTGGATGCTCAGCGCGACGCCTAACCGGCCGGAGGATTCACAGTCCTCAAGTGTAATAAGTCTTCAGTCACGCAGATGTAAAGACTTGATGATGCATAACACTCTTTGGCTCTGGGTGTTTGGGCTTTGTCCTCGCAAGGATTTCTCTCTCTCAAAGGCTTAGAGGTGGGTTGCTCTCAAACGACAAAAGCCGTGCACTAACTCTGAGCAGCCACCAATTTATGGTGTAGGGGGTGGGCTATTTATAGCCACTAGGCAACCCGACCTAATATGTACGAAATGACCCTGGGTCGCTAAGGAACTGACACGTGTTCCAACGGTCAGATTTCAAACACACAAGCAAAGCTGACTCATCCAACTCTAGATAAGATTTTCTCACATTCTCTTCGGTCGAAGACATAGGTTTTGGGTTGAGCATCACTTCAGTCATTCTGACTTTGTTCACTTGGACCCCACTTAACAGTGCGGTGGTTCCTATGACTCATCAAAGAAGAAAAAGGAAACGACGAAACGACACAGTCTTCGCGCTCCATAGTCTTCACTCAATGTCTTCTCATGTCATAGTCTTCAATATGAATATCTTCACATACCACCATCGTCGTCAATGTCTTCATACATTTTTAGGGGTCATCTCCGGTAGGTAAACCGAATCAATGAGGGACACTACCTGTGTTATCCTGCAATTCTCACAAACACATTAGTCCCTCAACCAAATTTGTCGTCAATACTCCAAAGCCAACTAGGGGTGGCACTAGATGCACTTACAATCTCCCCCTTTTTGGTGATTGATGACAAACTGGTTGAAGTTTTCAACGGGGATGAAGTATGTGAAATTGTAAAGGATAGGGTATTGTCTTCATAAGTGGCAAAGGCTCCCCCTAAAGATGTGCATATAAGTAATTTGCTTTTGGAATGCAAATGCACATGGTAGGTTGTACTTGTGGAGATCCTCTTCAACTTATGAAGATAATTCATCATGCATGAAATGATATAACTAAGAGAATGACGTGCATAATGAAAAATGGATGTCTGCAGAATGATCTAAGTGCGGAAGTTATCATCGCACATGCGGAATTTATCATCGCATCACAGAAAAGCAAATAAGTAGCAGACGACCATCGAGTTTAAGTGTTACAACTCAAAGAACCAAATGTATCAAAAGCGAGAGTTGTAGACACTAGGCAAAATATAAAGCAACCGCCCATATGAACCCGCTTGAAGACTATCAAACTCATATGCTTCTCCCCCTTTTGTCAGTAAGGACCAAAAAGGTTTGAAGACATAGAGCATCTACTCGTTCTCATGAGGAGTAGGTGAAACAGCAGGGTTGTCGTTGTTGTTTGGCGGTGCAGACGAACTTGGTGCAGTGTCGATGCGTGCAGAAGTAGGGGGCGGTGAAGTAGCATCGTCTTCATCATCGATCACTCTAGCATTCACCGTTGCCGTGGAGGAAGAATAGTCAGAGTCTTGAAGGGATGGAGTTCGACGTAAGACAGCATTCCATGGAGTGGAGTCAAACTTGAATCTTTCAGTGAAGCCATCGTCTTGAAGATCTGCTTCAGCACTGAGCAGCGTCAAACTCTTCCATGATCGCCGACAGTTCTCGTGAGTGACAAAAGCATTCTTGGTGGCAAGATTTCGAATGTGATTGACATCCACCAAGAGGCTTTGCCTCTGTCGCTTGAGCCAAAAGTGATGCTTGTCTTGTTTCTGATGCAGTGCCACAAGAAATTCTCGGTCATTTAGGACGCGAGAGCGCTTCTTAGGCCTTTGGGCAATTGTGCTCTCAGTAGCTTCAGTTTGCGCACGGTGAGGCATACGAGTGTTCCCAGCCATTGGATAGACACGAGTTACTGCATGGACTCCTTCCATGGGTTGAGTGAAGCTTTGATGATCAACATTTTGAAGACAAAGAGGCTTCTTGGCAGGCTCAGGGTATATGGCTTCAACTGACATATCAACCTCTGGTAGAAAGATCAGATGATTGCGAGCAGAGGGCTGATAGTTGATAGCAGAGTGTAGCTTAATGAGGCGCATGACCCATGGTGCATAGAATTTCAGGCCAAAAGGTCGAAACGAGACGCAGCCGCTTGCGGATGAAGAATTCTTGTGTATTGAAGCTGATGCCATTGAGGATGTAAAAGACCAATGTCTTCATGGCTCCTTCAAGTTTTGCGAGAGGATGAATGCCCTTTAATAGGCCATGAGTTCGCCTCGATGATGTGATATATTGTGCGAG
This sequence comes from Aegilops longissima, assembly GCA_021605205.1. Taxonomy (NCBI): domain Eukaryota; kingdom Viridiplantae; phylum Streptophyta; class Magnoliopsida; order Poales; family Poaceae; genus Aegilops; species Aegilops longissima. The sequence continues at coordinate 650,025,369 of CM038680.1, forward strand.
GCAGATACTCAAGGTCATCAACAAAGAACTCCTTTGGGTATTCAGCGTCGGTGGCAAAGGCTTCATCATGCTCAACATCCGGCTCATGTTGGGCTCGCTTATGGAAGATGCTCTCCGGTGGCATTGCGGTGGAGTTGACAATCAGGTTCGAACAGCTCTCCGGGAGTGGGTAGGCCTGTAAGCTCAATGACGTCAAGAGCTTTGGCTTCATGATGAACATTTCCAGTCATCCACTTGAGAACCCATGTCTTTGTATCCCTGTAGTAGCCGTGAATGTGGAGGGTAGCATAGAATTGAAGCAAAAGTTCCTCATTCCAATGTTCTTTGTCTGTCACAAAGCTGATCAGACCTGCAACACGAAAGCAGTCAAGTGCTTCTTCCAAGCATGGCAGTCCAGCAATGGCTTCAGTGTCGAGGCGCATATGAGGGAAAATGTGCCCTTGATCATACAGAACGCAAGAGTAATAGCTTCGCTACTGATAGCTCCAGAAACGATCTGATGATATTCTTGGCCTTGAGTAGGGGTTCTTTGCTCTGTCAAAGAAGGTGTTGTGGGCTTTGAAGCCATTTGCATTGAAGGACCCTATAGAGGTGGCAGTACCTGGGAACCTTGGCAGTCTTGGCTTTGGTATCTGGACCAGAGGCCTATGCTCAACATGATAATCAAACTGAGGACCAGAGGCATTAGGCGGAGGGACCAGAATGGGCCATCTGACAGTGATTAGCTGACCATAGTTGTAAGCTTGCTCAATTGTATAGGGCCTTGGTGGCGGAACAGGAGCAGTGGCAACAACAGAGGCTTCAGGCTGCACAACAGATGCTTCAGGAGCAGTTGCATCATTGGCTTCTGGCACATTGGTTGGTGCAGGCTCCACATTTGCTTCAGCCATCACTACGTCATTGGCTTCATTTGTGTTGGTGGTGGCAGCCTCAAGATTTTCAACCTCCACTTGATGAGCTGGAGGGTCGGGCACTGTCACGTTCACTTCAGCAACAACTTCTTCAGTAATGGGAGGAGTAGGGACACGTTCTTCTTCTTGGTTGTCATCGGCTGATGCAGCCGGATTGTCTTCAGCAGCTTTGGCTTCAGACACGGAGACATTCACAGCGGAGTGGCTTCTGGAAACACTTGACGTGCAACAGATTGGTGGTGCACTTCTCCTTCTGGAACGCTCGAAAGAGGGACTTGAGGCCTTGGTCCTTTGCGAAGCCTGCGGAATGTTGGCGACGCCTTTGGAGATGGAGTTGGCTGGGCCTCAAAGTGATCCTCTTCTTCTTGCACAGGTGGTGTGACTTTTTGTTGTTGGGGAGTACTCGGGGAGTCTTGTTGTTGTGGGTGATCAGCCCATGATGCATCCTGAGCAATTGGCGTCAGAGGACGACCAATGCTGATGAGTTTGCTATTCGTGGGAACAGGCGATGATACCAAGTTGTGTTCGATCCGAGGAAGAACTACATCATCTTCAACATTGTCATTGTGACCAATGTCTTCAGCAGCGATGGGATCAACTGCTGGAATGTCTTGACTTCATGAGCCTCGAGAGAAGCAGGCTCATGAACTATCATCCGTCGTTCTTGGAGTTCGATGCAGGTCAAACCATTGAGATAGGTTCAACAACTAAGGGCTCTGTGGAAGCAGCCTGATTCTTCTTGGTTTTGCGCTTCTTCTTGGAGGGAGCACCATCAGAGGCTTCAGGATTTTTCCTTTTTCTGGCTTCAGCCTCGGCTGTCCTCGTCTTCTTCAGTTCTGAAGCGGTTGACCTGACCTTTGGCTTCGAGCCGGTCATGCTGCTTGGGAAGACTATGCGAGGTACTTCCTGTCTTGAAGGTGCAGTTTGGTCAATTGATGGCTTCAACTTCTTTGCAGCCATTCTGGGGTCAATGCCAGGACGACCAAGAGCCTTGCGCTTCTCAGCCTCATTGTAGGCTAGCACACACTTGTCAGCCATACTCTTCATGCGCTCACGAGAGCCTTTAGCTTCTTCGCGCTTCTTGAGAAAGGCTTCTTTGAGCTCATGCAGCAAGATCTTGAAGTTTTTGACATCTTGCACGCTGAGCTTTGCCACATGCTTCTTGAACTGAGCCTTCTCATAGTCGATCTTGTGCTTCAGTTCAACGATGTGCTGAGCAAGAGCTAGCTCAGAAGCAATGGCGCCATTGAAGGAGACGCTGAGGCCAATGGGAGATCTTCAAAGCTGAGATTTGGGGAGTCAAACCACTCATCAATGAAGTTATGGATGATTGCCACATCAAAGAGAGGCAAATCATTGAAGATCTCTGCTTCTTCCTTGCTCTTGATCAGTTGCTCAAGAGCATCATCTGCAAGATCTTCATCGCTGGATAGATCAATGTGCTCTTCTCGCAGAATGGCAGCAGGAGTCAATGTCTGATCAATATTTTTGATGATTTTCTTTTTCTTCTCCGTCTTCTTGGAGATACGTGATAGATCTTCGATCGCATAATGCCTTCGTGGAGGTGCGATGGCGATGGCTTCGCACGTGAAGCTTTTGGAGGAGCAGCTGATCTTGAAGCCTTAGCCTTCTTTGGCTTCTGCGGCTTTGAAGTAGGAGCTGGGGCTTCATCAGTGTCAGTATCATCATCATCAGAATGACCCACTTTGGCACCTTGGACTGAGATGTGAGTGATGAGGCCATCAATGTTGTAGAACGGACCGATGACATTGGGTTCTGCATCACGTGAGCCGTCGGCATGGGGAGCAGAGGGACCAGGGTTGAAGTCTAATCCCAATGACTTCTTGTTTTCCTTGGCCGATGCCTTTGCATGCTGGAAATTGCGCTTGAAGAGATTATCGTCACGACACCGGAGCAATGTAGATGGGTCGGCATTTTCAGGCTGAGGTACACGGACCATACAAGGATAGAAACCCTGTGCAATAGCTTCAACTCTGTTCTTGGGTGGAAGTCCTCGAAAGAGAATATCACCCCAAGGACTTTTGATTGCATTCTTCTCAGCGTATTCCTGGGTCACAAACTTGTATTTGAACCATTGTTCAGCCCAATATCGTCGAATCCATTGGATTCGTGTCTTGCGTTGATTATAATTATCTTCAGGATCTGTTTTGTAAAGCTCTGCGAGGTCATCAGGCAAATCTTTTGATGTTCCCCCACGACGCTGTCTGCCGCCCTTCCTTACTGATTTCTCTATAGCCATGAACTTCAAACTGAATGGCTTCAACACGTTCAAAGGCTTCAAAAGCTTTCGCTTGCTGGACAAACAGAACCGCGCCGGGAGAGTTAATGTGATGTCAGTAAGAATTCTGCAAACTAATGCGCACTATGAGAACCAAGGGATTCTCCCACGGACATGTACCGTGACAAGATTAGAGATGCGAGGAAGGGAAGAGGTCATATGCATTCTCGTAAGATTTTGAAGATAAATCAGTTTGAAGACATTGACCTCATGATGCGAAGACATTCACTTATACGTTGAGAGTTGGTTCCAGCTTTGTACGAATCCATGAATAAGTACAAGTGAGGAATCTAACTAGATATGAAGCTTAAGTGAATATACTAGGCAGTATGAAATACAGACAGAATCGATCTAACATTGTATAGGCAGAAACCAATTTTGGTAAATAGGATGAATCTTTGAGGATAAAAAAGATGGTAAAAATAGAGTTGTATTTACCACACGAAGAACTGCTAGATGGGATGAGTAGGAGACCGAGCAGTTCAATCCACCGTGCCCTAGCTTGGCGGCGGAGGACACATACGGCGGCGGCGGAGAGGACGATGTCCGCGGCCGGCGTGAGGACGGCGTCGGAGAAGTCACGGCAGCTAAGTGCTTCGTCGCCGGCGTCGTCGAGAGCTAGCGGTGGCGCTAGGGTTTTGACGAGGTGGAGAGGTGGAAGAAGGTTTTCTTTACTGCAGGGGACATGTATTTATAAGGAAGTGTGCGGCACAGCTCAATTACTCAAGTGCCCCTGGCGGTTCACATCTGAGGGGCACGTGGCAAGCATGCAACATACTCAGAGTTGTCCCACGTTCCCACGCCCTCCAGGTTTGTCGGATAGTAGTTCCGGCTTCTTCGGATTTCAAACAATAAGGATGAATCATTTAAAATAGACTTAATGTTTGTCTCTGTGTCTTCTGCTGACAAGGACGCAGAGAAGACATTAGACAGTTTCAATAGAATGCATATGATTTGGACAGATAGAGTTTGAGATAGAAAGCATAGAGAGATTAGGGTCCGATCACATTCACTTAGTTCAACAGATTCAACTAGGAAGACATAGCTATAAGTGAATGCTGTAGAGGACAGAACACTAGTATATATATATCAGAAGGCAATCAAATCAACATAGTGAAGAAAATCATGAAGATAAGTTGAAATTTTAAGACAAACCAAATGTGAAGACATAGCTAAAATAACGCCATGAGTGAAACACTTCAAACAGAGAAATTTGGTGGTGGCGTTACCCACCGCATAGGAAGTATTAGACCCAACCACGGCGCACAATTATTGTGGCGCTCCGAAGTCAAATTCCACGTTAATGTATTCACACTCAGAATGTAAGTCTTCATTGATTGAAGATATACTTTACTTCGTGTGTTGCACATCTAAGTCATCAACATGCATAAGTGTTAGGATGTGTGCCAGATCACAGGACATTTGAGGATTCCAAGATATTTAGCTCACACCGTAACTTGCAAAACCTTTTCTCATCCAAGGGCTTTGTGAAGATATCTGCCAGTTGCTCTTCAGTGTTGACGTGAATGATGTCAATATCTTTCTTCATGACATAATCTCTGAGAAAGTGATGACGAATTTCAATGTGCTTTGTCTTCGAGTGCTGGACTGGATTGTTGGCAATCTTGATGGCGCTTTCGTTGTCGCAGAAGAGAGGTACTTGTTTCAGATTGATGCCATAGTCCTTGAGAGTTTGCTTCATCCATAGAAGCTGAGCGCAGCAAGATCCAGCAGCAATGTATTCAGATTCAGCAGTTGAGAGTGATACACAATTCTGCTTCTTTGAAGACCAACAGACAAGTGATCGTGCCATAAAGTGACATGTGCCTGATGTAGATTTGCGATCCACCTTGTCACCAGCATAATCAGCATCCGAGAATCCAACCAGATCAAATTCTGAGCCCTTTGGATACCATAATCCGAGTGTTGGGGTGTGAGCCAAATATCGAAGAATTCGCTTCACAACTAAGTGATGCGTTTCCTTTGGTGCCGCTTGGAATCGAGCACACATGCAAACACTAAGCATAATATCTGGCATAGATGCACATAGGTAAAGTAAGGAACCAATCATGGAGCGGTATACCTTTTGATCAAATTCTTTACCATTGTCGTCGGGACCCGATGGTGTTTGGCGGCATTGGCGTCGTGTAACCTTTGCAATCTTGCATTCCAAACTTCTTCGATAATCTTTGAGGTATTTTTCTTGAGATATGAAGATGCCATTCCTTTGTCGATTTAATTTGAAGACCAAGGAAGAACTTCAGCTCACCCATCATGGACATCGATATTGCTCTTGCATCATGTATCCAAACTCATCACTATACTTCGGTTGGTGCAGCCAAGATAATGTCATCCACATATATTTGGCACACAAATAGTTCACCATCATATGTCTTCGTGAAGAGTGTGGGATCGAGGGATCCAGGTTTGAAGCCTTTGCTCTTCAGGAAGTCTTTGATCGTATCATACCAAGCGCGAGGAGCTTGTTTGAGGCCATACAGTGCTTTGTTTAACTTGTACACCATATCAGGATGTTTTGGATCTTCAAAGCCAGGTGGTTGAGCGACGTATACTTCTTCTTCAATTTTGCCGTTGAGAAACGCACTCTTCACATCCATTTTATATAGCAAGATGTTGTGGTGGATAGCATAGGCTAGCAGTATGCGAATAGCTTCAAGCCTAGCCACAGGAGCAAATGTTTCATCAAAGTCAATTCCTTCAACTTGAGTATATCCTTGAGCCACAAGACGTGCTTTGTTTCTGACGACTTGACCATGCTCATCTTGCTTGTTTCGATATATCCATTTTGTACCAATAATGTTATGCTTGCGAGGGTCAAGACGCTTGACAAGTTCCCAAACATTGTTCAGCTTGAACTGTTGGAGTTCTTCTTGCATAGCTTGTATCCATTCAGGTTCCATAAAGGCTTCAGCTACTTTCTTGGGTTCTGATATTGACACAAAAGAAAAATGCCCACAGAAATTTGCTAACTGTGTTGCTCTTGAGGGAGTAAGTGGACCAGGTGCATTGAGGCTATCAATTATCTTCTCAATTTGTACTTCATTTGCAACTCGAGGATGAACTGGTCGAAGACCTTGTTCTTGCTGATCATTGTCATCATTGGGAGGATTGTCTTCAGACTGAGCATTGTCTTCAAAGTTGGTTAGGTGCGTAAATGATAAGTTCCTCTTCAAAGTTGTGCTTGTAAGGCATGATTTCATCATTTCCTTCACTTGATAGGTTCGCCATGGGATCTTCGTCTAGTGTACTTGGCAGGAGCTCTCTTTGTGAACCATTGGTTTCATCAAATCGCACATCCACAGTTTCGACGATTTTGTAGAAATAGAGGTTGAAGACTCTGTAAGAGTGCGAGTCCTTTCCGTAACCGAGCATGAAGCCTTCGTGAGCTTTAGGTGCAAATTTTGACTTGTGATGAGGATCCTTGATCCAGCACCTAGCTCCAAATACTCTGAAGTAGCTGACATTTGGCTTCTTGCCAGTAAGGAGCTCATAGGATGTTTTGTTTAGAAGCTTATGGATGTAAACACGGTTGATGACGTGACATGTTGTATCAATAGCTTCAGGCCAGAACTTTCTTGGTGTCTTGTACTCGTCGAGCATTGTTGGAGCCATCTCAATGAGGGTTCTATTCTTGCGCTCTACGATGCCATTTTGCTGAGGTGTGTATGGAGCAGAAAACTCATGAGTGATTCCCATTGTATCCAGATAAAGATCAAGTCCGGTGTTCTTGAACTCAAGGTGCGTTGTCACTTCGATATGCTTGATCTTGACGCCATAATTGGTCATGGCTCGATTGGCGAAGCGCCTGAAGACATCTTGCACTTCGGTCTTGTAGAGAATTATGTGCACCCAAGGCCCTTGGGCCCGGCCCCCACCTTGGGGGTTTTAAAATTTTGCAAAAATAAAAGGTTCCCGGGAAAAAAAAATTTTTTTTAAAAAAAAGGGGGCCAAAATTCCATTGGTAAAGGGGGGGGCCCCAAATTTTTAAGGGGCCCCTTTCCCCCCCAAAAAAACGGGAAAAAAAAATTTTCTTCCTTGGGGTTTTTTTTAAAATCCCCAAAAACCCCCCCGGGGGGGTTTTAAAAAAAACCCTTCCCCAAAATTTAATTTTTTTTTCCCCCAAAGAAGGAAATTTTTTTTAAAAAAAAATTTTTAATTTAAAAAAAGGTAAAAAAGGGGACCAAAAAAAAATTTTTTAAAAAAAAAAGGGAAAAAAGGGTTTAAAATTTTCCCCAAAATTTTTCCCCAAAATTAACCCCTTTGGGTTTGGGAGCCCCCAAAAAAAAAATTTTTTCCCCCCCTTTTCCCAAAAAATTTGGTTCCCCCAAAATTGATTTGGGAAACCCAAAAGTTTGGGAAGGAAAAATTTTAAAAAAGGAAAAGCTTAGATCAAAAAATTTTGGAAGAAGGCCCAATTTTAAAAAAAAGGGCCCCCGGGGGTTTGGGCCCCGGGATTTTAGGAAAAAAAGGGGGGTTTTTGGGGGTTTTTTAAAAGTTTTCTTTTAACCCCCCGGGGGGAAAAAAAATTTCCATTGGGGCCCCGGGGAAAAAAAAGGGAAAATTAATTTTTTAAAAGGAAAATTTTAATCAAAGCATTGGGTTTAAAGGGCCTTTAAAGGGTTTGGTTTTCCCCAAAATCCCTTTCCCCGGTGGGTTTTTTTGGGGGGAAAAAACCCCTTTTTTTTCCCCCCTTTTCCGGGGTTTTTTTTTTTTTGGCGGTTTTTCAATTTTCCATTCCTTTTAAAATTTTCAACCAAACATTTTTCCCCCAAAAACCTTTGGGGTTTTTTTGGTTAAAAATTAAAAAGCAAGGGGGGCCCAAAGGGGCAGCCCCGGGGGGTTTTCCGGGGTTTCCCAAAACCTTTCCCTTTTTTCCGAAAAATTTTTTTAAGGGTTTTTTCCTTTTTCCCAAAAGGGTTCCTTTTTAAATTTTAAATTTTTTGGGGGGCCCCTGGCCTTTTTTTGGTATTTTTTTTGGGGTTTTAACCAAAAGGGGGGCAATTTCCGCGAAAAAATTTTTTAAAAATTTGGGTTTTCCAAGGTTTTTTTTGGGTTTTAAAATTTTTGGGGCTGGGCTTGGGAAAATATCATTTCCTTTTTTTTAAAAAAATTTTTTCCCTTTGGCCCTTTAAGAAAAAGGGAAAAGGGGGTTTTAGGGTTTAAGGGGTTTAATTCTTGGTTTAATTTGAAGATTTTTGGCCAAAAGGGAAGGGGTTTTCCGGGGGAAACCCCCCCCCCTTTTTTGGGGAACCCTTTTTTTTTTCCTTTTAACAAAAGGTTTTTGGGTTGGTTCCTTTTTTTTTGATGGGGGAAGAAATTTGAAATTTTCCTTTTTAAACCAAAAATTTTTCCCCTTTTCTTCCTTTTTTCCCCGGGGGGTTTTTTTGGGGTTTTTGGACTTGGAAAATTTTTTTGGGGCAGGGGAAAACCCCTTTTTCCCTTGAATTAAAACCCCCCCCATTCCCTTGGAACCTTTTCCCCAAAAAAGGGCCCCCGGGGACCCCTTTTTTGAAATTTTTTGGAGGAAAAAAAAATTTTTTTTTTTGGGAACCATAAATTTTTTTTCTTTTCCTTTCCTCATTTCCCCAAATTTTTTTGGGGGGGTTTTTTGGGGTTTTTTCCCGGGGGGGGGGTTTTTCAAATTTTTGGGGTTTCTTGAAGATTTTTTTTTTGGGGGCCCGGCCCTTTTAAAAAGTTTTTTCGGGGGAACCCCTTTTTTTTTTTGGGGGAAAAATTTTCCCAAAAAGGGTTTTGCCCGGGGGGTTCCTTTTCCTTGGAAAAGGCCAAAATTTTTTTCCCCGGCCCTTTTTTTAATCCCGGTTTTTTTGGGGCCCGGAAAAGGGTTCGGAATCCGGGGGTTCCCCAAAATTTTTTGGGGCCCCCCAAACCGGGCCCTTTTGGTTAAACCAAGCTTTTTTTTTTTTTCCCCGGGGGGAAAGGGGAAAAATTTTTTTTCAAAAAAACCCCCGGGGGAATCCCCCAAAAATTTTCGAACCAAAAACCTTGTTTTTGGAAAAAAATTTTTTTTCCCAAAGGTAAATTTTAAAAACCAAAAAAAATTTTGGGGGGGAAAAAAAAAGGAAAAAAATTTAAAAAAGAAAACCTTTTCCAAAGGGAAAAGGGGGGAAAAAGGAAGAAGCCAACCTTTTTCCCCAATAAAAAAAAAAAAGGGGGGAATTACAAAAAAAAAAAAGGGGGGGGAAAATTGAAACCCTTTTAAAAAGGGGGTTTGGGCCCTTTTTTTTTAAAAAAAAAAAAAAAACCAAAGGAATTTCTTTTTAAAAAAAGGAAAAAAACCTTGGAAAAAAGGGGGTTTTAAAATTGGGGGTAAAAAACCCCCAAAAGGGGCCCCAAAGGAGGCCAAAACCCCTTTAAAATTTAAAACCCAAAAAGGGAAAAGGGGATTCCCCTTTTTTCCTTTTTGGGGTTTTTAAATTTTTTTAAAAAGGTTTGGGGGGGGGGGGTTTTTTTTTTTCCCCCCCCTTTTTGGGGGGGGGCCTTTTAAACCCTGGAATTTTAAATTCCGAAAACCCGGAATTTTAAAGGGAAAAACCCCCTTTGGTTTCCCGGGGTTTAAAAAAAAGGCCCCCTTTTAAAAACCCCCGGGGAAAATTTTTAAAATTTTTTGGGTTTTTTTTCCTTAAAATTTTCCCGGGGGGGGTTTCCAAAAAAAAAGCCTTGCCCAATCTTGGCCCCAATTTTTTGGGGGGGATTTTTTTAAAAAAGGGGAAAAATTGCCTAATTCCTTAAACCCGGGGTTCCCGGGGATTTAAACCCAAAAAACCCTTTTAAACCCCCAAACCAAAATTTTCCCTTTTGTCTTCCTTAAAAAAAAGGGTTGGTTTAATTTTTAGGCCCCTAGGTGGTGGAGCTTGGCGATGCTGTTGTGTAAGGCTTGTGGTTGCGGTGGCGAGAAGAAGGCTAGGTCGGATAGATGCCGCTGCGATCACCTGATAATTGCTTGATTTCTCATTGGAATTTTATCCTGTGATCAACAGGTTTATTTGCGTGCTATGGAAAACTAATCTAGAATTTTGAAAACTGAAGTTGATCTATGGAGTCGATCTAGTGAACTCAAAAATTGGATTTAAACTATGAGACTGATCTAATCATTAATTGACCAGGTACCGCGCCCCCAGGGAGAGGAGATTAATCTCCCCGGAGGCGGCGAGCTGTGGAAGTGGTGGGAAAATTTAGGATTAGCGTCGTGAGACTAACCGCTCTAATATCATGTAAAAATTGTAGGATGGCTTAATATTTCGGTGTTGTATTGATCTGACCTTCGTGAGCTATATATGACCTTCACGAGCTATATATAGAGAGAGTACATCGTGAGGAAAGAGACTTGAAGTGCAAGACATAACTAAGAAGAAATTACTGTCATTCGTCACCGATCGCACCCCCCCCCCCTACTCGCAGCCCGTTTCCTTTTTTTCGAGCAAACCCTATGCATGTCCGTTTTCTTTTTATTCTGCGCATGATCAATTTTCTCCTCTCCTGCAGGTGTGTTTTCTATTTATTTTTCTTTCACGTGCTTCACAAGCCATGTCTTGACCTAGTTTTTCTTCTTTCAACTGGATATTTTGTGATTAGCATTGGATGACTCCTTCGCATCATGTCTATGGACCACGTCCAAACATAAAAACGGACGTATACCGAAGATATACACGGGTCAGCGTTGGGATGCCCTAATGGAATATTTGTTCAAATTCATTTGAAAAATTGTAATGCTCATGAAACTGATCTCAAATATTATTGAAACAGTAAAACCAGAACTAGTTCAAATGTATCTAAGATTGACCTTCTTCGTAAAATCTTCTGGCTACGACTTCAAGTATATAAAAACTTTCTGAACCAAAAGTCAGATTATTAAATATCAAACAACCAAAACATCCCATAGAAATAAAAGGGATTAGTTTTTACAAGGAGGGAGGAGAGAGACTACATGCAACTGTCATTTCCCTCTTTCGCACTCCTTCACTTTGATTGGATAGAATCTAAGAGCATCTACAGGTGAGGACACCAACTCCGGCCTCAAATGGCCGCGGACACGTCCACGGGCATTGACCAGGCACATGTTATTTTGATGCATCCGCACCCGTGTATCTCAAATTCGGTCCCTCATATACATGCAACACACGCATTGTATAAAAAAATCTACGTAGATCAAAGAACTAGCAACAAATCTACTTAAATCGGGCATAATTCAGCCATAAAAGATCATCAGACAACAAAAATATGTAGTTTCCATGGATAATACTTAAACATAAGAAGAAGAAAACTAAATTAAACGGCATTTCCTTGCCGGCCCCTTCCCCTTGTGGTCGACGGTGCTGCTTTGGCCGTCGGTGTAGGCATCGGCCGCCGGAGAGTCGTCGTCATCATCGTTCGAGCTTGATCCACCATCGTCGTCGTTCGACAGGTCCATCTGCACCTCGGCTAGCCTCCGGAGCAAGCACTCTTGCTCCTTGGTGTGCCTCCTCGCCTTTGCCTGAGCCGCCGCCTTGCGCTCCGCCAGCTTGATGGCGAGCCAGAGTGCTTTGGCGTTCCTGCCGGAGCCGCCGCGCATCTGACTCCTCCATTGTCAAATAGCGGCGGAGGACGGACGCACTCCTCGAGATCGACCGGCATGCGCGCGATTGCCCGGCGCCTCGCCAACACGTCGCTGCTGCCGGCCACTACATCATGCGTTGCCGCTCGCGCCGTGTGGCCGCGCCTCCGACATGGGCGTTCCCAACCGGCCTGGCGCCGGCGAGGGCACAAGCACCCAACAGTGCGCGTGGACGCCCTCCGGAGGTGGCTGAGAAGTGGCGAGAGGGGGGAGTGGGGCGGCGTACCTGGACACGGGTGGAACAGTCGACGCTGTCACTGGTGCTGCACGCCCGATGGGAGGGCCCGACAACGTCTCCCGAACTGCGACAGTGGTCAAAGTGGAATGGCGCGTCGCTCTGCGAGCTGCCGCAGCTGCTGCCACCACGATCTAGCCGCCAGCAAGCAACGCGATGTGGGGAGCGACCACATCAATGTCCCTCTCATCGCTGCCGGAGCCGAAGCTGCAGTGGTCATTAGCCATGGGTCGGATTTATAGAGGAGGTGGCGGATTGGGAAGAGGAGTGGACGAAGAGAGTGGAGTGGACTGAGTGGACTGCGGTCTAGGGTTCATCGAAGGGGATGTTTGTGGTACCGGTGGTGGGTCGGGCTGACGTGGCAGGCCGGATGGCCTGGGCATTGCAGGCCGGTTTGAGGCCCTGAATGGGTCGGTTTTTTCAGCGGTTAATGACCGGTCCGCTCGCATGCGTGTTTGAGGCACCTGGCTGTAGATGCTCTAAGTAGTGGGCTCAGTTAAATTGCTTATTCCACAATTTATATGGGAAAAGGTAACAATAACCTAGTTCGCAGGTTAAAAGAAAAAGGCGCTAGTTCATGACTGCTTCGGAGTCAAAAGAGTCCACGGCTCTTCTCGCCCCTGCCGTTATTTCTAGCATTACGCTATGGGAAGTGTTTGTGGCCGGGCGCTTGGGCCGGTCGCATGCGCGTCATCTGATGCGCCAGATCGGACGCTCGCGTTCTCTCCACAGTCATACTCGCATCCCCGTGTTGGCCGGGTCCACACACCGCTTTAGCCGCAGCGTTATCCCTTTGCTCGCGTCGTCTTCTCCATTCTCCACCATTCGTTCTGCTTTTCCCCATCCACTTTCGCTTCTTGCTGCTGCACGGCGGCGACCCAACACGAAGATGCGAGATTTTGGTGGCGAAGCACCGCCGACCGGCACGGTGTAGATGCCATGGCGTGCATCTTTTTGGTGGCCGGGGCTGAGCGGGGCTGCAACCACGACGGTGCTGCAACTAGTGATCGTTGCCATGGCCGCCCGCAGCTGATTTTGCGCTCCTCTCCATGGCCGCCACAACAAGATTTTTGCTACAACCATATTTTCCTTTTGCTGGAACCAACCCATGTTTTTGCTACCACCCACTCATCCAAAAATCTGCTCCCGTGGTGATTTTTGCTGGAACCGGTGAACCATTTTGCTACAATTGTTTTCAGTTTTTGTTACTACCGTTGTTTTGTGGATTTTTTTGCTACATCCATCTCCATGACATCGCATGTTTTCTTTCATTTGATTTTTGCTACAACCATACTTTTGATTTGCTGGAACCGAAGATAATTTTTGCTACAACCGTATTTTCATTTTGCTGGAACCGAAGACAATGTTTGCTACATCCACCCACGGCGGTGTTGATCGACGGCGGCGACGGCTTTTGTTTGCTGCAACCGTCTCGGATTTTGCTACTACCGGAGACGCCATTTGCTACTACCAGATTCTTGCTGGAAGCATCAGGAGTTTTTGCTACTACCCCTAGTTTTTCTTTGCTGAACCAGCCTAAAAATTGCTACCACCGTATTTCAATTTTGTTGGAACCGGCATTTTTTTTGCTTCGCCGGAGGCAAGCAGGGGCAGCAGTGGTCGAAACGAGGGCAACGCGGGCCAGCGTGCGGGATCCCAGGAGCGGTGGCGGTGCTCCCTTTTTTTCTCCTCTTTTTTCCCGTGGGGTAAATGACGAAAGGGCATGCGGTGCGGGACAGATCTGATGGTCATGCGCTTCCAAATCAAACGACGCTGGGTGGATCGGCCGAAACTTGCGCCGGTGCGCTGGCGCAGAGTACTGCCCGCCAATTGGTGCGTGAGAGAAAGCCACCACGCACACGGCTGCAGTGGTAGAGACAGAGAGAAAACAAGCCAAGAGACCAAAAAACTTGGAAACCAAAAGCCCGCGTCTTTCTAGGTTTTCCTCCGGATCCGAGCAGTGCTCGTCTAGGCGTCGGCCGGCCGGCAACAGATAGATCTAACTCGGCTCCGATGTTTCTCTTGATCGACGCCTCCTCCTACCATTCACCTTCCCTGCCGGAGTACAATGCCACCATCGCCCGCGACTGGGTGCTCCTCGACACGACGGTGTACATGTCCGACCGGAGTAACGGGACCACCGCCACGGCGTTCGCCAGCAACGGCCTCACCGTCGAGGTGTCCTTCTGGTTCGCCGCCCCGCCGGCCCTCTCCCACTTCACCGTCCACTGCCGCGGCCTCAACGAGCAGAACAGCCTCGCCCGGGAGCCATGCCTCGTTTGCTCAGACGAGTACGTCGCCATCCTCAGCATCGACTTCACATACACATACCGGGGCCACAAGAGGATCCCCCGTGACTGATGAAGTCATGTACTTGGGGTAGGGTCATAGACCTGCCCAAAGGTACCTCCACAAGGACACTCACAAGAGAAGCAGCCTTCCAATGACCTGGTAGGTTTCCACTCGACAGATTCAAAGACACTCGACCATGAAGACCCACTCGACCACCAGGAGTCCAAGAGCCACTCGCACCCAAACGGTCAGAAGTTAAATAGTCTTTATGACCTTAATGACACTTTATGTAAGGCGCTACGATGGAACGCCTAGCTTTAACGCACCTTAAACCTCTACTACGTGGGCTGGCTGGGGTCCCAAGACTCTATATAAGCCACCCCTCCACAGTAGAAGGGTTCGCACCCTCAGAACACATACGCATATAATCCAATCGACCGCCTCGGCTCGAGACGTGGGGCTATTACTTCCTCCGAGAAGGGCCTGAACTCAGAAATCCCTTGCGATACAACTACTCCATAGCTAGGATCTTGCCTCTCCATACCTACCCCCCATTCTACTGTCATACTTAGAACCACGATAGTTGGCGCCCACCGTGGGGCCGGTGTTCTAGCGATTTGTTGGAGAAGTTGGGATTCTTTCGATCTCCTACACCATGGTTTCTGGTGGAGTTCTGGTTGACGGCCACGAGATCCGCCTCGCGGCGCTCACGCTCGACGCCGACGACTCCGCTTGGCTTCGGAGGCTCCACTCGACGTGGGCGCTCCCGTCTGCTGGGCGACGACTTTCGTGCGTGTGTCCGCGGGCGCCCTCCTGGCAACCGTCGACCAAGTATGGGTCGGCTCCTCGCGCCATCTTCACTCCCAGCCTCCCACCGCGCAAGCGCTCCGGCCGGTCGAGGCTTCAGCGGTGGGTGAGGCATGCGGTGGCCCGCCATCGGCCATCCCCAAGTCGCGGCGATCGAGCCCGATTTATCTCTCTACGCCTGTTTGACTTGGCCGACCGGCTCCAGAGAACTGCGTCAATGCGATAGCAATGACCCGGCGGCAGAGGTTCGATGGTCGGCGGACCACGCAGTCCCCTGATTCACCCGCACCAACGGAGGTGGCGGTGGAGGCGATCCGGAGCAAGCCCACGAAGAATACTTGCCCGAGCCCCTCACTTCGCTCCAGAGGGAGGAACTTCGCCGTCGAAACATGGATGCACTTCACACTCCTATCGTTGGAGAAACCCCCGAGGCTCGCGCCTTGGAGGATGCGCGCTTGGCCAACCTGGCTGAGCGCACTCGACCGAGAATCTTCAGCGAGTACTCACGAGCGACGCGACCAAGGGTTCCGAATCCAATGACGCCAGCTCTTTCAACCGCCAACTCAGGTATATCGAACTCCGATTCAGAATTTAGCAGCTGCAGCAGATAGCAGAGTCAATTCAGCCTTCCCAATGAGGCGGGTAGAGGTTTGCAAAGAAATCAGGATTTGCTTCAAGGCAGGAGATCAAAACTCAGTTGTATCCCGCGCGGAACAGGTTCACAGCCAATCCGTCGCTGCGAATTCAGTCGATCCAGCCCATAGTCCAGATCGCCCCGAGGCGTGAGGAACGTGGAGGCCGGCGTGATGATCAATACAAGGGCATGAAAGCAGTATGAGCACCGATTCAATCGCAACGATCGACGCCGAGTGCCCACCTCCCCAAGGGGTGGATCATACGCTCCTCGGCAGCAGGACGACAGACGCCAACACAGTGCTGGGCGAAGAGTTCCAGTCGACCCCAGGGAACCAGGCTTTGATGCGAGATCTATTATAGTTCAAGGTTTGGTCGATAGGAACAGAGCTCACCGAGACGGCCATGATAGAGATGTTCCTTCCAGCAGCAGAGTTCATGTCTCGGGACCAGAGTGTTTCAGCAGAGCCATCAGAGCCGCGGTGATTCCTCCCAACTTCAGGTTGGCGACTGGAGTCAGTAAATTCACTGGAGAATCCAAGCCTGACACTTGGCTTGAAGATTACCAAGTGGCGGTTCAGATCGGCGGTGGCAACGATGAGGTAGCCATGAAGCATTTGCCTCTTATGTTGGAGGGTTCAGCCAGGGCGTGGTTGAATCAGTTGGCACCCAGCAGTATTTACACTTGAGAAGATCTTGCCCGAG
Organism: Aegilops longissima; assembly: GCA_021605205.1. Taxonomy (NCBI): domain Eukaryota; kingdom Viridiplantae; phylum Streptophyta; class Magnoliopsida; order Poales; family Poaceae; genus Aegilops; species Aegilops longissima. Next base: position 650,041,883 of record CM038680.1, read on the forward strand.
TGTTTGTCAGGACATTTGAAGGAACTTGCAAACGACCAGCAGGTTTGACGGAGTTGCAGTCGTGTGTGCAAAACTCGAGTGAAACTTTGAGAGATTATATCCAGAGGTGGATCACTTTGCACCACACAGTCGAGAATGTATCTGATCATCAGGTAGTCTGTGCCTTCAAGCAAGGTGTCAAGAATAGAGAATTGAGTTTGAAATTTTGTCGAACCGGAGATATGACCCTGAGTCGGATGATGGAGATTGCCACCAAGTATGCAAATGGTGAAGAAGAGGATCGGCTCCGGAGTGGTAAATATAAATCGGCCGCCAATGAGGCTGGCGGAGGAAATTCCAGTCGGAAGCAGAAGCGCAAAGCCGAGCCAGCGGCTCCCGGAGAGGCCTTGGCCGTGAACCCAGGAAAGTTCAAGGGGAAACCCAAGTGTCCTTGGAACCCCAAGAAGGTGAAAGACCAGGATGGAAATGACGTGTTGGATTTGCCATGTCATATTCATACAAAGAAAGATGAAGAGGGTAAACTCATTTACCCGAAACATACCACTCGACAGTGTCGGCTCTTGATTCAGCAGTTCCAAGGGAAACAGCTCAAGGATAAGGATAAGGAGACAGACAAAGTTGAGGACAGAGATGACAGTGATGGTGGATATCCCTAGGTCAATTCCACCCTGATGATTTTTGCTGACGTCGAAAGCAAAAGTCGATTGAAGGTTATCAATCGGGAAGTGAACTTGGTTGCTTCGGCGACTCCCAATTATCTGAAATGGTCCCAGACCGCCATCACATTTGACCACCGATCACCGGCGCACATTGCCACCCTCGGAGCAAGCATTGATGGTCGACCCAGTTGTTGAAGGCACTCGGTGACCAAAGTCCCGATGGATGGTGGTAGTGGCTTGAACATATTATCTGTGGAGGCGTTGAAAGGGATGGGCATTCCGATGTCGGACTCGATTACCGATAACATGAGCTTCCACGGAGTCATTCACGGAAAGAAGGTTGAGTCACTCGGCCAAATTGCTCTTGATGTAGTTTTGGTGATTCAAAGCATTTCCGGAAAGAAAAGTTGACCTTTGAGGTCGTGGATTTCGAAGAACTTATCACGCTATTACGGGAGACCAGCTTATGCACGTTTCATGGCCCGACCATGTTACGTGTATCTTAAACTCAAGATGCCTGGTCCCAAGGCGTGATCACCATCCACGGCAATCGGAAGAAGGCGTAAAAGTGCTTCGAAAGGCTCTAAGATCGCCGATGCTCGGTTAGCGATGGTAGAGCTACAAGAGTATCAGAAAACTGCAGATCCGAGTGATTTGTTGCGAGCTAAGAAGCCCGTTACGGAGTCAGCATTTCAGTCGACTGGCGAGACAAAACAGGTTCACATTCACCCGACTGATCCCAATGCTGCTCCGACCAACATCTCAACAACACTCGACTCAAAATAGGAAGAAGCACTCATCCAGTTCTCCGTGAGAACTGGGACATCTTTGCATGGAAGCCTGCTGACATGCCGGGTGTTCCCAGGGGGCTGGCTGAGCATCGCCTACGACTCGACCCAAAATTCAAACCGGTTAAAGAGTATCTTCGGCGATCCGCCGTCCAGAAGAGAAAGGCCATTGGCGAGGAGGTGGCTCGGCTCTTAGCAGCAGAGTTCATCCGAGAGATCTACCACTCCGAGTGGCTCGCCAACATTGTCATGGTCCCCAAGAAGGACAAGTCGTTATGCATGTGCATTGATTTCAAGCATATCAATCGGGCCTGCCGAAAGATCATTCCCTCTTCCTCGCATCGACCAAATAGTCGACTCAAGCTGCGGGATCACGAGAGGTTGTCTTTTTTAGGCGCCTATTCGGGTACCATCGGATCCGTCTGTATGGACCCGATGAGATTAAAACAGTGTTCATCACTCCATTCGAATTATACATTATGTCACCATGCCATTCGGTCTCAAGAATGCGGAGCCACATTCATGAGGATGATTCGAAGTGTTTGCTCACTCATATCGATCGGAATGTGGAAGCGTACATGGATGATATAGTGGTCAAGTCACGAAGAGGTTCCGACCTGTTGGTGACCTTGCTGAAACATTTGCCAATCTCGGGAGGTATGATATCAAGCTTAACCCATCAAAGTGTACATTTGGAGTTCTGGTGGAAAGTTACTCGGTTTTCTCGTTTACGGCGAGGAATCGATGCTAACCCGAAAAGGTTGGCACCATACTCGAATGAAGCATACAATGTGTGCACGATGTCCAAACTTCTTTGGATGCTTGGCGCTTTAAGTCGATTCATCTCGCCTCGGTGAAAAGGCATTGCCTCTTTACCGATGATGAAGAAAGTCGAGACAAGTTCGAGTGGACTCTAGAAGCTGATGCAGCGTTTGCGAGCTCAAAGCTCGCTCTCCACCAACCGGTGCTTGCTGCTCCAATCAGCAAAGAGCATTTGCTGCTTTACATTGCAGCCCTTTGGACAAGTCGTCGATTGCCGTGCTTACGGTCGGCGGGAAGAAGAAGGAAAAGCCTTCAAAGTTCAGCGCCCGTTTATTATCTTTACAAATCTTGACCCCATCAAAGCAAAGATACCCTCACTATCGAAGCTTGTTTATGGGATCTATATTACCACGAAGAAGGTTGCTCATTATTTCTCGATCATTCCATTACGATCGTCGGTGACGCCCTTTGTTGGAAATTCTTCATAACAGAGAGATGCAAGCTGGTCGAGTGGCAAAATGGGCGATTGAACTCCTTCCCTTGCTATCAAATTCGAGGCAAAAAAGCCATCAAATCCCAAGCAATAGCAGATTTCCACGCCGAGTGGACTGAACAGCAACTTCGACTCAAGTTCACTCGAAATCTTTGGACTATGTTTTCGATGGTTCCAAGATGTTGAGCGGTTACGGTGCAGGGATTGTATTGGTTTCTCCCGAGGAGATAGGCTCAAGTATGTTCTCCAGATTCACTTTGATTCTTCCAACAACGAAGCGAGAATATGAAGCACTCCTGTATGGGTTGCGCATGGCCATTTCACTCGGCGTCCGTCGCCTTATGGTCTCTGGCGACTTCGGATCTGAGTTGTTAATCAAGTGATGAAGGAGTGGGATGTCGAAGCCCAGCTATGACAGGTTATTGTAATGCAGATGAGAAAATTTGGAGAAGAAATTCGAGGGTTAGAGCTTCATCATATACCCATTCGAAAAATCAAGCTGCGAGATGATTTGGCGAAGATAGGATCCAAAGGGAAGCCATTCGGTAATGTATTTTTCGAGCACATTCATGCACCTTTAGTGTAGGAGGATCCTTTCACGAAGAAGCTCCGCAGCAAAAGAGTGCCAATGATCCGGCGAAGTTGAGATCCCAGCCGTGGTCGACCTAATTATGGAAGTGGTGGTCATCACTCCCATCGGGCGGTGTCGTACATCGCATATATCCTAAGGAAGAGCTCCCGAGAGAATGAAGAAGAGGCTCGACGGATCGTCCGACGATCCAAGGCCTTTACAATGATCAAGGGACAGTTGTTGAGAAAGCGTGGTGAGTCGGCCGAAGTGCATCACGCGGAAGAAGGTCGAGATAATTCTTGAGGATATCCACTCGGGAACTGTGGCCATCATCGTCCTCTCGGACCATTGTGGCTAAAGCATACCGGCGGGATTTTCTGGCCAAAAGCAAATGAAGTGGCAAAAGAAATAGTTGACAAGTGTGAAGGATGTCAGTTCTATTCCAACATGTCGCACAAGCCCGCCTCAACCTTGAAGACCATTCCACTCGTCGGCCCTTCACTGTTTGGGGATTGGACATGATTGGACCGTTGAGAACTGGCAGAAGCGGCTTCACTCATTTGCTAGTAGCAGTCGACAAGTTCACCAAGTGGATCGAAGCCAAGCCCATCAAGAACCTCGATGCATGCATTGCTATCAGTTTCATCAAAGAGCTGATATTCAGATATGGAGTTCCGCATAGCATCATCACCGACAATGGGTCAACGATAATGACAAGTTCAAAGCCTTCTGCGCCTCTCAAGGCACGCGGGTCGACTATGCTTTAGTGGCTCATCCTCAGTCGAATGGACAAGCAGAACGAGCAAACGGCCTCATTCTCAAAGGGCTGAAACCACGGCTGATGCGTGATCTCAAGCACGCAGCAGGAGCTTGGGTTGACGAGCTTCCATCAGTTCTCTGGGGATTGAGGACCACTCCTAATCGGTCGACTGGGAGAACTCCATTCTTCCTGGTCTATGGAGCTGAAGCAGTTCTGCCGAGTGACCTGCTTCACAATGCGCCTCGAGTCGAGCTATACTCTGAAGAAGAAGCGGAACAATCCCGACAAGACGCAGTCGACCTCTTGGAAGAGGAGAGAGAAATGGCCCTGATCCGCTCGACTATCTATCAACAAGACTTGCGTCGGTTCCATGCCAGAAATGTGAAGAGTCGAGCCTTCCAAGAGGGAGATTTAGTCCTCCAAGTGGATCAACAGAAACCACACAAGCTCGCCCCCACTTGGGAAGGTCCCTTCATCGTCACAAGAGTCCTCCACAGCGGAGCATATCATCTTTACAACGTTGATCGCCGGATCGGCGAGCCTCGAGCTTGGAGCGGAGCTGCTCCGCCCTTTTACACTTAAAACTCACTCGGTTGAGATGTAATAAAAGTACTTTTGTAGTTTGTTTATCTAAGACAAGAATGTTATAATTTTCCCAATGATTGTTATTTCTTTTTGTTGAAATTTCCCCCAGTGGGTGGCTTAGCTGCGAATCCGATTCGCCTAAGTTTGTAAAAAAATCCTTTCGAGTGCAGGCAGGTCTCTCACTCGGGGCTTAGCTCTTGAATCCACTTGGCGTAAGTATTCAAAATCCTACCGAGTGGCGAGCCAGCCTCCCACTCGGAGGCTTAGCTGCAGTCAAGTACTCGCCTAAGTATTCAAAATCCTACAGTGGCGAGCCAGCCTCCCACTCGGAGGCTTAGCTGCAGTCAAGTACTCGCCTAAGTATTCAAAATCCTACCGAGTGGCGAGCCAGCCTCCCACTCGGAGGCTTAGCTGCAGTCAAGTACTCGCCTAAGTATTCAAAATCCTCACAGAGTGGCGAGCCAGCCTCCCACTCGGAGGCTTAGCTGCAGTCAAGTACTCGCCTAAGTACTCAAAATCCTACCGAGTGGCGAGCCAGCCTCCCACTCGGAGGCTTAGCTGCAGTCCAAGTACTCGCCTAAGTATTTAAATCCTACCGAGTGGTGAGCCAGCCTCCCACTCGGGGGCTTACAACAGCCCAAGGATTCGCCTTAACATCCAAAGTAATAAAAATCCTACTGAGTGGAGAGCAAACCTCCCACTCGGGGGCTTAGCTGCAGCCCAGTGCTCGCCTAAGTAATAGAAATCCTACCGAATGGTGAGCAAACCTCCCACTCGGGGGCTTAGCTGCAGCCCAGTGCTCGCCTAAGTAATAGAAATCCTACCGAGTAGTGAGCAAACCTCCCACTCGGGGGCTTAGCTGCAGCCTAGTGCTCGCCTAAGTAATAAAATCCTACAGTGGAGAGCAAACCTCCCACTCGGAGGCTTAACTGCAACCTAGTGTTCGCCTAAGTAATAAAAATCCTACCGAGGAGAGCAAACCTCCCACTCGGGGCTTAGCTGCGCCAGTGCTCGCCTAAGTAAGGAATTCATCCCAATCCGCAAGGACGACGAGGTGCAGGACGACTGCTACCTCCTCCTTTGGAGCTTCGCCACAAGTACAACGTGCGGTCTATCCCAATCCGTAAGGACGACGAGGTGCAGGTCGACTGCTACCTCCTCCTTCGGAGCTTCACCACAAGTACAACGTGCGGTTCGTCCCAATCCGTAAGGACGACAAGGTCAGTCGCAGTCTGTGTTCCATCTCTACCTGTAGGATAGATGAAGCACAAGTCGGCTGGAATTTCAACGGAATATCTTCCGAATGAGGACATAAAGTTCTCTCGAAGGCAAACAAAGCATGTTAAAGGAAAAATCAAGTTCGGATAAACGTCCTCACGGATCCAAAGGTGCTCGAGCGTTAAGCACATTAAAGTTTATCGGTTACAAAACCACTCGGCATTCCGAGGCAAATTTAAAGTGGGACTTAGAAGTTTTTACTCCTCCGCGGAGGATGGAAGGTGCAACAAACTGGTCGAGGTCGATTCCGTCGGCAATCGGGTAGCAGCAGCGATGAAAGTCTCCAAGAAAGATCTGAAGTCATGCTTCTGGTATTGGCAACCTTGAGAGACACCAGCTTGTCCTCTTGCGCTTCTTTGCGGTGGACACGAACCGAGATAGAGCAACATCAGCACCACACTGGCGAAGACTTTTCCATTCTTGCACTCGACTTGGAATCTCATTCATTCGAGTCATCGAGATTCAAGATCATTACGAAGAGTCTGTACGGCGGAGAGTCGAGTCGATCCATGACATCGCAACTTTCAATCGAACAAGATAATCCACCACGCTAGCAACGCGAGACTCGGTCGGAGCACATTCATAGCAACCGTCCTTCACGGGAGAGTTGATGGGGTCCAAGCTGGTTTCCACTCGACTGGTTTCTTCTTCAAAGTTTTAGGAGAATTCTGAAAACACGGCTCAGACTCAAAATAACGATCATGTGATGAGTCGGTGAGAGCAAGACAGTCGGATAAAAGAGATTACCTTCAAGCATGAGAAACAGCTTCTTGGCGAGCCCTCCAAGATAAATCTCCAGGTCGTTTGCTTCCCGCCACCAGCCAGCCTTGTCGAACAGAACAATCTTGTCGTTCTTGATCGACTAACTTCCTTGTTAGTCGCGTCAAGAGCGACTTTCAGCTTGGCATTTTCATCTTGAGTTTGTCGACCGAGGCAAGCTTCTCTTCAGCGAGCTTTGTTTTCTCCAAAGCCGCATACATTGCCTCTGCAAGGTCAAGGTCCTTCTTCTTCAAAGTCTCTTCCAGTTTATCCGCAAAGCAACAATGAGAACAGAGTTGAGAATGAACAGAAAAACAAAGGCGTCGTCAAAAATTCTCACCAGCCATACCTTTTGCTTCATCCTTTGCCTTCTGCAGATTCTCCTGAGCAAGCTTCAAATCGAGGTTGAGCTGGATCTGCTTGTTCTCTAACTCAGTATAGCGAGCCACAAGCTCACAAGATTTCTACAAAGAGTCAACCAACGAAAGACATCAAAGACAGATCACTTCCGAGTGATTAACGAAAAATAGTAGCATTTCTAAGACTACAGTCGAATCAAAACATTCGACAGTAGTCTCGGGGACTACACCCAGCGGGTGCACTCAGCGATGCCCCTTTGGTTTACCAATTTGGTTCGACCGATCGACCAAAAGAAGCAAAAAGGTTATGATTCTAAAACCATGGCTAATTGTCGTGGTCATTTGCAGTAAAAAAATATATATATATAGCTCTTTAGACTATAGTCATTTGCCGCAATCGACCATAGTCTCGGGACTACACCAGTGGGTGCACTTAGCGTGCCCCACGGTTTCTGGTTCCATTCGACTTGGTCCGTCGGGTCGAGTGAAGAAGATCACAGCATAAAGACTATAGCCGATCGCACGCGATCGACCATAGTCTCGGGGACTACACCCAGTGGGTGCACTCAGCGTGCCCCCACAAAAGTTCAATCAACACACACACCCAGTGGGGGTACAGATATGGAAATCTCCAGAAGGAAGTAGTTTCAGGTAGCATATCCTAAACAAAGCAAGCAACGACTGACTTACTTGGACATTGCTCTGGAGAGCTGAACTAGCATCATAGGCCGCCTGACTAGCCTCTCGGACCGCTTTCACCTGCTCCATCATGATCCCTGCCTGGCGTATGGCCTCCTTAGAAGCACTTAGTTGGTCTTCCGGGACGTGGTGTGTAGCAAAGAGAGATGGTGGATCAGCAGTCGACGAAGTGGGTCGGGCACTTGTCAGCGGTACAGCGAAAGACACAGAAGTCCGAGTGGGGTTGCCTCCCTCGGAAATCAGCGTCTCAGGAATCGCCGCGACTTGAGCAGCCTTGACAGCAGGAACTTTCTTGTTCTTCCTCTTCCTCAATGGCGCTTCCTCGTCATCATCGGGGAGATCAATGACGTGAGGCGGAACTACAAGAAAGATTCAGAAGTAAACATGGAAGTCCAATCGACTAAAAGCTCCAGTCGACTAAAAGCGAAACCTCAAAGATCTTACCAAGGTTGGAGGTGGCCGCATCCTCCATTTCCTGATCTTCGTGCTTGGCTGAAGTCTCGGAGGTAGCGGCGCTGTAGATTTCAAGAATCGGCTGATCAGTCATCGAGTCGACCAAAAGATCACTCATGTTGAATAAGGAAATACAAGGTTCTGTTGGTTACCCGGAAATGGTGGGGATGACCATTCGCATCTTGGGCAGGGCCTTCGCCGGCTTTGACGACGCCGCCGAGGTTGCTTCGCGGTTTCTCGGTCGGCGCTGGAGAAGTTGTCCTAGGTCACTTCGTCGACTGCCCGGTGGGCACAACAGCTTTACCGCGCCCGGCCGCCGGGTCATGCGTCAACTTGGACCTTCCCTCCGAGCGAGGAGGATCGACATCTTCCTCCTCTTCTTCCTCCTCCTCCTCGTCATCAGAGCTATCATCCTCCTCATCCTCCTCGCCGTTGGACTCCCATTCCTCCGGACTTTCACCTCCACTTCCTTCTTCTTCTTCGACTGTTTCCTGTGCCCCGTTGGGCATCGAGTACATCTCAGTGGTGACCTAGAAGACAACAAAACAAGGTGAAAGTCAGTCGACGAATTGGCATCAAAACAGAATGAATGCAGCAGAATCACAGTCGAAGATTAGTGGTTATACCTTGTCTGGTTGGTAACTCTGGTCGAGTGGTGGAATCCTCCTAGCTCCGCGAGGGTTGTCTTTGTTTCCTGTGATGGCAGTCATCCACTTCTCCAGCGTGGTGTCATCGACCTCCTCTGGATGGACCCGAGTGGTATCATCCATACCAGAGTACATCCACATCGGATGACCTCGGTATTGGAGTGGCTGAATACGCCGTCGGAGAAAAACCTCCAGGAGATCCATGTCGGTCACCCCATCGCGAATAAGCTGGACTACACGCTCCATCAGCAACTTTACTTGGGCCTTCTCCTCTGGTAACACCTTCAGGGAAGATGGCTTGTTCACTCGACTCATGGAGAAAGGAGGGAGCCCAGGATCGGCCCGGCGTCGGCTGGTCTTGGAAATAAAACCAGGTCGATTGCCACCCTCTAACCGAGTCGGGAGAGTCATAGCTCGAAAGGCGCTTTCCCCTCATCTGGACCCCGAGTCCCCACACATCTGGATTACTTGGGTCCTCTCGTCATTCGGTTCGTTTTCTTCACCGTCTGAGAGCGACGGTGAATATGTGCTGAAGAGACCCCAAGTCGATCGACAACCCAAGAAATTCTCGCATAGCGAAATGAAAGCAACAAGATAGACAATGGAGTTTGGGTGAAATGATGGAGTTGCGCTCCAAAAAGTTCAAAAACCCCGGAAAAAAGGATTTGGCGGCAGAAAACCCCGATCTCGTGGGTGGCGGAGGACACACTCACCCTCTTCAGCTCGGTTGCCATTCCGTGCCTTGAAGCCTCGCCGACCCATGGGGATCAGTCCTTCATTGGCGGATCGGTGAGATCCTTCTCGGTGATGGTCGGCGGATCCGATCTCCTTGGACCCAGCCTTGCGGCAGCTTGGACCTCGAAGAGGAGCCGTCCCGACCGGCGCCTCCCTTGGCCTTCGCTGCCTTCTTCACCCGTTCGGGGCTGCGGTCTTCTCCTTCACCATGGTCGCCGGCGAGGCAAGTACCGAGCTTCGCTGGACGGATGCATAAAGAGCGTCGAGAAGGTTTGGAGGCGGAGAGAGAGAAGTGCGAGGTCGCATTGCTCAAAATGCCCCGACCAACGCTTTATATGGGGCCGCTTCCGAGTGGCTGACCGGTAGGCCAGGAAATCCCGTCACAATCCCGCAACAGGCGCGCGCACGATACGTGGTGAAAAAGGCGGCGCGAAGATCGAGGCATCATCGTCTTATCCCATCCGAGTGCCGTGGTTTTCTCCGCTTTGCGCGCTTCCCAAAATTCGGATCCCGCAAAATCCGCTAACCGCATAGCAACTCGTCAGATAACAGATTTCCTCCGATCCGTCACTCGGAAATCCTCAGGTTCACGGAGTTCACTCGACAAACGTGAAGAATGGATCAAAGGCGACCGAAAGAGAAGTTGATGCCATCACTAAAAGGTCGTTGATCGAGTAAGACGCACTCACAACACGAAGAACAGGTCGGAAAGATTATCAACTCCTTCCTCACTCAAACCTCGATCCATTCGGGGCTAATGATGAAGTCATGTACACAGGGTAGGGTCATAGACCTGCCCAAAGGTACCCTCCACAAGGACACTCACAAGAGAAGCAGCCTTCCAAATGACCTGGTAGGTTTCCACTCGATGATTCAAAGACACTCGACCATGAAGACTCACTCGACCACCGAGAGTCCAAGAGCCACTCGGTACCCAAACGGTGCTGTAGTTAAATAGTCTTTATGACCTTAATGACACTTTATGTAAGGCGCTACCAGATGCGCCTAGCTTTAACGCACCTTAAACCCTCTACTATTGGGCTGGCTGGGGTCTGGCGCACTCTATATAAGCCACCCCCTCCATAGGTAGAAGGGTTCGCACCCGTACCACATACGCATATAATCCAGTCGACCGCCTCCGGGCTCCGAGACGTAGGGCTATTACTTCCTCCGAGAAGGGCCTAAACTCGTAAATCCCTTGCGTATACAACTACTCCATAGCTAGGATCTTGCCTCTCCATACCTACCCCCCATTCTACTGTCATACTTAGAACCACGACAGTGACTACTTCATCTACACGGCCATCCCGGATGGCCTCTCACTCGTGCAGCTACCGAACCCTTTCCCCATCAAGTTCGATCCCCGGACGATGGGCCTCCTGCGCACGGCCGACGGCGAAGGGTTCGTCGTCGCGGTTCTCTCCCCGCAGCTGATCATCCCGGGCAGCTATGATCTCCTCATCTTCTCGTCCAAACATTGGGCGTGGATCGTCAAGTCTGTGCAGCTGCAGCCAAAGTCGCCGATGGAGGATCATCAGACCTTCACGATCGACAAGGTCATCGCCCTTCCAGATGAAGGTTCGCTGGGCTGGGTTGATCTCTGGCGGGGTATCCTTGTCTGCAACTTGCTCGACCTGCAGGAACTCAGCCCCGTGCTGCGCTTCATACCGCTGCCCGAGCCAATGGCCGCCAACATGAACATGGTCGACGATGAAAACGAAAACTGTGCGTGGCTGCATCGCGATGTCGCCTACGTCGACGGCTTGATCAGGTTTGTCGAGATCGAAACACGGAGAAGCATCACCACTCGTTGCCCCAATGCCATCAGAAATATGCTGATTTATGCACACTTGGAGTTGGACGATGCAAACACCTCCGTCTGCCATGGTTGGATGGCCGTCGCATGGGTCAGGAAGCCTTCTTCGGATGCTTGGATCTAAGACTGTGAGGCCGACGTCGATGATATCAACATCGACAACCCAAGATATTCCAGCTTTCCTGAGCTGAGGGGCAGCTACTCTGGGAAATTAACACTGAAGAACCTCATTACAGCTAACCCAACCTTGGGCATGCATGGTAGCGATGTTGTTGTTTATCTCATCTCCAAGGTGAAGATCCGCGACGAAAACGCCTGGATCATTGCGATCAACATGACAAGCAAGACCTTGGAAGGCATGGCCTCATTTTCTGCGGAAAGAACATTCGGCTTCGGTATAGGATGCCGTCCCTGCGCATTCTTCAGACATTTGGACATGGCAGCAGATCATGGCGAAGCTGGTTGCTGACCAATACATGTGAAAACATTACTACATACACAACAGTCCTTGTAAGTGGGCTGGATCCATGTGCTACCGAGGACGAGCTGAGGCAAATCCTTGCTCCGTTTGGAGAACTCCATGACATGAAGATGCTTCAAGATCAGCGATCCGCAGTAGTCAAATTCGTTGACAGGTTGTGCGCTGAGAACGCCATATGCGAACTGAATTTCACAACGCTTGGTTCCGAGTACCCGCTTCGCCTTAAACGGGAACACGTCGACTCTCCAAGCGGGTCGCGAAAGGCCTGTGGAGAATAGATTTGATGCAACGATGTGTTGCTCTCGTGCATAGGCACGTATATATGATGTACAAGGTGGGGCCTCTACCTCAATCTATACTACAAACTAGAGAGGTGGGCCTAGTCAATATACATGCACAAATAACATACTCAACACCCCCCGCAGTCGAAGCGTCGCCGGTGATGCAAAGACTGGACCGAAAGCCCTTGAAGGTCGAGGTGGGTAGTCCTTTTGTCATGACATCGGCGAACTACTGATCGGTGGGCACGTGTAGAACACGAACACGACCAAGGGCGATGTGCTCCCTAACGAAGTGGATGTCGAGCTCAATATGCTTCGTCCGTCGGTGATGGACAGGGTTGGCAGCAAGGTACACCGGGAGACGTTATCACAGTAGACGAGCGTCGCCTTGGTAACCTCACATAGCAACTCCTGAAGTAGCTGTCGTAGCCAAGAGCACTCCGCGACGGCGTTGCCCACGGCCCGGTACTCAGCCTCGGCGCTCGATCGTGAGACCATGGGTTGTCGTTTAGACGACCACGAAATCAAAGAGGGCCCGAGGTAGACGCGGTAGCCGAAAGTGGAGCGCCGAGTGTCGGGACACCCAGCCCAGTCGGCGTCGGAGTAGGCGACAAGGCTGGTGTCGGGTGATGCCGTCAGGCTGAGACCCATGGCTGTGGTGCCACGTATGTACCGAAGTATACGTTTCACGAGAGCCCAATTGGTGTCACGAGGAGCATGCATATGAAGGCACACCTGCTGGACAGCATACTGAATGTCCGGACGCATCAGTGTGAGGTACTGAAGTGCACCGACGATGGAGCGGTAGAAAGGAGTGTCGGACGCGGAGAACCCTCGGCGGCGGACACCTTAGCCGATGTCGACGAGCGTGGAAGCGAGCTTGCGATTAAGCATGCCCTTCGCTCGAAGCTCATAGGCGTGCCTCTGCTGGTGCGAGAAGAAGCGATGGCGCGCCGCGACCTCGATGCCGAGGAAGTAGTGAAGAGCCCCCAAGTCCTTGAGGGCGAACTCGGTGCCGAGGCGAGCTGTGATCTGCTGAAGTAGCGATGGCGAGGATGTAGTCAGGATGATGTCGTCGACATACAGGAGGAGGTACGCGGTGGCGGGGCCCTGGTGATAGACAAACAGGGAGGCATCGGACCGTGTGGACCGGAACCCCTGCTGCTGAAGGAAGGCCGTGATCCGCTAGTACCAGGCCCGAGGTACCTGCTTCAACCCCTAGGAGAACGGGAGAGCAAGCACACATGGTCCGGATAGTCAGTGTCGAAGAAACCAGCAGGGTGCTGACAGAACACCTGCTCGTCGAGATGGCCATGCAAGAAAGCATTGGACACATCGAGCTGGTGTACTGGCCAGGCGCGAGAAACAGCAAGCTGGAGAACCGCTCGAACCGTGCCCGGTTTGACAACCGGGGCGAAGGTGTCGGTGAAGTCCACGCCCGGCCTTATTGGCGGAAGCCGCACCACCCTTAGCGCCTTATGGCGCTTCGAGAGAACCATCGGGCGAGTCTTGTGGAGGAAGACCCACTTGCGGTGATGACATTGGCGGGGAGGCCGTGGAACAAGCTGCCACGTCTGGTTGCGCTGCGGTGTCAAACTCCTCACGCGCCATAGCGAGCCAGTTCGGATCTGAAGGGCTCTTGGCGAAGGTGGGGAGGCGGAGACGGCGCCCGAGTAGATCGGCACACAGCGTACTCGTCCGGCCGTAGCGTCTTTGGGGCCAAGTGTCAGTCCGAGCCAGTGACCAAACCAGTGTCGGGGCGGCCGCAGCAGCGGGGCGCGGGGCGCATCGGGAGGCGACCGAAGGGGCGGCGGGGGGCTGCGAAGGGAGCGCAGCGGGGCTGACCAAGGGGCGCTGGTGAGGCGACCAAGGGGACGCGGTTGGGGCGGCCGAGAGACCGCCCGCGGGGCAGCAGGCGGCAGGGGGCCACAGGCAGGGCCGTGGCGATGGGGAGCCGCCCGCGAAGGCAGCGGCGGCAGTGGCTGCGGCGGGGGCAGCAGCAGAACGCAACAACAGGGGCCGACGACGCGGGGCGCTGGCTGGGCAGTCCGGTCGCAGTGGTGGTCCGCCGAAGGTGGAGGCAAGGGTGGACCGCGCCGCTGGAGACGCCGAAGGTGACGATACCTGCTGAAACGGGAACACCAGCTCATCAAAGTACACATGACGCGAAGTGAAAACGCGGTGGGACACTGGATCATAGCACCGGTAACCTTTGGTGTTGGGAGGATAACCAAGGAAGATGCAAGGATGCGACCGGGGAGCGAGTTTGTGAGGAGCAGTGGACGCGATGCTAGGATAACATAGACACCCGAAGATGCGAAGACCATCATAAGATGGAACCGCGCCGAAGAGGAGCTGATGTGGAGTGTAGTTCAGTGGGAGCGACACGGCGAATGTTAATAAGGAGGTGGCGATCGCGGCGGCGTCTGGCGAACCGAGGAGGCGCGTAGGAGTGGAAGAAACAGCGTGTGGACACAGTCATTAAGAGTCGAATGGCCGCTCGTAGCGACCATTCTGGCTGGGGCGTGTAGGGACAGGTGAGGCGAAAAATGGTGTCGTGGGGCGCAAGAAGATTCTGGACGGCGGCGTTGTCAAACTCCTTGTCGTTGTCGGTTTGCAAGGCAAGAATAGGGCGACCTAAGCGTGTGGTGACATATGAATAAAAGGCTGTGAGTGTGGCAAGTCGTCGGACTTGTGACGAGAGAGGAATGTCCACACATAATGAGAAAATCATCAATATCACCGAGGAGTCCTGGATTAGGGGGTGTCGGATGGCGGACTATGACCTTTGGCGGACTCTGGACTATGAAGATACAAGATTGAAGACTTCGTCCCGTCTCGGATGGGACTTTCCTTGGCGTGGAAGGCAAGCTTGGCGATCTGGATATGTAGATCTCCTTCCATTGTAACCGACTACTGTGTAACCTAACCCTCTCCGGTGACTATATAAACGGAGGGTTTTAATCCGTGGGGCGAACAACAATCATACCATAGGCTAGCTTCTAGGGTTTAGCCTCTCGATCTCGTGGTAGATCCACTCTTGTACTACCCATATCATCAATATTAATCAAGCAGGGTAGGGTTTTACCTCCATCGAGAGGGCGAACCTGGGTAAAAACATCGTGTCCCTTGTATCCTGTTACCATCCGCCTAGGCGCTGCAGTTCGGGACCCCTAACGAGATCCGCGGTTTGACACGACACTGGTGCTTTCATTGAGAGTTCCTACGTATGCGTCACCTTTAGGCCTGATGGCTCCCCGATCATCAACAATGATGCGGTCGGTGTGAGACCTTTCTCCCTAGACAAATCTTAAGTATTTGGCGGCTTTGCCTTGTGGGCCAATTAAGCAGCCATCTGGAAGCGGATCGAAGCTACACCCAGCCATCAGGTCAGATTGGAAGTTTGAACTACGGCCGGCGTCGCGGAGACTTGATCTTGACGGGTTGAGCCACAACCAAGCGCGCCCGCCTTTGTCACGATGGGCATGATCTAGCTCATGGCGAGCGGTGTCACGGAGGCCGCACCGGTGTCGCTCCGACCTTTAGCTCGGAGCCAACTTCATGTCGAGGATGGGTGGCTGGACACGCCTCGGGGGCTGCAATCTCCACGGCGATCGAGCCGAACACCATACCTGTCTTTGTGAAGCTCGTGACTCCAAGGTGCCGGACTCAGAACCTTCCGCGCCCCTGCCAATCGAATCCGTTTGGGCGCCGATCATGGAGTTCACCGCCGCGGACGTCTTTCAGCGCTCGCCTTTTGGCGACATTATGAATTCACTAAAGTCTCTATATTTATCAGGAGAGCCCTGGCCGGACTATGGTCAGCAAGGTTGGGATGCGGACGATGAAGAAATTCAAACCCCACCCACCACCCACTTCGTAGCCACTATCGATGATTTAACCGACATGCTCGACTTGACTCGAAGACATCGGCGGTGTGGGCGGCGATGCAGGAGGCGACCAGAACCAGCGCCTACGAGGCACTTGGAAGGCCACCTCGTCATCGACATATACATGGTGGACATCCCAAAGAAGGGAATGGCGGCGGAACAACGGAGGATGACCCTCAAGAAGCAGCCTAAGCGCCCGGCGTCGTGGCGCCGCTCTATCCGCCACAGCAAAAGCGGCGATTCGGCACGGAGACAATAACACCCCGGACAGTGCGAAGACAACCCCCTCGGCAGGATTCAGCACGGGAGGATGGAGAAGCCAGCCCTCATGAGAGAGCGGCGAGACAGAGAGGTAGAGGGCGACAATTACATGCCTCCCTCCGAAGGCGAGGCAAGCCTCGGACGGCAAATTTGTCGTGCTGAGCATCCCGTCGAACAAGAGCGTTTCAAGCGCGGGCTTATAGCCACGGCGAGCAGCCTCAAGAAAAAACAACAACAGCTTAGAGCTGACCAAGACTTGCTAGCCGACGGATGGGTGATGTCCTTGCGGCGAAAATCGAACTCGAGCGCCCTATGTGGCGCACTTCTGTGGTGCGCCATTGGTATACCGATACTAATGGCGCACCGTGGGCTATCTAATGGCGCACCAGCGGTCGCCATTAGTACTAGATACTAATGGCGCACCACAGGTGCGTCATTAGTAAAAAATACTAGTGGCGTGGTACTAATGGCGCACCGGTAGTGCGCCATTAGTAGGCAAAACCGGTGCGCCATTAGTAGGCCTTTTCCTAGTAGTGACCTACCCAAAACGTAGGCTGCTACCCGATTTGAGGAGGAAGCACCTAGACCTATATCACCAGCGCATGATGCGGCCGACCGGCCACCTCGTGGCCGCGATAGAGAGGACTCTCGGCCCTCCACTCAAGCCGCACCCCGGCGTCGCTCAAAGAATACCAAGGCACGGGAAATGCACCAGACCTACGAGATATATTGGAGGGCAGGGCAAGGCAAACAAGATCGACCTATGGATCGCGTGGGCGCCCCACGACACGTGACGATAACCGTCATGCCAGATATGGTAAATCCGGTAGGGCGAACACGATGAACAAAGCTCATTTGAGCTACATCGTGATATATTGTCTGAGGCGCCAAGCACACCCACTATGCTTCACAGGATGAAGTAATGGATCATCAAATCCCGAGGGTTTCAAACCCATAAACATCAAATCATACGATGGCTGTGAGACCCTGCGGTATGGATCGAGGACTATCTCCTTCATATCCACATGGCCCTTGGTGATGATCTACGCCATCAAATACCTCCACTAAAGCTTAAGTACCAGCTCGGCATTGGCTTAACAGCTTGCCGTGAGAGTCAATTGGCTGTTGGGAGGACACGGAAGCCGCATTCCTCGACAATTTCCAGGGCACTTATGTGCGACCACCGAGCGCCGATGACCTAAGCCACATAATTCAGCAGCCATAGGAATCGGCCGGACAATTCGGACACGGTTCCTAACAAAGAAAAAATCAAATAGTCGATTGTCCGGACGTAGAGGCCCTTGCAGCCTTCAAGCATAACATCTGTGACGAGTGGCTTGCCGGCACCTAGGACAGGAAAAGCGAAATCCATGGCAGCCCTCCGACACTCATGACCCGCTTTTGCGGGAGAAGACAGCTGGCTAGCTCGTAGTAATAACATGACCAAGATCCACAGTAATTCGGATATCAAGGACAGCATTGGCAGGTCGGCGTCGCAACAAGCAAAAGCGCCGCGTGCGGCGACAATCTGAGATACAACGATCAATGCGGTTCGAGGCTCTAAACCCGGTCAGCGGAAAAAGCCATTCAAAAGAAATACTTGGCCCGTCAATTTGGACCGAATACTCGATCGCTTCGTGCGGATACGGCACCCGAAAAACCAGCCAACCACACCAGCAGGATTGTTGGGTGTTCAAGCGAGCGAGCAAGTTAAGCGCCGAAAACAATGACAAGGGCTGCATAGCGATGACGAGGAGGAGCCCGACCGCCCGAACAATAGGGGACGAAGGGTTTCCCCCACAAGTGCAGACGATGAACATGATATATGCAACCCACATCCCCAAAAGGGAATGGAAGCATGCACTCATGGGCGTATATGCGTTGGAGCGAGTCGCCCCAAAGTTCAACCCATGGTCCTCTGTCCGATCACTTTCGATCGAAGGACCACCCACTAGCATCCGCCATGGCGGATTCGCGCATTAGTTCTAGACCCAATCATTGGCCAGTTCACCTCACTAGAGTCCTTATGGGGCGGCGGCAACTGAACCTGCTTTATCGGGATACGGTCACGAAAAATGGGCATAGATCCCTTAAGTTAAACCCACAAAGGCGACCTTTAAAGGCGTCATACCGTGTAGAGGCCAAGCTATGCAGGCTCGATTACACTTGAGGTGGTCTTGGATCCCGGATAATTTCGAGCGAGTCAATCTTCGACATAGTCCCGTTCATGATGGCTATCATGCACTGCTTTCGGACGAACCGCATTGCAAAGTTCAATGGGGTGCCGCTTTCGTATACCTCAAGCTCAAGATGCGAGGCCCTCGAGAGTCATTACGGTCAATGGAAACACGAGCGCTCTCTCGAGCGGAGGAGCATCTGGCGACCCTCGCGGCGAAGTACAAAGCAGCCTCTCAAGGCAATTCTCGATCCGGCCATTAAGCGGCGGGACACCGTCAAAGCGCTCGAGTAACCTACAACAAGACCGCTGGCACATTCCGAGCACGCAGCGTAGCAATGCGGCTAACCCCAGCCCTCGTGAAGCGCAAAACCAGTACTACTGCGTACATAACTACGCTCTGGAAATAGCATGGGCATAGGGAGAGGAGCACGACCACGGCATGCCCAAAATGCGGCTCAACCACACCAGGGGCTCCCAATTTTTTCATTCTTATTTTTCTTACTTTCCGGAAGGCCTGTCCGGCAGTACAATCGCCGAACACATGATGCAACAGCCAGGGAGGCAGAAAGATACGTCGAGTGTCCAGGTGGTCTCTATAACGAGCAGTATACTTGTTTCACATATCATCCATAGCTCGCCCAGGAGGGACATGTTAAATAGTCACATCTCTTGCTTATCGCACTATTTATATCGTTCTGCTTTTACCGCAGACTTTTCGAATAAACAATACATAGCTTTTGTCTATTATTGCATTCTTTTTAAAAAAAATATGTTCAGTTATGACATTATGCAACCATACACTTTGGTACGGCCAATACACCAGGGGCTTACGTACCCCAGAATATGGTGTTAGAAGTTCGAACACTCTCATGAGTGCGGCACCCCGAACTTATAGCATTATATGCATCAGCTCCGAATCATGTCTTGGGTCAATAGTTAGGTTTGCCCGGCTCCCATGTTTTGGTACCTTACGTTCCGTTATATCGGCTAAAGTAGCACTGGGACAACCACTGCGATTGTGCCCCGGTTGAGCTGGGCTAAGCACCTCGATGGAGAAAGCTAAAACTGATTTGTCATGATAGAGGCGAGAGCTGGTCGCTGTTAAGAGGTTTTCGAGTCCCTAAAGACTTATGCCGCTTAGGCGAGGAGTCGGCTTTGTCCGGCCTAGGCGTGGATAGCGCCCGAACTCGGTCTTCTGAATACTAGGGGCCTCGCGAAATTTAAAATTATAGAATTCTATGGCTAAGTGAGAGTGTTCAAGCATTATAGTCTGATTTCCTTGTTACGTTGTGTTGGCGCCTCCTCGAAGGACCCAATAATGGGAAAAAAGCGCTCAAGTTTATCCGAACACCCCACCACTCATGGCATGGGGCGAAGCCGACGACTCGCCATCTCTCAATTTTGATAAGCAGACGCCTGAAGGTAATATTTTAAATTCAAAAGCGTTGCTTAGCGCATATGAACAAGTTTCAGTGTCTGGGATCACAAAAGCGAGTTTACTAAAAATTACATCTTTGGAGCACTCATCCGCTATCTGGTAGGCGCCCTTGAGGCGCCCTCATAATACATTCGGGCTTGCGATGCTCCTTGCCCGCGGTGGTCCGTCCGTCACAAGCTTCTCAGCGTCCATCTTGCCCAGTGCACTTTAGCACGGGCAAGGGCCATCTGAGCACCTTGATGCATACGGGCGCTTGATGACTTCAAGCCTTGACAGGCATCCACCAGCCGCCTTACCAGCCAGTAGCTCCCGAGCATAGCTTCCCGATCCACAGCCGGACTCGAGACCCTTCATGGCCTGTTCGGCCACCTTATGGAGCTCGACCAGCTGCTTGTTGAGGTCGCTCAAAGAACTGCCGGTGTCGGCCTCGACATCTTGAGACCAGAACACCTTCTCCGTCGAGCTCCCTCTTGGCTCGGTAGAATCTGGCAGCGTCGGACACACTCCGGGAAGATCTGCGAATGCTCTGGAGAGCTCCGGACTCGGGTAAGTAACAATTAATTCACTTTCGCGTGCTTGCTTTGCATAAAGAATGCCTTACCGCCGCTATCTTCTTCATCGCCTCAATTTCTGGAGGGCTTTTGGGCTTGGCCTTGGCAGATTGGCGCTCTCAAGCGCCGAGCTTCGGACTCTTGAGTCTTTGAGTCAAGCTCAAACTCTCGTGTTTTCCACGAGGCACTGGAGCTCTTGCTGCACCGCCGCCACCCGCGCCTCCTGCTTCTCTCGCTCGGTGCGCTCCACGGCCGCATTGTTTTCGGCCTTGGACAGCGCTTCCTTTAGGGTCGCCACCTCGGTTGTGGCCCCTGCAATATTCACGTTGGTCCTGTTATTTTTTGAAACCACATCTTTTTTATATACTTACATAAGGTATTACTTACCTTCCTTGTCCTCGAGCTGCTTCTTGGCAAGGCCGAGCTCGTTCTCGGACCGCTCGAGGCTCTGCTTTAATGCATTGACCTTCGCAGTCAGTGCGGCATAGGTCAGCAGCACAGCCTGCATTCCCATATTGACATACTTATGTTAGACTCATGCGTATATCTTTTTGATCCTCAGTTCGGATTTTCTTTCCGAACACCAAACTGAACATCAGGGGCTATTGTCTATGCGGTAATATTTTTACATATCTTAAATACATACCTCAAAGCCTGTTAGAAGGCTGGCACAGGCTTCGGTCAGCCCGCTCTTGGCGGACTGAACCTTCTGGATCACCACACTCATAGTAGTGTGGTGCTCCTCGTCGATGGAGGCACCGTTAAGCACCTCCAGCAAGTTATCCGGCGCCTCCGGTTGGACGGAGGTCACCGGCGTCGCAGGCTTGCCCTTCTTACGTGGGGGCCGCCTGCCGGACTCCGGAACCACTGAAGGTTCCGGTGCGGAGTCTGGCCCGGGGCCGGACTTAGAGCCCTTTGGGGTTTTATCCCCTTTTCTCCTGGAGTCCGGTAGGTCTCCTTGCGGCACCTCCAGGACCATCTCCTCCTGGCTTGGCCCCTTTTGGGACGCCACCTCGGCGTCATCCGCAGCGCAGGGAGAGGAGGCGGTCGGAAGTGAAGTGCTGTTCACATCCGACGAACCCAGGGAACCGCTTGACGAAGCGTCGAGCCCGGCCTTGGGCGGACTGCATGATTATATTCGGCGTCAGAAGGTACTGTGCAATAAAGGAACGCCATGAGTTATTCTGGTATTCGGATACTTACGATCTTGCCAGGGGCTTGGCCCTGGATGGCCACTCCTCTTCGCCGTCGTCGGGTTGGTGGAGTAGTCCGGAGGAAGAGTCCTTCCCTTCTTGGACCCTCCGGCCCCCCAGTTGGGGCGGCCTTCCTTTTCATTCCTCCCCCCGCTGGAGGGGGAGAGGCTTCTTCTTCCTCCTCCTCGTCTTCACGGGAGGAGTCCGCCTCGGAGTCATCGGACGATGAGTCCGACACCACCTGGCGCCCGGAACTCCTTCGAGTTCCCGCGGCCTTCTTCTTGGCCTTCTTCTCCGGCACCACGTAAGGTGCCGGAACCATCAGACCCGTCAAGCGGGCGTCTGCTGGATCTTCGGGCAAAGGAGCCGGACAGTCAATCTGTCCGGCCTTCTTCTGCCATTCCTGTCAAAGGAACGGGAGTTTAGATCCCGCATAGAGTTAAACTATGAAAAACAAGTATCCCGTAAAGGGTAAAATAAGCTTACTATCTTTGGCTTGGCGCTTTGCGCGGAATCCGCGATCTCGGTGATGGGAGGGAACCTCGGGCCCTTGAATAGCACCTTCGGGCATCCTCGTGCGTTGTGTCAAAGAGCCTGGTCGAGTTTGGTCTGGGCGGGTTGAACTCCCATAAGTTAAAAGCCCGTCGTTGACACGGGAGGATCCGTGGATGAGCATGATCTGGACTCGTTGACGAGTTTAACCTCTTTTCCATCAGGTCTTGGGCGAGAGTTTGGAGTCGATCTGCTCTTCGAATTACCCACGACAGGCCCTTCTCTTTCCGGGAGGTGAGCCGTGTGGGGATGCGAGATCGGAATCGGGGCCGCTGCCCATTCAGGTCACGCTGCTCGGTGATGTAGAACCACCCCGATTGCCACCCCTTTATGGTCTCCACAAAGGAGCCCTCGAGCCATGTAACGTTGGGCATCTTGCCCACCATGGCGCCTCTGCACTCCGCTTGTTGGCCGCCCATTACCTTCGTCTTGACATTGAAGGTCTTCAGCCATAAGCCGAAGTGGGGCTTGATGCGGAGGAAAGCCTCGCACACAACGATAAACGCCGAGATGTTGAGGAAGAAGTTCGGGGCCAGATCGTGGAAATCCAGGCCGTAGTAGAACATGAGCCCCCGGACAAATGAGTGAAGTGGGAAACCTAGTCCGCGGAGGAAATGGGTGAGGAACACCACCCTCTCATGGGGCCTGGGGGTGGGGATGAGATGCCCCTTGTTTGGGAGCCGGTGCGTGATGTCGTTAGACAAGTATCCGGCCTCCCTCAGCTTTTTGATGTGTCCCTCCGTGACGGAGGAGACCATCCACTTGCCTCCCGCTCCGGACATGGCTGGAGAAGGTTGAGGTGGGAAGTGCGGACTTAGGCGCTGGAGCTCGAGTCTTGTGAAAATGGATAAACAAAGGAGGAAGAAGGCGTAGATGGAAAAGGTGGATCCTTATCCCTTATATGGGCGACGAAACTATGTGCCCCCACCAGCTGGTAAAACTCGCTTATCTCCCAAGCGCCAGTAAATTAATGGCACGGTTGGGTTACCGCGCCGTGTTGATGAGAATCTCGGAATAAGGGGACACGATCTACGCTTCAACAAGGCGTGCCAAGAAACCGCCTCGCTAAGTCTGCTGAGGTGGGACGGTAAAAATGATTGAATAAAGGCTTGGCCGTGGTGTGATGTCACGCTGCGAAATCGTCGTGATTGGATTTGTGTAAGTATTATTCTCTCTCGGTGGTATGTGGAAATTATTTTGCGAGCGGACACTATCCTTGTGTTTAAAATCTTCTATGAAGTATTGGAGGAGGAACCCGCCTTGCAATGCGAAGACAAACTGCGCGCCGACTTCGTCGTCATTGAAGCTTGGTTCGGGGAGCTCTTGAGGAGTCTGGATTAGGGGTGTCCGGATGGCGGACTATGACCTTTGGCGGACTCACGGACTATGAAGATACAAGATTGAAGACTTCGTCCGTGTCCGGGTGGGACTTTCCTTGGCGTGGAAGGCAAGCTTGGCGATCGGATATGTAGATCTCCTTCCATTGTAACCGACTACGTGTAACCCTAACCCTCTCCGGTGTCTATATAAACGGAGGTTTTAGTCCGTGGGGCGAACAGCAATCATACCATAGGCTAGCTTCTAGGGTTTAGCCTCTCTGATCTCGTGGTAGATCTACTCTTGTACTACCCATATCATCAATATTAATCAAGCACGAGTAGGGTTTTACCTCCATCGAGAGGGCCCGAACCTGGGTAAAAACATCGTGTCCCTTGTCTCATGTTACCATCCGCCTAGACGCACAGTTCGGGACCCCCTACCAGAGATCCGCCGGTTTTGACACCGACAATCACCAAATAGTATAAGTAGCCCGTGTTGCTCGCAACCGGGGACGTCCAAACATCACTATGCAATAACTGAAACAGAAAGGTGGAAATGTTTGTAGACTCGCTAAAGGGAAGACGAGCGTGCTTGCCAAGACGGCAAGCCTCACAAGTGTAGTCGTCGACCTTATTACATGAGAAAGAAAAACTCTGAAGAATCTGACGCATAACGGTGGAGTTGGGATGACCAAGGCGGGAGTGCCAAAGATCAACACTAGCGGCGAAGGTGGCGGGACGACGGGTGGTGGTGGCGCCGGAGGGATGCACCGGGTAAAGCTCATCCGGGCTGTCACATCGGTGGAGTACCATCCGTGTACGGGCGTGCTTCACAGAAAAACCGATGTCGTCAAATTCAACAGTGATAGGATTCTCAGGAGCAAGGCGACGAACAGAAACGAGATTAGTGACTAAGTCAGGAGACACAAGAACATTAGACATATTGACGGGAGTAGAAGTAGAGGGAAATGACATATGACCGACATGCGTAATGGGTAGGGAGGAACCGTTACCAATGGTGATGCGAGTGGGAGTATGAACGGGAGTGGAAGAGGTGAGGTTACCGGGATGAGCAGTCATGTGAGTGGTGGCGCCCGATTCCATGTACCAGTCACCTCCGCCACCGTAGTTACTTGGTGACGGAGCCGAGTGCAGAGCAGCGAGGAGGGCCGGATCCCACGGCGGCGGCACCTGGGGAGGGAGAGACCCTCCGTGGGCGGCCTGAGGAGGCGGCGGCGTAAGCCGGCCTTGCAGTGCCGTGGCGGTAGCGAGTCTTGGTCTTGGCGCGCGCCGTAGCTTGCTGTAAAGCGGCGTTCTGCGGTGAAAAGTGCTGGTGGCTCGCGGGACGAGGCCCGAGGATGCCGGCGGGAGCCAGCAGGACCCGGCATCGAATCGCATGTCGATGCCCGTCCGCAGGTTGGTGTCGTAAGTCCAGGCGGGGTGGCTGCTGCTGCTGAGAGACCCCCCTTTGCGCTGTTTGCGACCACCCCGGCGGTTGCCGCGCGCCCTCCTACTCTGCGACTCTTTGAGGGCAGCGAAGCGCGGCGAGAGTGGGTAGAACCGGGCCTGGGGCGCAGGCTGGTGGCGGGCACAGGCGCGGCGGGCGGCCGGTGGTGGGGCGCCACGCGAGGTGCCGGCGGCGAGGGCATGGTGCTGCACGCGCTTCTTGACCCCCTTCATTCGGCGCTCCTCCAACCGCAAGTATGCCACAAACTTGGGAAAGGAGGGCTCCGTGATGATGGAGAGGTTGAAGGCGGCGTTACCGAAATCCTCGTTGAGGCCGGCGGTGAGCGTGCTGAGGAGGAGGTCGTCATCAACCTTCGCGCCGGTGTCACGGAGCTCGTCCGCCAACGTCTTCAGGCGGCGACAATAGTCATCGATAGACTGATCATCCTGATGACAGTCAAAAAAATCCTGCTGCAAAAAAACGCGGCGCTGAAGCTTATTGTCGGTGAAGAGGCCGTTGAGCTTAACCCACACGGCGCGGGCGTCATCACCATCGCTCACGACCGTGTGAAACAGGTCCTTCGAGATGGTGGTGAAGAACCACCGGATGAGCGTGGCATCGATCGCACTCCACTCGAAGTCGCCCACCATAGCGCGGGAGTCAACAGAGCCGTCAACGTGATCCACGAGATTGTTCTCGCGGAAGAGCAGCGAGAAGTATGTTTTCCACGCAAAGTACGTGGCGTCGGTGGCATCAAGGACGACAGGGACACGGTCGTGGATGTTGATGTCGCGGATGTCAGCGGGGTCCGGCCCGGCGAAGGGGTTGTAGGAGGAAGAGCCGGAGGAAGTCATTGCGGCGCGGCGGTGTGGCTACTGGCGAGCGAGGCGACGCAGGCTAGCGGATCGACGGGGCGATCGGGCGCGATTTTGGTGATCGGCTGGTGGCGCGAGGTAGCGTGGCGATCGGCTGGTGGCAGGGCTACCTGGCGATCGATACGAGCGGGAGCTAGCGAGGTAGGGAAGAGGTGGCAGCGGGCCAGCGAAGGAAGAGCGATCGGTGCAGCGAAGGAAGGGAAGAGGTGGCAGTGGGCGAGCGGGCCAGCGGATTGCAGCGGCGGCGGCCGGTGCGAGCAGCGCACGGGCGGCGGCGGCGGTTGGGTAGCGGAAGCGAAAAGAAAAACCTAAAAAACTGATACCATGTGGAGAATAGATTTGATGCAACGATGTGTTTCTCTCGTGCATAGGCACGTATATATGATGTACAAGGTGGGGCTTCTACCTCAATCTATACAACAAATTAGAGAGGTGGGTGTAGTCAATATACATGCACAAATAACATACTCAATAAGGCCAAACGGGATGCAGAGAGACCTCGTCCGTATCCGGAGTATTATGGTGCCGACAGTTGGGATGCTACCATGGTAGATGCTGACGGCAACAGAAAGAGGCCCTATGATACTTCGGCTGAAGCTGTTGCTAGAGGAGGTTATGCTCGGATAGGGTTATTTGGATGCGGCGTTCTTCCCTTGCCATGACTACCGGTGCCTCCGAGGCCTCGGCAAGATCTGAAACGCCCAAAGACTGGTGCTAATGGTTAAAGAACCATTCAGGATAAGAACAACGGCAAGAAGAGTGCAATATCGGCGGGCTCCCTCGCATAGTTCCGCCGGGCCCAATAAGTATCATCAGTTGGAACTGTCATGGTGCAAGCAAAGGCGTGACATTCTGAGTGCATCACGAGTTAGCGAAGAAATTTGCCCCTACCATGCTTTTTAGTATAGTTGAGACCCGGATTAGCAAGGGAAGGGTGCAGAAGGATTAGCTAGTACTATTGGTTTTGATAATAGCTATGCAATAAACATCAATGGTAGGAGTGGTGGTATAGGTATTTATCCTAATAATTCAATAAATCTTGAGGTATTGGGACACTATGTGTACCATACTGATTGCGTTGTTCGTGAGGCAGGACAGGAACCATGGAGGCTTACATGTATATATGTTATAAGGCCCTGTTTGGGGCGCCGGATTGCACGCGCTTCATAATTTGCACTGTCTGCTTTTTGGGCGCGTCTTTTTGGGCACCTGCTAAAGCAAAGTTGGTCCCGGCGCTTTAAAAATGCTACAGTGGCGCGCTATAATGTATATTGGGCAAGGAATTTTTGTGCGGCTGTTAGAGATGCTCTAAGGTGGGTCGATCTTTGGCAGGGTATTTTGCTCTGCAGAGTGCTCGACGAGAACCCGAACCATGTGGTGTGGTTCATGCCGCTGCCTAGGCCAATGGTCGATAATAACGAGGATATCAAAAATTCCCCATTGGCACATCTCGATGTCTACTACATCGACAATTTCATCAAAATTTTGGAGATCAAAACACGAAGTAGGGTAGCATTCCCCATGATCCGTATAACAACAGCGATGATATTCAGTTTGATTCAGACATGGAGCAACAACATGTACACCAGGGAAACAACTGACACGATCATCGTCCATGGTTGGAGGGACGTCGCATGGGTCAGGAAGCCTTGTTCCGTTGCTTGGACCAAAGACTGTGAGGCCGACGTTCACGATATCAAGATCGGCAACCAAAGGCATCCTGCCCTGCCAGAGTTGAGGGACAGCTGCTTTGGGAAATTAACACTCACGAACCTCATGACAACCACCGCAACCCTGAGTATGAATAGTAACGATGCCATTGCTTACCTGATGTTCAAGGTGAACGTCCATGACAAATACGCCTGGATAGTTGCGATCAACATGGCGAGCAAGACCTTGGAAGACATGGCCTCCTTCTCTATGAAAAGAACATTCGCTTTCAGTATAACATGCCATCCCTGCTCATTTTCCAAATGTCTGGACATGACCACTGATCATGGCGAAGCTGGTTTGCGGAAAAAAACAAATGAAAATCCTACTGCCTACAAAACAATCCTTGTAGGTGGGACAACCTGCGGCGAATCCTTGCTCGGTTTGGACTTACATCCTGTTGGCACATGGACATAAGACGAGCGCCTTTTGTCATGGTCGCGGCACGTATATAGACGACGCGAACAGTTCCTCAAGTGCTCGGGACCCGATTGATTATTGATTTTGCTGGCTCAGTCAGCAGAGGGAGCAAATATTGTTTATTTTCTGACGAGCATGTCATTTGAGAAATAATTTACGAAAACACTAACGCCCACACATGTGGGCGTTCCCTAACTCGCCCACACGTCTTGATTGTCGTCCTGTGCCTTTTGCACTAATCTTGACATGAAAAGGTGGATTTGATGTGCCACGTAGGACGGGGCTAGTGTGTGGGCGTTGAAAAGTTTGCCCACACGCTCGCACCATGTTGTTTGCCAGCTGCGCTGTGTGGGTGAACTAGTTTCTGCCACACAACCAGCCACCTACTTCATGTGCGTGTGGGCGAACTGTTTTTCGCCCACACGACACTCCTACATTGTGAATGGTAACTGCAGTTAGGCGAACGTGGCAACTAGATAAACACACATGGCAACTGTGATTCTTTGCTAGACGGCAACTGCAGTTGCCCGTACGTGGCAACCAGATAAACATACATGGCAACTGTGATTAACAATACATGACAACCACTACACGGCAACTGCAATTGCGCGTACGTGGCAACCAGATAATTAGACATGGCAACTATAGTTAACCAAAACAGATAAAGTTGCCATGCTTTTACAACTACACTTGTCATCCCGGATAACTACACTTGTCAATCAGGATGGCAACTAAATCATCATCCCGCGGTGTACCTAACGTAGTTGCGCCAGGATGTGTGGGCATTTTTGCTTCGTGCCACACGCGCGGGGTGGAAATGAGAAGTACATGTTGGCTTGTGGCATGAAGTAGCCGCGCCCACACGTGTGGGCAATTCTAGGACGCCGCTAACTGCCACACGTGTGGGCGTTTAGGAATCTGCCCACACGTTCTGTGTGGTGCCTAAGAGGACCAGCCCACGCGTCTGTGTGTGGGCAAAACAACTAGCGCCCACACGCCTCTTTTTTCCCTCCCGGTCCCTCTTACGCGCGTGCGTGTGGGCGAAATAGATAACACCCACACGCCCGGTACGTCAGGCCTCGTACCTCGCGGTCCCGCACGCCCCACGTGACACTTTACCGCGCGCCCCGCAGTTGCCATGGACCGGACCCTCGTCCATGTTCGTTCAAGTGCAGTTGCCATGTCGCTGAACTACGGTTGCCATGTCGGACAACTACAGTTGCCATGTTTGCTCAACTGCAGTTGCCATCTCAGGTCAAAGTTCCAAATTGCCATTTTTTGGACAACTACAGCTGTTGCCATGTGTGGTCTGGTCTACTGCAGTTGCCATGATTTCAAAACTTTAGGAGTTGCCACCTATTAACACTAGGCAGTTGCCATGTAGCGCTACAAAAAAAAGGCATGGCAAAAAACATGTTCGGGTAAAAAGAGAGAGTTGCCATGTGCTCACAAGCACGCTAGGGCAGTTGCCATTTAAAAAAAGAAAGAGTTGCCATCTGCTTACGTGCATGCTAGGGCAGTTTGTCATGTACCATGCCAAACATATGGCAACTGACATGTTCGGGTAAAAAAAGAGAATTGATATCTGCTTGCAATCACACTAGGGCAGTTGCCATGTATACTGCAAAACGCATGGCAACTGGAATCTTGGGTGTGGGAGAGGAGGCGGGCGTGTGGGCGAGATGGCAAACTGCCCACACACCAGCCCTTGTGCGTGACTGAAACTGGTGTGTGGGCGAACTGCTTCGCCCACACACCGGCCTCTTCGTGTGTTAAAACGGATGTGTTGGCGATCTCTCTCACACACCACACACGCGAGTTGTCCTACGTGGCATACAAAATCAGCTAATTCGTGCCAAGATTCGTGCAGAAGTTACTGGATGGTGATGGAGGCGTGTGGGTGAGTTGGCTAACGCCCACATGTGTGGGCGTTAACATTTCCGCAATTCTAATGCCCGCCCACACAAAGCGTCTGGGCTGCCTCCTGCTCACACCACACACGGTGTGTGGGCGCATATCAAATATACCACACGTATGGAAGTTATCGACGTCCATAATTTAATTTTTAGGAAGGGGGAATGAATTCATTAATGCCTTTGCAAATTTTATGGACAATTATTGGTCCACTTTCATGCCCTATCACGATGCACTGTTCAGTTGGACGCTGGCAACATAGCTGATTATGCACTGTTAAAAGATCATGTGGTGTGGAAACCTCCCCCTGACCATATCAAGATCAATGTTCACGACAATTTTGTGTAGCGTAGTAATGTTGCCAGTATGTTTCTTCGTGGGATTTATTGGTTGGTGTACCATGTGAATGAAGCTGAGCTCCGTGCCTGCCTCGCGGGACCTTATATCGGTAGATTATCCTTCATCAGTCTCTTTTTTAAAAGGCTGGTTGTGCTTTCGTACATTCTTTCTTTGCAAATGAGAAGCTTGACAGGTCTCGTTCGGCTGATCTGATGAAAGATGCTCAGGATAACCAAAATTTTAATATTTTAAAGATAAATCGGATTGCTAATGGGGGTGGCACATGAGATTGCTAAGTTTAACTTTAGTACTAGGTCCGACGGATTCTTGTTAATTCTGTTCCGTCCTGCGTAGCGTATGTTGTACTGGGTGATTGTAAGAACGTTTGGTTTAATTAATTACTATATGTGGTGTTTTTTCAAAAAAGAATTAACAAGCGAGGCGAAGTACGTTTAGTTTAGCACACGGAGGAGAAGAAGCGAAGTGCTAAGAGACGAGATACGATCGATAAGGACCTAAAATCTTGGAAATTAGATGATACCCCGCGCGTTGCTGCGGGTCCAAGTAGTTGTATCTTTATAGAATTGCAGAAATAATAGTAAGAGTAGACGTTGAGTGATGGAGAATAAGGGTTAATTTTTTTGTTGCTATGTTCATCATGATTTGACCCAATGAATCCGTATATTTATTTGAGGAGGGTTTCAAGATCAAATACAACAATATACAGTGGGTAGATTAGAGATTATAGCAACATTGGACTAAATGTTACAAATAGAGAAATTTTCAGTAAATTGCAGACATTATTTTTTGTTTACACAGGATATCTATATAGAATAAGTTGCTAAACACACACTCCTGGAAACGGTATGTATACATCAATGTGGATATGTTTGTTATCTATAAGAGAACAGACGGTCTGTTCAAATCATCCAATGATTAAACTGGAATGGCACTAACAAAAATGTAACAATTTCTCAAAAGGAGCGGTAAATTTAATCTGCATGGAATAAAAAGGTGGGATCTTATTCTTTCCTTTGGTTCTTTGGGAAAGGGTCACCATCTACTTCTTGTTAGGAACAATGGATCTACGTCTCAAAAAATCTTGAAACACCCAAAATAAAAGATAAATATTTAATGGAAAAAATACATATTTGAAGATAAACTGGTTTATTATAAATTAGAAAAGAGGAGCAATTGCTTCCAATTTAGCAAGCAAGTAGTGGAATAAAATAGGATAATACAACAGGGTCACAAATTTATGCCTTGAATGTTGAGCTTCATTCTTGCCGACTGGAATCTCTTGTCCGTAAACTGCAGCCCATATTGATGCAAAACCAAAGACGATGAAAAAACAGGATGCGTTAGATGGCAAATGGCTAAATGGAACAAAATTATAATGTGAATCCTGGAATGCAAATAAGATGTAAAAATATGTAGGACTGAGATGAAAGATAAATCATGTGGTCGGTACCTCAGTGGTCGCAAATGATGCAATGTATAGCCAGCGTTCCTGCTGGTGCTAGCCGATGCCAGCAGCATGGTGGTGGACCTCACCCTATGTCTCGCATCCGTCACCGTTGTGGCCTCCGGTGGATGCTATTTTTCAAGACAATGGTGATTCCGCTGATTGCGTCTTTCAAGAAGGGTGACATGGAGGTATTGTTGCGCAAGGTGAACCATAGGATCGCCTCGGTGGTGATAACATACCCTCTGAGGCTGATTGTAATGGGGAGTATCATATATTAGTACCATGCATATGATACTAGTGTATGATACTATCTCCCTAATGCATAGTATCATATATTAGTATTATGTAGTACTCTATTTATTGCCATGCATGACACAAAGTAGTATAGTATTTAATATGATACGGTATCATGATATGATACTACACCCTCTCTTTCTTCCTTTAATGCTATGACACCTTATCAAAATTGCCTAGTTGGCATACATGATACTAGCTATGATACTACCATTACAACCAGCCTGAGCAGATCTCACGAGCAGCCATGAGAGAAGCCGAATGGTCGTCCAAGACACAGAGTGATGACATAGGAGAATAAATAGGTAGCCAGTCATTTACCTCGGCAGCCCCGATAGTCGCATGCCTCAGCTTTTCGTTGTCCGCATGCACCTAGTGCCGAGAGGAGAGGAAGGATCAAACCTGCATGCTGCAGCATGGCTTGCTGCCTGCTAGAGTACCTCGGTAGCCGAAGTACCTCACCTGCCTCACGTACATGCACTTAGTGTTGTGAGAGAGGAAAGGTCAAACTCTGCATGCAAGTGGTGGGTTGTTGGATAGTAGTACGAAGCTACATCGACAGTAATTGCAGCGCTGGTGGGACATACTCCGGTACAAATCATATGGCGCTCTATAGAAAACAACAACGAATGACGTGGCTTCACCATATGCTAGAAAATGTCAGTGGTGGGAGGTACGTTGATGATGTGGCAAGGATGATGATGTAGATAGCTTGCATGTTAAGAGAAATAGGTTAGTGGGATGAACTATTTAGATATTATAGATAAAACAACTCCGCCCGCGTCTTTTGTAGGTTTTCCTCCGGTCCCGATCCAAGCAGATCGCCGCCGGCACTCTCCCGTGCGCTAGCAAATCGATCTCGATCGGCCGGTCTTTCTCTCGATGGACCCCTCCTCCTTCCATCCGCCGTCCCTAGCGGACCACGACGCCACCATCGCCCGCGACTGGGTCCTCCTCGACGCGAGGGCGTACATGTCCGACCGCAGGAACGGGACCACCGCCACGGCCTTCGCCAGCAACGGCCTCATCGTCGAGGTCTCCTTCTGGTTCGCCGACCCGCCGGCCCTCTCCCACTTCACCGTCCACTGCCGCGGCCTCGACGAGCAGAGCGGCCTTGCCGGGGAGCCCCGCCTCGTGTGCTCGGACGTGTACGTCGCCGTGCTCTCTGTCGACTACACGGGCGACGAGGGGGTCCGCCGTAACTTCTTCGTCTACACGGCCATCCCGGATAGGCCCTCGCTCGTCCGGCTCCCGAGCCCAGGCCCCTTCACCTTCGATCCCCGGGAGGTGGTCCTCCTGCGCACGGCCGACGGGGAAGGGTTCGCCATCGCCGTTCTCTCTCCGCAGCTGCTGACCCCGGGCTGGTATAATCTTCACATCTTTCCGTCCAAGCAGTGGAGGTGGATCACCAGGTCTGTGCAAATGGAGCCAACAATGTGAAGATCATGGAGTACGACAACACGTGCACCGGGGACGCAAAGGACACCATCATCCTCCATGGTTGGAGGGCCGTCGCATGGGTCAGGAAGCTTTCTTCAGATGGTTGGACCAAAAACTGTGAGGTCGACGTTGATGATATCAAAATCGACAGCCCAAAGCACTCCGGCGTGCCTGAGTTGAGGGGCGGCTGCTCTGGAAAATTTACACTGACTAACATGACAGCAGCCCCAACCCTGAGCATGCAGGGGAATGATGTCGATTGTTTACCTGCTGTCCAAGGTGGACATCCACGACGAAAACGCCTGGATCATTGCGATCAACATGACAAGCAAGACCTTGGAAGGCATGGCCTCGTTTTCTGCAAGAAGAACATTCGGTTTCAGCATAGCATGTCGTCCCTGCTCATTTTCCAGACAACTGGACATGACAGCAGATCATGGCGAAGCTGTTTTGCGGAGAAAAATAAGTGAAAATTCTACTGCATACACAACAGTCCTTGTAGATGGGTTGGATCCATGTGTAACCGAGGACATCCTCAGGCAAATCCTTGCTGGGTTTGGAGAACTTCATAACATGCAGATGCTTGAAGATCAGCAATCCGCGGTAGTAAAATTCATTGACAGGTTGTGCGCTCTCAGCGCCATATGCGAACTGAGTGGAACTCGGCTTGGTTGCAGGTACGTTCGCCTTAAACGGGACCATGTCGACTCTTCAAACGGGCCGCCAAAGGCCAGACGGGATGCAAAGAGACCTCGCCCGTATCCGGAGTATTATGGTGATGACAGTTGTGATGCTGCGGTGTTGACAAGCCACGGGTACCACCCGCATAAGCTGAAGATGTCAATGCTGTATTGACGCAGGGGCAGTGTTCTTCTGTCGGTATGCCAGTACAGAAGAGTGTGGTGTTTCTACACCCCAGCTCGGTGCACCCATGTAAGAAAACATAGCAAAACATTTTTTAAAAATTTAAAATTTTGTGGGAACGATCCTCAACAAATATTATGGACGCTTGCAAAGTTTGCTGGTCAAACAACATTCGAGGAGCTTTGTATAAAAAAGACAAAATCATTGAAAATTAGTCCAAATTTGAGTGCACTGTTTGAGCAGATTTTGTAATTTTTTCATTTTTTTACAGAGCTCCTCGAATATTATTTGATCACCAAACTTTGCAAGTGTCCATAACATTTGTTGATGATCACTACCACAAAGTTTCAGAAATTTTTGAAGTGTTTTGCTATGTTTTCTTGCGTGGGTGCACTGAAAGTGGGTGCAGCCACTACTTTCCCTGTTCAGAATGAGGTCGCCATTCTAAAGTTCAAATTTAACCTTTGAGCTAAAACCACGACACTTATTTTGGAAAAGAGGGAGTACTAGCTATGTGCTTACAGTTCTTATATGATTTTATTGCATTAGACATATGTTTGTCAAAAAAGGAGAAGAATCTTGGACAACATTTTGTTAAACTTTGTACCATGTATAGTGCAGTATTCACTTTTTATGTAAAACGATGTTTTTATGTCTTTTCTTTCTTTTTTGAAATGGAGGCAAAATATTTGCCTCACCTCTTTGTTTTTAAGGAGAAAGACAATGTAGGTTGCAGGACCACGTAGGTCCGAACAAAGGGACTCTTCCCGTGAATTATTTTCCAGAAATCTAGCCCCGGCAACTACCCAAATCTGGATCACTGCGATCAACATGACGAGCAAGACCTTGGAAGACATGGCCTCGTTTTCTGTGAGAAGAACATTCGGTTTCAGCATAGCATGCCGTCCCTGCTCATTTTCCAGACATCTGGACATGACAACAGATCATGGCGAAAGCTGTTTTGCAGAGAAAAACAAGTGAAATTTTTTACTACATACACAACAGTCCACGCACACTGAAGGCGAACTGAGGCAAACCCTTGCTCGGTTCGGAGAACTTCATGATATGTAGATGCTTGAAGATGAGGGATCCGCTATAGTAAAATTCATTGACAGGTTGTGCCCCGAGAGCGCCATATGTGAACCGCATGGAACTCGGCTTGGTTGCAAGTATGTTGGCCTTAAACGGGACCACGTCGACTCCCCAAATGGGGCGCCAAAGGCCAGACGGGATGCAAAGAGACCTCGTCCGTATCCGGAGTATTATGGCGCCGACAGTTGTGATGTGTTGGCAAGCCACGGATACCACCCACATAAGCTGAACTGGCCAGTGTCGTATCGACGCAGGGTCGGATAGTGTTCTTCTGTCGAGAAAAAAACACGGTCAATGCGCCAGTACAGAATGCGGTGGTAACAAAGTAGCTATGTGCTTACAGTTGTTACATGATTTTATTGCATTAGACATATGTTTGTCAAAAAAGGAGAAGAATCTTGGACAATATTTTGTTAAACGTTGTATGATATAATAGTACTAGGGTTTAGGGTTAGTACAGTATATCTTAAGGAAACTACAGCATTGTGATGTGCAAAATCCCTGCATTTAAGCATGCACACGGTTTACGTATGGCCGCGCCATTATGATCTAGGGCAACCATGCACAAAGCCATACTATGATTCTATGCATTTTTATTTAGGACAGCCACACAGCTACTCTGTATTTACTTCTGTTCTGGTAAATCACGTAGCTTCTACCTCTAATTGCGAGGACGTGATCGAACACGTCACCGGCAAGCGTTATATGTATGTTTTTCTGTTTATTCAATGTATGTTTTACAAGAAGAAAAAAGAATCTTGGAAAACGTTTTGTTGAACTTTGTTAAACTTGGTATTATGATGTATTCTTACCACCCCGGCGCAAGCACATCACCCATGGTAAATATACAACTTACCATGGCACGTTGTTATGGTTTAGGACAACCACAAAGCTATATGCATGGTACTTTTCGATATGACTCATGTCGTTTCTCAAATGCTCAAAACACTGAACTGAAAAGTTATGGGCTGAACTATTATGTCAACCCATATGAGTTACAAAAAATAGCACACTCTTTTCCATTATACACCTTCCACCTATCAAAGCCCATGATAGTGAATATATCTGAGCCATGCTTCTTAATTGGCTTTCTTGAAAAGAAGAAACAAGGCAAGCAATATGCACGATCTTTGGAAGTGAATAGTCTATTCAAGCAAATTATTTGAATCAACTATATACTGAAATCGATGACCGTGTTTTGGGGTTCGTATTATATGTATGTTCTCTCATGTACAGCTACAGGAGTCCCAATGTTTCATTGAAAAGTTTGCATATGAATTAAATTGACATTGTAGACGTTATACGCACTGTGTTCCTCTGTGACCAGATCAACAGCAGAGTTGGAGCTTGAACCACTGGTTTGAAAAGTATAATTATTGTGGTGCCATCCTCTTCATGAGCCAAAACAGCACTCTCAAGTAGGAGTAACTATTGGTTCGTAGTATTATGAAACTGACAACTACTACCTCCGTTCCTAAATATAAGTCTTTAGAGAGATTCCACTATGGATCATATACGAAGCAAAATAAGTGAATCCATACTCTAAAATGCGTCTAGATACATCCGTATATGGACTATAGCAAAATCTCTACGAAGACTTATATTTAGGAACGGAGGGAGTATAATATTCCTTACTGATCACTGGATCAGGTTAGGGAATGTATGTGGCACGCGGCAATTGTGCCTTTGTGTAACAACGATTCTGTTTTCTCTCCCCGCATCTCTTCTCTACCCATGAACAAGTGGTTAGGAGAGGCGGTTTCCCCACAGGCGCCAGCAAGGCCGTGAATTCCTCTCCTCTCCGGCGACGGGAGAGGGACGGGATCCCGGTTCTCTTCTGGCTTGTAAATAGTCTTGGGGATAGTGTGTTCTGCGGCGCCGTTGGGATGGTGGGAGCGGCGCCTCGAGAATAAATCTGCATCGGCTTCATTCCCACACCGGTGATGTCTTTAAGGGCGGCGTCTCATAGCTGTATGTCATGTCTACTCGTCGTGGTTTAGGTTACCTGGTTGACATCAGCAAGACAGCGGCGACAACGTCTCCACCGGAAGTTTGTGCCCACCTACTTCGTCCTCGTCGATGTGACGCTCCTTCCAACGTCATAGAGGAGCAGGGTGTCCTTGTTCAGGAGGTGGCTGGTGGTTACTTCCTTTGGTGGTTGCTATAGTGTGCAGAACATGATGTTCGGTCTGGAAAGAGAGAAGTTTGTGGATTGCGGATCTAGTGGTCTTCCTCGACGGCGTCGAGGAAAGTTCCGGATCAGTGTCCAGGCCCCCGGCCAACATGCCACAACGTTATGTGCCTTGCCGTGTGCGGCGGGCCTGGTCTTCGTTCACAAAACCCAAAACGACGATGGTGCCTCTGTGGCTATGGCAAAGATGGAGCCCTTTCTCCTCTTTCTCCAGCGAGTTTCTCGACAATGTTGGAGGTTGGAGATGGTCGACAGTTTCAGCGTGTGCAAGGAGCGCCTGGGATTTGATTGTTTCTTTGTTTCTCTCGGGCTCCGTGCTACGTCTTGAGCTTGCGTTGGTTTTCCCCGAAGAGGAGAGGATGATGCAGCAGAGTAGCGTAAGTATTTCCCTCAGTTTTTGAGAACCAAGGTATCAATCCAGTAGGAGGCCACGCGCAAGTCCCTCGTACCTACACAAAACAAATAGCTCAACGCAACCAACGCGATTAGGGGTTGTCAATCCCTTCACGGTCACTTACGAAAGTGAGATCTGATAGAGATGATAAATAATATTTTTGGTATTTTTGGTATAAAGATGCAAAGTAAAATAAAAGGCAAGGTAAAAAGCAAAGCAATAATAAAGCGTAGGAAGATTAATATGATGAGAATAGACCCGGGGGCCATAGATTTCACTAGTGGCTTCTCTCAAGAGCATAAGTATTTTACGGTGGGTGAACAAATTACTGTTGAGCAATTGACAGAATTGAGCATAGTTATGAGAGTATCTAGGTATGATCATGTATATAGGCATCACGTGCGAGACAAGTAGACCGACTCCTGCCTGCATCTACTACTATTACTCCACTCATCGACCGCTATCCAGCATGCATCTAGATTATTAAGTTAATGAAAACAGAGTAACGCCTTAAGCAAGATGACATGATGTAGAGGGATAAATTCATGCAATATAATAAAAACCCTATCTTGTTATCCTCGATGGCAACAATACAATACGTGCCTTGCTGCCCCTCATCACTGGGAAAGGACACATAAGATTGAACCCAAAGCTAAACACTTCTCCCATTGCAAGAACTACCAATCTAGTTGGCCAAACCAAACGGATAATTCGAAGAGACTTGCAAAGATAACCAATCATACATAAAAGAATTCAGAGAAGATTCAAATATTGCTCATAGATAATCTTGATCATAAACCCACAATTCATCGGTCTCAACAAACACACATCAAAAAGAAGATTACATCGAATAGATCTTCACGAGAGAGGGTGAGAACATTGTATTGAGATCCAAAAAGAGAGAAGAAGCCATCTAACTACTAACTATGGACCCGAAGGTCTGAAGTAAACTACTCACACTTCATCAGAGAGGCTATGATGATGATGTAGAAGCCCTCC
Organism: Aegilops longissima; assembly: GCA_021605205.1. Lineage (NCBI taxonomy): Eukaryota > Viridiplantae > Streptophyta > Magnoliopsida > Poales > Poaceae > Aegilops > Aegilops longissima. Next base: position 650,080,839 of record CM038680.1, read on the forward strand.
GTGGTGGATTCCCCTTCGGTGAGCTCGGAACAGGCCCCAAGATGGGATCTCGTGGATCTGAAAAGTTGCGGCGGTGGAATTAGGTTTTGGCTCCGTGTCTGATCTGTTGGGGGTGCGTGGGTATATATAGGAGGAAGAATGCGTCGGTGGAGCTTGGGGCTCACGAGGCGGCGCCCCTAGGGCGCCCTACACCTCGTGGTCGCCTCCCTCCTTTCTTGACCGAGGTCCAAGTCTCCTAGATCATATCGATGAGAAAATCACGTTCCCGAAGGTTTCATTCCTTTTGACTCCGTTTGATATTCCGTTTCTTCGAAATACTGAAATAGGCAAAAAACAGCAAATCTGGGCTGGGCCTCCGGTTAATAGGTTAGTCCCAAAAATAATATAAAAGTGGAAAATAAAGCCCAATATGGTCCAAAACAGTAGATAATATAGCATGGAGCAATCAAAATTATAGATACGTTGGAGCGTATCGGCATCTAAGCTTAATTCATGCTCGTCCTCGAGTAGGTAAATGATAAAAGAGAATTTTTTATGCGGAGTGCTACTTGGCATAATTTCAATGTAACTCTTCTTAATTATGATATGAATATTCAGATTCGAAAGATTCAAGACAAAGGTTTAATATTGACATAAAAATAATAATACTTCAAGCATACTAACAAAGCAATTATGTCTTCTCAAAATAACATGGCCAAAGAAAGTTATCCTACAAAATCATATAGTCGGCTATGCTCTATCTTCACCACACAAAGTATTTAAATCATGCACAACCCGATGACAAGCCAAGCAATTGTTTCATACTTTTGACATTCTCAAAACTTTTTCGATCTTCACGCAATACATGAGTGTGAGCCATGGATATAGCACTATATGTGGAATAGAATGGTGGTTGTGGAGAAGACAAAAAGGGAGAAGATAGTCTCATATCAACTAGGCATATCAACGGGCTATGGAGATGTCCATCAATAGATATCAATGTGAGTGAGTAGGGATTGCCATGCAACGGATGCACTAGAGCTATAAGTATATGAAAGCTCGACAAAAGAAACTAAGTGGGTGTGCATCCAACTCGCTTGCTCACGAAGACCTAGGGCAATTTGAGGAAGCCCATCATTGGAATATACAAGCCAAGTTCTATAATGAAAAATTCCCACTAGTATATGAAAGTGACGAAACGAGAGACTCTCTATTATGAAAATCATGGTGCTACTTTGAAGCACAAGTGTGGTAAAAGGATAGTAACGTTGTCCCTTCTCTCTTTTTCTCTCATTTTTTTATTCGGACCTTTTCTCTTTTTTTATGGCCTCTTTTCTTTTCTCTTTTTTTATTTTTCGTCCGGAGTCTCATCCCGACTTATGGGGGAATCATAGTCTCCATCATCCTTTCCTCACTTGGGACAATGCTCTAAAAATGATGATCATCACACTTTTATTTACTTACAACTCAATACTTAGAACAAAATATGACTCTATGTGTATGCCTCCGGCGGTGTACCGGGATATGCAATGATTCATGAGTGACATGTATGAAAGAATTATGAATGGTGGCTTTGCCACAAATACGATGTCAACTACATGATCATGCTAAGCAATATGACAATGATGGAGCATGTCATAATAAACGGAACGATGGAAAGTTGCATGGCAATATATCTCGTAATGGCTATGGAAATGCCATGATAGGTAGGTATGGTGGCTGTTTTGAGGAAGGTTTATGGTGGGTGTATGATACAGGCGAAAATTGTGCGGTGTTAGAGAGTCTAGCAATGGTGGAAGGGTGAGAAAAGTGCGTATAATCCATGAACTCAATATTAGTCATAAAGAACTCATATACTTATTGCAAAAATCTACAAGTTATCAAAGCAAAGTATTACGCGCATGCTCCTAGGGGATAGATTGGTAGGAAAAGACCATCGCTCGTCCCCGACCGCCACTCATAAGGAAGACAATCAATAAATAAATCATGCTCCGACTTCATCACATAACGGTTCACCATACGTGCATGCTACAGGAATCACAAACTTTAACACAAGTATTTCTCAAATTCACAACTACTCAGCTAGCATGACTCTAATATTACTACCTCCATATCTCAAAACAATTATCAAGCATCAAACTTTTCTTAGTATCCAACGCACTCAAAAGAAAGTTTTGCAAATCTTGAATACCAAGCATATTATTATTATTAAGCAAATTACCATGCTATTTAAGACTCTCAAAATAATCTAAGTGAAGCATGAGAGATCAAAGGTTTCTATAAAACAAATCCACCACCGTGCTCTAAAAGATATAAGTGAAGCACTAGAGCAAAACTATATAGCTCAAAAGATATAAGTGAAGCACATAGAGTATTCTATCAAATTCCAATTCATGTATGGCTCTCTAAAAAGGTGTGTACAGCAAGGATTATTGTGGTAAACTAACAAACAAAGACGCAAATAATACAAGACGCTTCAAGCAAAACACATATCATGTAGTGAATAAAAATATAGCTCCAAGTAAAGTTACCGATGGAAGTGGACGAAAGAGGCGATGCCTTCCGGGGCATCCCCAAGCTTTGACTTTTTGGTGTCCTTAGATTATCTTGGGAGCTCCGTTAGCGAAACAAAACAAAAGACCACTTCAAGGTACTGTAATGAACTCATTATTTTTTTATATTGGTGTTGAACCTACTGTATTCCAACTTCTCTATGGATTATAAACTATTTTACTAGCCATAGATTCATCAAAATAAGCAAACAACACACGAAAAACAGAATCTGTCAAAAACAGAACGGTCTGTAGTAATCTGTAACTAACGCAAACTTCTGAAACTCCAAAAATTCAGCAAAAATAGGACGACCTAGGAAATTTGTTTATTGATCATAAGCAATTGGACTCACTATTTTATCACATTCTGGTGATTTTTAACAATTGTTTTCGTGAACCGAAAGTTTCTGGAAATTACAGCAAGATCAAATAACTATCATCCAAGAAGATCCTATAGGTTTAGCTTGGAACAAACACTAATTAAAACATAAAACCACATCTAAACAGAAGGTATATGGATTATTTATTCCTAAACAAAAACAAAAACTAAAAACTAAAAATAAAATTGGGTTGCCTCCCAACAAGCGCTATCGTTTAACGCCCCTAGCTAGGCATAAAAGCAAGGATAGATCTAGGTATTGCCATCTTTGGTTGGCAATCCATAAGTGGCTCTCATAATAGATTCATATGGTAAATTTATCTTCTTCCTAGGGAAGTGTTCCATTCCTTTCTTTAATGGAAATTGGAATCTAATATTCCCTTCCTTCATATCAATAATTGCACCAATCATTCTAAGGAAAGGTCTACCAAGAATAATAGGACATGAAGGATTGCAATCTATATCAAGAACGATAAAATCTACGGGAACATAATTCCTATTTGCAACAATAAGAACATCATTAATTCTTCCCATAGGTTTCTTAATAGTGGAATCCGCAAGGTGCAAGTTTAAAGAGCAATCATCAAAATCATGGAAATCTAGCAAATCACACAAAGTTTTGGGAATAGTGGAAACACTAGCACCCAAATCACATAAAGCATAAAATTCATGATCCTTAATATTAATTTTAATAGTTGGTTCCCACTCCATAAAGTTTTCTAGGGATAGAGACTTCCAACTCAAGTTTTTCCTCATAAGATTGCATCAAGGCATCAACGATATGTTTAGTAAACGCTTTATTTTGACTATAAGCATGCGTAGAATTTAGCACGGATTGCAACAAGGAAATACAATCAATTAAAGAGCAACTTTCATAATTAAATTCCTTGAAATCCAAAATAGTGGGTTTAGCAACATCTAGGGTTTTACTTTCTTCAATCCCACTTTTATCAATTTTAGTATCAAGATCTAAAAACTCCGAATTTTTGGAACGCCTTCTAGGTAAAGGTGGATCATATTCAATCTCATCATTATCAAGATTCATATTGCAAAACAAAGATTGATAGGGGACACATCAATAACTTTTAGATCTTCATCTTTATTTTCATGGAAATTGGAAGAACACGCTTTAATAAAGACATCTTTAGCACGCATCCTAGCAGTTCTTTCCTTGCACTCATCAATGGAAATTCTCATGGATTTGAGAGACTCATTGATATCATGCTTAGGAGGAATAGATCTAAGCTTTAAAGAATCAACATCTAGAGAAATTATATCAACGTTCCTAGCCAATTCATCAACTTTAAGCAATTTCTCTTCAAGCAAAGCATTAAAATTCTTTTAAGAATTCATAAAATCTTTAACACTAGTCTCAAATTCAGAGGGCATATTATTAAAATTTCCATACGAATTGTTGTAGGAATTTCCGTAATTACTAGAAGAATTACTAGGATAAGGCCTAGGATTAAAGTTTCCTCTATACGCGTTGTTACCAAAATTATTCCTACCAACAAAATTCACATCCATAGATTCATTATTATTCTCAATCAAAGTAGACAAAGGCCTATCATTAGGATCAGATGAAACACTCTTATTAGCAAATAATTTCATAAGTTCATCCATCTTTCCACTCAAAACATTAATTTCTTCTATCGCATGCACTTTTTTATTAGTAGATCTTTCAGTGTGCCATTGAGAATAATTAACCATAATATTATCTAGGAGTTTAGTAGCATCTCCTAAAGTGATTTCCATAAAAGTACCTCCCGCGGCCGAATCTAAAAGATTTCTAGAAGCAAAATTCAATCCGGCATAAAATTTTTGTATAATCATCCACAAATTTAAACCGTGAGTAGGGCAATTACGTATCATTAATTTCATCCTCTCCCAAGCTTGTGCAACATGTTCATGATCAAGTTGCTTAAAATTCATAATATCGTTTTTAAGATAGATGATCTTAGCTGGAGGAAAATACTTGGAGATAAAAGCATCTTTGCACTTGTTTTAAGAATCAATACTATTTTTAGGCAAGGACGAAAACCAAGCTTTAGCACGATCTCTAAGCGAAAAAGGAAATAGCTTCAATTTAACAACATCATTGTCAACATCTTTCTTCTTTTGCATATCACACAAATCCACGAAGCTATTTAGATGAGTAGCGGCATCTTCACTAGGAAGGCCGGCGAATTGATCTTTTATAACAAGATTCAATAAAGTAGCATTGATTTCACAAGAATCAGTATTGGCAAGAGGAGCAATTGGAATGCTAAGGAAATTATTATTGTTGGTATTGGTAAAGTCACACAATTTGGTATTATGTTGAGCCATGGTGACAAGCAAGAAATCCAACACACGAGCAAAAAGCGAACGAGAAAAAGGCAAACCACTACTAGGAAAAGGCCTACTAGTGGCGCACCAGTAGTGCGCCACTAGTATTAAATACTAATGGCGCACCAGGCAGTGCACCATTAGTATAGCCCACGGTGCGCCATTAGTATACCAGATACTAATGGCGCACCACATAGAAGTGCGCCATTAGTACAATTTTTTTTCAATTTTTTTTAGAAACTTTTTTTTCAATTTTTTCCGTTTTGTTCTTAATCTTGGGTCACTATGGCTTAATCTCAAGTCAAATCACACTAAGTGGTCAAACTTCCCGGAAGGTCACCCATCCTCACACTACTCCAGCCCGGGCACGCTTAACTTCACAGTTCTATCCAACCCCAGCACCACCTCACTTAACAGGCACTTGTTGATATATCTATCATATCAATCCTATTATACGTTGTTGATGTCTAGGACTTTGTTCATGTTCATGACTGTGATGAAATTTTGAAAAATATTTCAAACTTCCCGGTCATATTACGTATCATTTTTTAAAAAAATCCCAAAAAAAATTTGAAACCAATTTTTTTCAGTTACTAGTGGCGCATCTAGCAAAACGGTGCGCCACTAGTAAGTTTGAAATTTTTTGATTTTTTTTGCCTCTAGATCTTGAAAGCCCTGTAACTTTTTTCTGTTAGGTTTTTGAGGATTTTGAAAATTCGGATGTAACTTTTCGAGCAGATGAATTTTCATATAAAAAACTTTTTAAGCCGAGTTCGTATGCAAAAGTTATGCCCATTTTACAAATTCCAGAGAGATTTTGCAAATAAAGTCGAAATTCATATTTGTAAATTTTTCCAACAACTAGACCACATATCACATGGGAAACTTATTTTCTTTTATTTTTTTGACATTTCCATCATTTTCTTTTATATTTTTTAAAACTGAAAAGGCGGTCCACTAGGGAGGGTGCATTTGGTGGATTTTTTGGGCCAAGTTAGTAATGGCGCACCGTGGGAGTGGTGCGCTATTACTAGTTCAATTAGTAATGGCGCACCACTCCCACGGTGCGCCATTACTATTTTTGAAAAAAATAAAAAAATTGAAAAAAAAATTACTAGTGGCACACCGTGCATGTGGTGCGTCATTACTAGTTTTAACTAGTAATGGCGCAATATCCCCTGGTGCGCCAACTAGTTTTGAAAAAAGATTAAAAAAATTGAAAAAAAATTACTAGTGGCGCACCGTGGATGTGGTGCGCCAATACTAGTTTAACTAGTAATGGCGCACTATCCTGGTGCGCCATTACTAGTTTTGAAAAAAAAATTAAAAAAATTGTTACCAATTGCGCACCATGAATGTGGTGCGCCATTAGTATTTGGACACTAATGGCGCACCAACACATGGTGCGCCATTAGTATATACTAGTGGCGCACCGCATGTATGATGCGCCATTAGTGTCCATATCATCTATAGCCTTTTTTCTAGTGATGAACGGAAAAGAGAGGGTGAATAAAACGGCAAGGGTGAAGTGGGGAAGAGGAAAACGAGAGGCAAATGGAAAATAATGTAATAAGGGATATAAGGGATTGTGATGGGTACTTGGTATGTTGACTTTTGCGTAGACTCCCCGGCAACGGCGCCACAAATCCTTCTTGCTACGTCTTGAGCTTGCGTTGGTTTTCCCCGAAGAGGACAGGATGATGCAGCAGAGTAGCGTAAGTATTTCCCTCAGTTTTTGAGAACCCAGATATCAATCCAGTAGGAGGCCACGCGCAAGTCCCTCGTACCTACACAAAACAAATAGCTCAACGCAACCAACACGATTAGGGGTTGTCAATCCCTTCACGGTCACTTACGAAAGTGAGATCTGATAGAGATGATAAATAATATTTTTTGTATTTTTGGTATAAAGATGCAAAGTAAAATAAAAAGCAAGGTAAAAAGCAAAGAAATAATAAAGCGTAGGAAGATTAATATGATGAGAATAGACCCGGGGGCCATAGATTTCACTAGTGGCTTCTCTCAAGAGCATAAGTATTTTACGGTGGGTGAACAAATTACTGTTGAGCAATTGACAGAATTAAGCATAGTTATGAGAGTATCTAGGTATGATCATGTATATAGGCATCACGTGCGAGACAAGTAGACCGACTCCTGCCTGCATCTACTACTATTACTCCACTCATCGACCGCTATCCAGCATGCATCTAGAGTATTAAGTTAATGAAAACAGAGTAACGCCTTAAGCAAGATGACATGATGTAGAGGATAAATTCATGCAATATGATAAAACCCCATCTTGTTATCCTCGATGGTAACAATACAATCGTGCCTTGCTGCCCCTCATCACACCGGAAAGGACACAAGATTGAACCCAAAGCTAAACACTTCTCCCATTGCAAGAACTACCAATCTAGTTGGCCAAACCAAACGGATAATTGAAGAGACTTGCAAAGATAACCAATCATACATAAAAGAATTCAGAGAAGATTCAAATATTGCTCATAGATAATCTTGATCATAAACCCACAATTCATCGGTCTCAACAAACACACCGCAAAAAACAAGATTACATCGAATAGATCTCCATGATAGAGGGGAGAACATTGTATTGAGATCCAAAAGAGAGAAGAAGCCATCTAGCTACTAACTATGGACCCAAGGTCTGAGTAAACTACTCACACTTCATCGGAGGCTATGATGATGATGTAGAAGCCCTCCTGGTGGATTCCCCTTCGACGGAGTCGGAACAGGCCCCAAGATGGGATCTCGTGGATCTGAGAAAGTTGCGCGGTGGAATTAGGTTTTGGCTCCGCATCTGATCTGTTGAAGTGCGTGGGTATATATAGGAGGAAGGAGTACGTCGGTGGAGCTTCAGGGGGCCCACGAGGCAGGGGGCGCGCCCTAGGGGGGGGCCTCCACCCTCGTGGCCGCCTCCCTCCTTTCTTGACCGAGGGTCCAAGTCTCCTGGATCATATCTGATGAGAAAATCACGTTCCCAAAGGTTTCATTCCGTTTGGACTCCGTTTGATATTCTGTTTCTTCAAAACACTGAAATAGGCAAAAAAACAGCAAATCTGGGCTGGGCCTCCGGTTAATAGGTTAGTCCCAAAAGTAATATAAAAGTGGAAAATAAAGCCCAATATTGTCCAAAACTGTAGATAATATAGCATGGAGCAATCAAAAATTATAGATACGTTGGAGACGTATCACTCCGTCGTGCAAGGTTTTTAGGATAGATGTTCGGTCCCCATGTGTTTCTTTGTTTCCATGTATGTGGGTTCATGTAAACTCTCTTTGGTTTAATGGAATGCATGGTTATCTAAAAAGAGACAATTGCACCCTTGCAGCTTCGCTCATCACTGGCGTCCCACATCAACGCTCAACGAAGCCCTAGCATTGGTAATGACGGCGATCTCGTTCAATGGGCGTGATTAGCGGTACGCCTGTCGGGGCGACCCCGAGGCGATTGCCCAGAGGGAATGAATCTGTCGATCCGATAGCTGATCCGCAAGAGATTGGAAGGAAAGATGTGAGAGTTGAGCGATCATGGAGTGCCCGTGCGGAGCCAGATCCATTGGGTTTGCGTGAGGATTGGATCGGGATGAGAGATTCGGTGCGGCGTCTCGCTACAAAGAGGAAGGCGACCATGCGATATCGGCAGGAAAGCGGGGGAAATCGCTTAGATTCCTTGGACCAAGGATTCGATAGGATCCGGTGCAAAGTTCATCAAATGAATACGGATCTGCAATGCAAGTTTATGGAAGGAGATCGTTTCAGAGAGGAAAGGGGTCTTGGGGTTGCTCACTCTGCAGATCCGCCGGATAAAGGAGGAGGTCAGTTGCTAAGTAATGTTGATACGGGGAGGCATATGATGGAAGTTAACCACGGACTGGTGGATCCGGTTGATCAGATACCATCTAAGATTTGGAGACCACGGGTTCTTAAGGAGGGGACCGAGGGACTGCGAAGTTCACCAGACCCAATTTGTTCAACCACCATAAACAAGTTAGAGACCATGGCGGACAAGCCACATCGCGAGGGCAAGGAACCAATGGAGCAGTCCGGCAAGCTGGAGGTGATCAGCAAGGGCAAGCTGGGATCCAAGCCACTGCTGCACGGTGGATCCTCACGGGGGAGTGGTGACCCGTACCGCACTCCTGTGGGACATGGAGGAGCGGCGCCGCAAGGCTCCATGACGGCGGGCAGAGGCACTGTCACGCCTGCTTTCCCTGTTGACCTAGAGAAGAAGTCCAAAGGTGGTGCACCTGAACCTGACCAAGGAGAGGGCGGCTATGCGAACAAGATGGATAGCTGTCTGGCTCTTCTTCTCGGTGCAGCTGTTCAGCATCGGATGACTGTTCAAGGAGCTCAAGAGTAAGTGGGGTCTGAGGGGGTGACTCATCCACTCGCCCCTGAAGAATAACCGCTTTCTCCTCGAGTTTGAGCACGAGGGCGACCTCAGGTTCATCCTCAGGAATGGTCCATGGACTCACCATGGAGACGCCTTCTTGGTGATCGCCGTGGACGGGAGCACCAGGCCAAGCGACGTGGAGATCGCGCACATGCCAATTTGGGTTCGCATCTATGATGCGCCCCCGATCATGCTCTCTGAACTAGTGGCACGAGTGATCGGCAGAAGGCTCGGTGAAGTGCTTGAGGTGCACACGGACAGGGAAGGTAATATATGGGGCGACTATCTCAGAATCCGCATTAACCATGATGTAGATGAACCCCTCTGCAGCACTTTAGAGTCTCATGATTTTGCTGAAAATGAAGTTTTCTTCCTAGAGGTCAAATATGAGAGAGTCCCTCATTTCTGTAGCTACTGTTGTTTCCTCGGTCATAGCCAGCGCGATTGTAAGCTTCCCGTAGACCTCCAAAAGATGAGGTTCTCGGCGACATTGTGCGCTTCTCCTATCAAGCACAGTAATGGTAGGAATAGCTATGTCAATCATGGCACTGTCAACGCCCGTCGCTATCTGCACTTCGACTCGGAGGTCGGATGTGGGATAAGAGCAGAATCGGAGAGGCATGCAGCAGGAAACAACATGGACATTCCTAAGGATGTGCTGATGGACTCGGCGGTGCAGGCTGCGATTGCAGCAGTTAGTGCCATCAGGCTCGGACCTGGAAAAAGCACGACGGAGGAGATGCCAGATCCAAAACTTGGAATGGAGGAGGAGGGGTCCAACACCAACAAAACCCCTACACATCCTACTCCGGAATCTGTCCCTGCTGCGATCGACGAGGGGGACGCCACCAACAATACCCCACCTCATTCGTCCGTTGATGCTCATGAAGCCAACGACAATCAGAACTCCAAGGAGTCAAGCATGGAAGCCCCGCCGGGCTTTAGCCCTGTTCCTCGCCATTGCTCGAGCCTGGCGACTGCCCCTGCACCAACCCTAGCGTCGTCGTCTTCCTGGGCCAACCTTGAGGGCCTGGTCATTGGGGGGCCTGAAGACCAGCTGCAGAACGGAGGGCAGGTTGGCATTGTGGAAAATGAGCACAGGCAGGAGGTACAGATAGAGAACCAGACTGCCAAGAAGGATGCAGGTAAACAGCAAGGTTGTGGCTCCGGGGAAAAGGTGAAGGCTAAAGCAGTCCACAAAACAGATGACAAGAACTCTCTGCTGGTGCTGAGGAAACCGGGGGGAAAGAAGCTGATGGAACATCCTCGGTTTTAGGAAAGCGTGGGGACTGTGGTACAGGCAGCGACAAACACAAGGATAGTACAGGCACCAATGGAAAGAGAGAGGACAAGAACAAAAGAAGAAGACAGATGAGACAGAGGGAGAGGACAAAAGCATGGAAGGTTCAGGTGGAATGGAAGCGATCGGCCTAGGGGCTGCCGGCACACTGACGGGCGCTAAAGGCGGTGCCCATCAGGGCCAATGACGGTCCTATGTTGGAACTGCCGGGGACTTGGGCAACCCCGGACAGTCCAAGAACTCGTATGCCTCGTGCATACGTACAAATCCAAGGTGGTGTTCCTCTCTGAAACGCGGCAAAGCACCTCGCATGTTAATAATCTGAAGTGGAGGCTTGGCCTCAAACACTGTATTACGCAGCTGGGCATTGGGAAAAGTGTCGGCATCGCGCTTTTCTATGATGATAATGTGGAAGTAATAAAGCTTGCCGTTGGCCTGAAGTATATCGATGTGCTGATCCGATTGAGCTCAAATGGGATACAATGGCATGGTACTTTTGTTTACGGTGAACCAAAAGCTCATGAAAGACATAATATGTGGAATCTTTTGCGTAGAACCAAACCTAATTCTAGTGCTCCCTGGATGATGATAGGTGACTTCAATGAAACTATGTGGCAGTCTGAACACATTTCAGTAGCAAAGAGGTCAGAGAGGAACATGGAAAACTTTAGGAAGGTACTGTCGGAGTGCAACCTGATGGATCTGGGATACAAAGTACCTATCTGGACATATAACAACAAGCAAGACGGGCGCAGCAATGTAAGAGCGAGGTTGGATTGAGGTGTTGCTACCCTTCTTGGTCTGAACACTTTAAGTATGCAACGGTTGAGTACATCTGTTCTTCCCGCTCGGACCACCTGCTAGTTCTCTTGAGGCTGGGAGGACGGAAAGAATGGAGGCCGGTAGGAGAAAAGACACAACATCCTTTCCGATACGAGCACATGTGGGAACAAGCTACATCCCTAAAAACGGCAATAGAAGAGGGATGGAATCACTCAGCTACAGCAAACAACCTACAGGAAGTGTGAAGCAAAATATGTCGCATGCAGCAAGATTTGAAAGGCTGGGCCAACAGAGACTTTGGGTCAGTAATAAAGAAGTCAGCATCGATTCGGAAGAGATTAAGCTATTTATGGAACGGCCCATGGTCGGAAGCTAGCCAGAGAGAGATCAAAAAACTCTCAGCTGAACTAGATGAACTCTTGCTGAGGGAAGAAATCATGTGGAGGCAAAGATCGAGGGCCACGTACCTAAGGGAAGGCGATCAAAATACTAAGTGGTTCCAGTGGAAAGCAACATGGCGGAAGAAAAATAATTACATCTCAAAACTAAAGAATAATGCAGGAGTGTGGATAGAAAACATGGAGGACCTACATGGTATGACGAGAAATTTCTTCCAGGAGCTATACAAGCAGGAGACTGATGTGGTCCCTGATGGCCTACTGCACCTCATCCAAAAATGCATCACAGAGGATATGAACAGTGCCCTCACAAAACTGTTCTCACCCAAGGAAATATCCGACGCCTTGTTTCAGATTGGACCTCTCAAAGCTCCCGGGCCCGACGGTTTTCCAGCACGCTTCTTTCGGCGGAATTGGGATGTGGTAAAGGAGGACGTGATAAGAGGAGTTCTAATTTTTTTTGAGAATGGTGACTTACCAGAAGGGCTTAATGATACTGTCATTGTTCTTATTCCAAAAGGCAAAGACCCACAATCGCTGAAGGACTACAGACCCATTAGTCTATGCAACGTCATTTACAAAGTGATCTCCAAGTGCCTAGTAAACCGACTCCGTCCTTCATTGGCTGAGATCATATCAGAGACTCAAAGCGCGTTCATCTCGGGACGCATGATAACTGATAATGCCACTATTGCCTTCGAGTGTTTTCACAAAATCCAACATAGCAGAATCAGTCACAATGCCCACTGTGCTTACAAGTTAGACCTGGCAAAAGCTTATGACAGGGTTGATTGGAGATTCCTCGAGGGGACACTAGAAAGATGTGGTTTCAGTCAGAAGTGGATTAACTGGATCATGCAATGCGTTCGAATGGTCAGATATTCAGTAAGGTTTAATGGGGAACTTCTGGCACCTTTCATCCCAACCAGGGGGCTGCGACAGGGAGACCCTCTTAAACCCTATCTTTTTCTCTTTGTAGCGGACGGCCTGGTCAGGCTCATCAATAAGGAGATCGAGGAAAGAAATCTGACTCTGATTAAAATTGCAAGGAATAGCCCGGGCATATCCAACCTTTTGTTCGCTGATGACAGTCTGTTATTCTTCAAAGCCACGGTGGAACAAGCGGTTACTATGAGGAAAGTGTTGTACATATTCCAGAAGTGTACTGGGCAATTGTTGAGTGAGAGCAAATGCTCACTCTTATTCAGCAAACATTGCCCAGCAAATACCAGAGATGAAATCAAAAACGTGCTGGGGGTAGTGGCTGAGGCCTTTGAGAGCAAGTACCTCGGACTACCCACTCCTGAGGGCAGGATGAAGGATGAAAACTTCCAGCCTATCATGGACAAATTCGAAAAAAGATGCAATGACGTCTCTGAGAAATTCATGTCGTATGCAGCAAAAGAAGTACATGTGAAATCTATAGTCCAGGCTTTTCCGTGCTACACAATGGGTGTCTTCCTCTTCTCTAAAGGCTTTTGCAAGAAATACGGAAGGATGATTAGAGACTTTTGGTGGGGAGAAGAGGAAGGCCATAGGAAAGTACACTGGATGACATGGGAATGTATGATAAAGCCAAAGCGAGCAGGAGGTATAGGATTCAGAGACATGCACCTTTTCAATCTAGCTCTTCTAGCTAAACAGAGTTGGAGACTCCTCCAAAAGCCGGACAGCCTATGCGCCAGATGAAGGAAATATGCCCTAGAGGCAATAATAAAGTTATTATTTATTTCCTTATATCATGATAAATGTTTATTATTCATGCTAGAATTGTGTTAAGCGGAAACATGATACATGTGTGAATACATAGACAAACAGAGTGTCACTAGTATGCCTCTACTTGACTAGCTCATTGATCAAAGATGGTTATGTTTCCTAGCCACAGACAAAGAGTTGTCATTTGATTAATGGGATCACATCATTAGGAGAATGATGTGATTGACTTGACCCATTCTGTTAGCTTAGCACTCGATCGTTTAGTATGTTGCTATTGCTTTCTTCATGACTTATACATGTTCCTATGACTATGAGATTATGCAACTCCCGTTTACCGGAGGAACACTTTGTGTTCTACCAAACGTCAAAACGTGGCGGGTGATTATAAAGGTGCTCTCAGGTGTCTCGAAGGTACTTGTTGGGTTGGCGTATTTCGAGATTAGGATTTGTCACTCCGATTGTCAGAGAGGTATCTCTGGGCCCACTCGGTAATGCACATCACTATAAGCCTTGCAAGCATTGTAACTAATGAGTTAGTTGCGGGATGATGTATTACGGAACGAGTAAAGAGACTTGCCGGTAACGAGATTGAACTAGGTATTGAGATACCGACGATCCAATCTCGGGCAATCTGATGACAAAGGGAACAACGTATGTTGTTATGCGGTTTGACCGATAAAGATCTTTGTAGAATATGTGGGAGCCAATATGAGCATCCAGGTTCCGCTACTGGTTATTGACCGGAGACGTTTCTCGGTCATGTCTACATAGTTCTCGAACCCGTAGGGTCCACACGCTTAAAGTTCGATGACGGTTATATTATGAGTTTATATGTTTTGATGTACCGAAGGTAGTTCGGAGTCCCTGATGAGATCGGGAACATGACGAGGAGTCTCGAAATGGTCGAGACGTAAAGATCGATATATTGGACGACTATATTCGGACATCGGAAAGGTTCCGAGTGATTCGGGTATTTTTTGGAGTACCGGAGAGTTACGGGAATTCGCTGGGGAGAATATGGGCCTTATTGGGCTTTAGGGAAAAGAGAAAGGAGAGGTTGCGCCCCCCCCCCAAGGCCTAGTCCGAATTGGACTAGGGGGAGGGGCTGCGCCCCCTCCTTCCTTCTCTTCTCTCTCCCCTTTCCTTGACTCCTACTCCTACTACTTGGAAGGGGGGAATCCTACTCCCAGTGGGAGTAGGACTCCCCCTTGGCGCGCCTCTCCCTGCCCGACCGCCTCCTCCCCTTGCTCCTTTATATACGGGGGCAGGGGGCACCCCAGAGACACAACATTGATCAGTTGATCTTTTAGCCGTGTGCGGTGCCCCCTCCACCATAGTCCACCTCGATAAAATTGTAGCGGTGCTTAGGCGAAGCCCTGCGTCGGTAGAACATCAACATCATCACCATGCCGTCGTGCTGACGAAACTCTCCCTCAAAATTCGGCTGGATCGGAGTTCGAGGGACGTCATCGGGCTGAACGTGTGCTGAACTCGGAGGTGTCGTGCGTTCGTACTTGATCGGTCGGATCGTGAAGACGTCGACTACATCAACCGCGGTGTGCTAACGCTTCGCTTTCGGTCTCGAGGGTGCGTGGACACACTCTCCTCTCGTTGCTATGCATCACCATGATCTTGCGTGTGCGTGGAAATTTTGCAATTACTACGTTCCCCAACAAAGGCATCGAGCCAGGTTTTATGCGTAGATGTTATATGCACGAGTAGAACACAAGTGAGTTGTGGGCGATATAAGTCATACCTTACCAAAGATGTCATACTTTGGTTCGCGGTATTGTTGGATGAAGCGCCTGGACCGACATTACGCGTACGCTTACGCGAGACTGGTTCTACCGACGTGCTTTGTACACAGGTGGCTGGCGGTTGTTAGTTTCTCCAACTTTAGTTGAACCGAGTGTGGCTATGCCCGGTCCTTGAGAAGGTTAAAACAGCACTAACTTGATGAACTATCGTTGTGGTTTTGATGCGTAGGTAAGAACGGTTCTTGCTCAGCCCGTAGAAGCCACGTAAAACTTGCAACAACAATGTAGAGGACATCTAACTTGTTTTTGCAGGGCATGTTGTGATGTGATATGGTCAAGGCATGATGCTAAATTTTATTGTATGAGATGATCATGTTTTGTAACCGAGTTATCGGCAACTGGCAGGAGCCATATGGTTGTCGGCTTGTCGCTTTATTGTATGCACTGCAATCGCCCTGTAATGCTTTACTTTATCACTAAGCAGTAGCGATAGTCGTAGAAGCATAAGTTGGCGAGACGACAATGATGCTACGATGGAGATCAAGGTGTCGCGCCGGTGACAATGGTGATCATGACGGTGCTTCGAAGATGGAGATCACAAGCACAAGATGATGATGGCCATATCATATCACTTATATTGATTGCATGTGATGTTTATCTTTTATGCATCTTATCTTGCTTTGATTGGCGGTAGCATTATAAGATGATCTCTCACTAAATTATCAAGGTATAAGTGTTCTTCCTGAGTATGCAATGTTGCGAAAGTTCTTCGTGCTGAGACACCACGTGATGATCGGGTGTGATAGGCTCTACATTCAAATACAACGGGTGCAAAACAGTTGCACACGCGGAATACTCAGGTTAAACTTGACGAGCCTAGCATATAACAGATATGGCCTCGGAACACTGAGACCGAAAGGTCGAGCTTGAATCATATAGTAGATATGATCAACATAGTGATGTTCACCATTGAAACTACTCCATCTCACGTGATGATCGGACATGGTTTAGTTGATTTGGATCACGTGATCACTTAGAGGATTAGAGGGATGTCTATCTAAGTGGGAGTTCTTAAGTAATATGATTAATTGAACTTTAATTTATCATGAACTTAGTCCTGATAGTATTAGCATATATGTGTTGTAGATCAATAGCTCGCGTTTAGCTCCCCTGTTTTATTTTTATTTGTTCCTAGAGAAAACTGAGTTGAAAGATGTTAGTAGCAATGATGCGGATTGGATCCGTGATCTGAGGATTATCCTCATTGGTGCACCAAAGAATTGTGTCCTTGATGCACCGCTAGGTGACAGACCTATTGCAGGAGCAGATGCAGACGTTATGAACGTTTTGACAAAAGCTCGGTATGATGACTACTTGATAGTTTAGTGCACCATGCTTTACGGCTTAGAATCGGGGCTTCAAAGACGTTTTTTGAAATGCCATGGAACATATAAGATGTTCCAAGAGTTGAAATTTGTATTTCATACTCATGCCCGTGTCGAGAGGTATGAGACCTCTGACAGTACTTTGCCTACAAGATGGAGGAGAATTGCTCAGCTAGTGAGCATGTGCTCAGAATGTCTGAGTACTAAAATCACTTGAATCAAGTGGGAGTTAATCTTCTAGATAAGATAGTGATTGACAGAGTTCTCTAGTCACTATCACCAAGTTACTAGAACTTCGTGATGAACTATAATATGCAAGGGATAAACGGAGACGATTCCCAAGCTCTTCGTGATGCTGAAATTGAAAAAGGTAGAAATCAAGAAAAGCATCAAGTGTTGATGGTTGACAAGACCACTAGTTTCAATAAAAGGGCAAAGGGAAGAAGGGGAACTTCAAGAAGAACGGCAAGCAAGTTGCTACTCAAGTGAAGAAGCCCAAGTCTGTACCTAAGCCTGAGACTAAGTGCTTCTACTGCAAAGGGACTGGTCACTGGAAGCGGAACTGCCCCAAGTATTTGGCGGATAAGAAGGATGGCAAAGTGAACAAAGGTATATTTGATATACAGATTATTGATGTGTATTTTACTAGTGTTCGTAGCAACCCCTCGGTATTTGATACTGGTTCAGTTGCTAAGAGTAGTAACTCGAGACGGGAGTTGCAGAATGAATAGAGACTAGTTAAGGGTGAAGTGACGATGTGTGTTGGAAGTGGTTCCAAGATTGATATGATCATCATCGCACGCTCCCTACAATTTCGGGATTAGTGTTGAACCTAAATAAGTGTTATTTGGTGTTTGCGTTGAGCATGAATATGATTTGATCATGTTTATTGCAATACGGTTATTCATTTAAGTTAGAGAATAATTGTTGTTCTATTTACATGAATAAAACCTTCTATGGTCATACACTCAATGAAAATGGTTTGTTGGATCTCAATCGTAGTGATACACATATTCATAATATTGAAGCCAAAAGATGCAAAGTTAATAATGATAGTGCAACTTATTTGTGGCACTGCCGTTTAGGTCATATTGGTGTAAAGCGCATGAAGAAACTCCATGCTGATGGGCTTTTGGAATCACGTGATTATGAATCACTTGATGCTTGCAAACCATGCCTCATGGGCAAGATGACTAAAACACCGTTCTCCGGAACAATGGAGCGAGCAACTGACTTATTGGATATAATACATACTGATGTATGCGGTCCAATGAGTGTTGAGGCTCGCACCTTCACAGATGATTTAAGCAGATATGGGTATATCTACTTGATGAAACGTAAGTCTGAAACATTTCAAAAGTTCATATAATTTCAGAGTGAAGTGGAAAATCATCGTAACAAGAAAATAAAGTTTCTACAATCCGTAGAGGAGAATATT
The DNA here is from genome assembly GCA_021605205.1 of Aegilops longissima. Taxonomy (NCBI): domain Eukaryota; kingdom Viridiplantae; phylum Streptophyta; class Magnoliopsida; order Poales; family Poaceae; genus Aegilops; species Aegilops longissima. The sequence goes on from CM038680.1 coordinate 650,099,268, forward strand.
TGAGTTACGAGTTTGGTCCTCATTTGAAACAATGCGGAATAGTTTCGCAACTCACGCCACCTGGAACACCACATCGTAATGGTGTGTCCGAACACCGTAACCGTACTTTATTAGATATGGTGCAATTTATGATGTCTCTTACCGATTTACCACTATCGTTTTGGGGTTATGCATTAGAGACCGCTGCATTCACGTTAAATAGGGCACTATCTAAATCCGTTGAGACGACACCTTATGAACTTTGGTTTGGCAAGAAACCAAAAGTTGTCGTTTCTTAAAGTTTGGGGTTGCGATGCTTATGTGAAAAAGTTTCATCCTGATAAGCTCAAACCCAAATCGGAGAAATGTGTCTTCATAGGATACCCAAAGGAGACAGTTGGGTACACCTTCTATCACAGATCCGAAGGCAAGACATTCGTTGCTAAAAATGGATCCTTTCTAGAGAAGGAGTTTCTCTCGAAAGAAGTGAGTGGGAGGAAAGTAGAACTTGATGAGGTAACTGTACCTGCTCCCTTATTGGAAAGTAGTTCATCACAGAAACCGGTTCCTGTGACGTCTATACCAATTAGTGAGGAAGTTAATGATGATGATCATGGAACTTCAAATCAAGTTGTTACTGAACCTCGTAGGTCAACCAGAGTAAGATCCGCACCAGAGTAGTACGGTAATCCTGTTCTGGAGGTTATGTTACTAGACCATGACGAACCTATGAACTATGAAGAAGCGATGGTGAGCCCAGATTCCGCAAAATGGCTTGAGGCCATGAAATTTGAGATGGAATCCATGTATGAGAACAAAGTGTGGACTTTGGTTGACTTGCCCGATGATCGGCAGGCCATCGAGAATAAATGGATCTTCAAGAAGAAGACTGGCGCTGACGATAATGTTACTGTCTATAAAGCTCGACTTGTTGCAAAAGGTTTTCGACAAGTTCAAGGTGTTGACTATGATGAGAGTTTCTCACACGTATCTATGCTTAAGTCTGTCTGAATCATGTTAGCAATTGCCGCATTTTATGAAATCTGGCAAATGGATAAACAAAACTGCATTCCTTAATGAATTTATTAAAGAAGAGTTGTATATGATGCAACCAGCAGGTTTTGTCAATCCTAAAGGTGCTAACAAAATATGCAAGCTCCAGCGATCCATCTATGGACTGGTGCAAGCATCTCAGAGTTGGAATATACGCTTTGATAAGCTGATCAAAGCATATAGTTTTATACAGACTTGCGGTGAATCCTATATTTACAAGAAAGTGAGTGGGAGCACTACAACATTTCTGATAAGTATATGTGAATGACATATTGTTGATCGGAAATAATGTAGAAATATTCTGCAAAGCATAAAGGAGTGTTTGAAAGGAGTTTTTCAAAGAAAGACCTCGGTGAAGCTACTTAAATATTGAGCATCAAGATCTATAGAGATAGATCAAGACACTTGATAAGTTTTTTCAATGAGTACATACCTTGACAAGATTTTGAAGTAGTTCAAAATGGAATAGTCAAATAAAGAGTTCTTGCCTGTGTTACAAGGTGTGAAATTGAGTAAGACTCAAAGCCCGACCACGGCAGAAGATAGAAAGAGAATGAAAGTCATTCCCTATGCCTCAGCCATAAGTTCTATAAAGTATGCCATCCTGTGTACCAGATCTATTGTATACCCTACACTGATTTTGGCAAGGGAGTACAATAGTGATCTAGTAGTAGATCACTGGACAGCGGTCAAAATTATCCTTAGTGGAATAAGGATATGTTTCTCGATTATGGAGCTGACAAAAGGTTCGTCGTAAAGAGTTACGTCGATGCAAGCTTTGCACCGATCTGGATGACTCTAAGTCTCGATCTAGATACATATTGAAAGTGGGCGCTATTAGCTAGAGTAGCTCCGTGCAGAATATTGAAGACATAGAATATTTGCAAAAATACTTACGGATCTGAATGTGGCAGACCCGTTGACTAAACTTCTCTCACAAGCAAAACATGATCACACCTTAGTACTCTTTGGGTGTTAATCACATAGAGATGCGAACTAGATTATTGACTCTAGTAAACCCTTTGGGTGTTTGTCACATGACGATGGGTGTTAATCACATGGTAATGTGAACTATTGGTGTTAAATCACATGGCGATGTGAACTAGATTATTGACTCTAGTGCAATGTCACGCCCAATATGCGACCCTATCCAAAAGGAACTCGACGGTCCCACGAAGGATAGACCCGCATATTGAAACGCTTTTGCAAGGTGGATATCATTACATCAACATTACATAATACATAGGGATACATACATAAGGCACACGTGCCACAAGAATACATCAACATCATATACACGATCAACATCCGACTACGGATGAAACATAAACAGAAGCTCAAACAACATCCACCCTGCTAGCCCAGGCTGCCGACCTGGAACCTATCCCCTGATCAAAGAAGCAGAAGAAGAACTCCAACACAAGTAACCATCGCTCTCGCGTCATGATCATCGCGAAACCTGTACCTGCAACTGGTGGTGTAGTAATCTGTGAGCCACGAGGACTCAGCAATCCCATTACCATGGGTATCAAGACTAGCAAAGCTTAATGGGAAAGGAAGGGGTAAAGTGGTGAGGTTGCAGCAGCGATTACGCATATATGGTGGCTAACATACGCAAATGAGGCGAGAAGAGAAACAAAGGCGATGTCGTCAACTAGTAATGATCAAGAAGTGATCCTGAACTCCTACTTACGTCAGACATAACCCAGAAACCGTGTTCTCCTCTCGATCAACCCCGAAAAGAGACACTCACGGTTACACACACGGTTGCTGTATTTTAGAGGAGTTTGCTTCAAGTTTACTACAACCGGATATTAACAAATTCCCATCTGCCACATAACCGCGGGCACGGCTCTCGAAAGTTCAAACCCTGTAGGGGTGTCCCAACTTAGCCCATGATAAGCTCTCGCGATCAACGAAGCGAATAGACCTTCTCCCGGGAAGCCCGATCAGTCTCGGAATCCGGCTACAAGACATTCACAGCAATAAAACAAGTCCAGCAAGACCTCCCGGCGTGCCGACACCCTGATAGTAGCCGCGCGTATCTCGTCTCAGGCCACGACCGGATGAACACTACGTACGGCAACCGACGATACCCCAAGTTGCCTCGGGGCGGCACCGCAAGTGGCTCTAGTTTCGACCAACACTTAGACAAGCATTGGCCCGGGGTAAATAAAGATGACCCTCGGGATGCGCGACTCCCAAGGGAAAAAGGCTAGGTGAGGCAAATGTAAAACCAATGTTGGGCCTTGCTGGAAAAGTCTTATTCAAAGCGAACTGTCAAGGGGGTCCCATAAATCACCCGACCGCGTTAGGGACGCAAAAATCCGGGAACATAATACCGATATGACGGAAACTAGGGCGGCAAGAGTGGAACAAAACACCAGGCATAAGGCCGAGCCTTCCACCCTTTACCAAGTATATAGATGCATTAATTAAATAAGATATATTGTGATATCCCAACAAGTAAACATGTTCCAACAAGGAACAACATCTCCATGTTCAACAAGGAACAAACTTCATCTTCACCTGCAACTAACAACGCTATAAGAGGGCTGAGCAAAGCGGTAACATAGCCAAACAATGGTTTGCTAGGAAGGGTGCAAAAGGTTAGAGGCTGACATGGCAATTTGGGATGGCTTGATAAACAGGTAATAGGTAGCGCAACATAGCGATAGAACGAAGCAACTAGCATAGCAATGATAGTAGTGAGATCCAGGGTAGCGGTCATCTTGCCTGAAATCCCGTAAGGAAGAAGAACGAGTCCATGAAGAAGATGAACGAGTCCATGAAGAAGATGAGCGGATGAAGCCGAACCAAGCGTGAGCGAGCGAATCCTCACGATCATAGCGAAACAGAACTAACAAGAAGAAACACACAACATAGTAAACACACCACACATGAACAAGACATGATGCACAACAAGCATGATGCATGACAAATCTAGATGAAGCTACTCATGGCAAGAGATGATGCAAACAAGAGCAACACATCATGGCAAGTTTAAATGAGGCCGGAAACAACATATAACAATTCCGGTAAGCCCTCATATGCAAATTTCGAAATTGGTCCAGATCTGAATAACTTTATGTTCAAGTTGTTAAACAGCAATTTAATATGCACCACGATGATCTACACGAAATTCTAGTCAAGTTACATATAAAGTTCATTAGATTCGGAGCTACGGCCTAGAAGATATGAGCAAAACAAGTTAAACATGGCATTGATGCAAAATGCATACAAACATCAAGCAAACACTCTCAAAACAAGGATGCAACATGATAATATGAAACTACATGCAATTCTAAGCAAGTTTCATATAGAGCACACTCAAAACGGAGCAACGGTTCAACACATACACCCAATACAAGATATGACCACAATCTGTCCAAAACAGCAACTAGGCATATTGCAAGCATCAAAACAACATGCTACAGGGCCTCAACACAATAACAAAAGGCATGGGCATGATGTACAGGTAAAGCATTACAAAACATGAGCACTGAGCTATCTCCAGAAATCACTAGAACATGCTCAAAATGACATGGCAAGATTGCAAGTAATAACAGTTTCAGACATTGGCAGAAATAACATCAGGTTGCAATGTTTAGAGCTATGAAACAACATGTTACAGGAACTTAACATGGCAAACAAAGGCATGGCATGAACCTAATAATTGCATAGAACAAAAATCATTTAGTTACCATAAGCCAAAAGGATCAGAAAATATAGCAACACCCATGTCAATATCGAAAGTTTCGTTAACAGATTCAGCAACATGGCATGTCAAAAACTGATAACAAGTAGGCATGTTTACAAGCTCAATGCACTCACTACAGAGCCTTACATGATAAACTAAGCATACCTACATCAAGAAGACATGGCATAGAAGATATACATGGCAATAACAATAACATAGCATACAAGGATCAATCACAACAAACTTGGCAAAATTGAATAACCTGTAAACAATCTGCCAGGAACATTTGATAGCAAAAGTAGAGCTCGAATGACTCAAGCTAGACTACTCCATAATTGCAAACAAGGGCATGGATGGATAGAGCAATACATGTATAAAAAAACATCCTTACTGAAGTATCTCAAAATATGCATGGAACTCTATGTAGCATCAAGTTAACATGGCATCAAAATAACAGCTAAACAGGGCTGAAATCAGCAACAACAAGACACCTAGTTTGCATGCTTGTGCTAGTCACTACATTGATCACAAAAATACATAGCAAGCACCACTGGAAAGAAGACATGGCATATTACAAAACACATGTAGGACTCAAGTCCATAGGATGCACACATCAATCATGGCAAAAATGACAAAAGTACAAGTTCTGATAAAAATCAGAAACTAACATCACATAGCACTCTTGCAACAGCGTTTCGGGCATCAAGATGAGCTCAAATGAAAATGATGCAATGAGATGAAATGATCTACTCTTCGAGACGAACATTTTGACATATTATACGCGCAAAACGGAGCAACGATGACAGAGTTACGATGCAATGAAAATGCAACCAAATATTCACAAATTTCGGGACTTAGTAGATTTTTACCCTCCGAGGAGTCAGCGCGGATGAGGAGGCGGACGGAGGGTACGAACGGGACGGGCGCGTTTGGTTCCCGGGGCGGGTGGATCTCATCCACCCGCCGGACCTCGCCGGAGTGAACGGGCGGCGGCGACGAGGTGACGCCGTGAAGGGGCTCGCTGGTCGGGCGGCGGCAGGGCCGTCTTGAGGCGCGGCCGGAGGTGGCGGCGCCGGCGATGACCGGCGGCGCGCGGCCTTGGAGGACAGGTGGCGACAGCCGGCGGGTGGGGCGGCGGCGAACGCCGGCCGGGCGCGGGCGGCGGCGAGCGCCGGCCGTCAACGGCGGCGGCGGCAAGCGAGGGCTTCGGGCGTGGGCGCTTCGGGCGGGCGGCGCGAGGCGAACAGGCTGGGGCCCTGCTGGCGGGGGCCGGGCGGCGGCGCTGGGCGCCGGGGCCACGTGGCGGCGCGCCATTGGCTGCGGCGGGCGGCGCGGAGTGGAACGGACACGTCCGGGCGGCGGAAGAAGTGTCCGGCGGCGCGAGGAGAGGGATGACTAGGGTTAGGGTAGGATTTGACCGCGAATTTCGGGTGGGATCTAGATTTATAGGTAGAGGGAGCTAGGAGAGTCCAAATGAGGTGCGGTTTTCGGCCACGCGATCGTGATCGAACGACCGAGAGCATGGAGGGGAGTTTGCTGGGTTTTGGGCCACTTTGAAAGGGGTGTTGGGCTGCAACAAAAGAGGCTTTTGCGGTTACCCGGTTAACCGTTGGAGTACCAAACGACCTCCAAATGATCCGAAACTTGACAGGCGGTCTACCGGTGCTATACCAAGGCCGCTTGACAAACCTCGGTCCATCCCGAGACCGTTTAATACCCACACACGAAAAGAGGTAAAAGGGGGCGCCGGGAGACATAGGAGTGCCGGATTGCAAAACGGACAACGGGGAAAAAGCTCGGATGCATGAGACGAACATGTATGCAAAATGAAATGCACATGATGACACGATATGAAATGCAGATGATGACAAGGCAAAGAGAGACACGCAAGCACCTGACATGGCAATGCTGACGAATAACTGGCAGACACCTGGCGGATCGAATCCGGGGCGTTACAACACTCCTCCACTAACAAGAGATCTCGTCCCGAGATCTTAGGACCGAGACGGAAGGGAAAAAGGGATGGGGTGAACCAAGAACTCAAGAGAAGAAGCCAAGAATCAAGAGCACTCGAGAAGAAGAGAGGAACAACGAGAATGACAAGAATCGAAATCTCACGGAAACAATATAGACTCTGAAAGCATTCCGGATAGGACGAGATAAGAAGCGAATAAGACTGAAAGGATTTAGGCAGCACACCGGTTGAACAAGGAAAGAATAGAACATGAGCTTCAGAAGATGGAATGACACTTGACGAGAAGAATATGCAATGCCTCCGGAAGAATTGAAAAAGTTGAATGAAAAGAACGGATAAGAATATGCCAACTTGTGCCACGAATGACATAGAAAGCATCTTACAAGAAAGGATTGAACGGAGTTGTTGGAAATTCAACAACAAAAGAATAAGCTTGTTGTGGACTTATAGATAACATCTCAAAATTATGAGCTGATAACTAGCCGCAAACGGAAATGATTGAAAGGCTGAGAAGAACTAAGAAATGCAAAACTCCACTTCAAAAGAATACGGAGAATTAATTGCACTTCGAGATGCGAGAAGAACAGATACTTGAACTCCACCAACAAGAATCTTGATGAACTCTTGAAGAATGAATTAAATCATGAAGAACCACCATGAAGAACTCCGGTAACAAAAGGATGATGAGATAGAATGAAAGAAGAAAGAATAAGATGAGCCTTGCGGTGACTTAGATGGAGGTTCCGACGAGATGGTTGAGGGAAATTGAACTCCGAAAAGAAAAGATTAAAACACTTGGAACTAGAATTTATTCCTCAAGAACAAACTCCGAAGAAAGGGATTAAACACTTCGAGGAAATAAGAATAAGATTTATTGTATGCTTATCCTTCATCAAATTAAATTGATGACGAGAAATGGATTTGGCATAATACTTATTCTTCTTGAAAAAGGATTGAGAAGGGATAGCACGAAACTTGAGAAGGTCTTCATGAACCACCGGTAAGATTGAAGAGAACGAAAGGATTAATATGATGAACAAGGAAAAATAATCTTGAACGAACCACCATAAGAATTCGAAAATGACTGACGAAAGAGAATGAATCACCGGGAAGAATTAGAAACCACGAAGATACTTGAGGGAAAATTAGAGACAAGAGAACGAAGAGATCGCGAACTGATTAACGAATGCTTGGACGAAGCACCGGAAGAATATTGAGATGAACGAAGCTGAAAACTTGGAACGAAGAAATATTCCGAAAAGATGACCTCCGGATGATCGGAACAGAAAAGCAACTCCTGAAATACTCCGGATGGGGAAGAAAAGAATCTCTGACAAATGGAATGATTCAAGAGGATAGCATGAAGCTAGAACCACGAATCTTCGGGAGAACGGACAAGATTTAAGAGAAACTCTACTTCGGTCTTCAAAGAGGACGATAAACACCACCAAAATTGTTGAGATACTCCGGTAGAATGAAAAGCAAAGAGGTTGAGTCAACAATGAAATGATTCGAAATCGATCTTGGAAAAGGCAAGTGACTGATGATATTCATTCTTACGTCACACTTGAAAAGAATTGAGAATAGCTCCGGGAAAATCAGAAGAGTCAGGTAATTTCCTGGGAAAAGACCTGTGGGTTAGGGCCCACTAAAAGAAAACACCATTGGAAAGGATTGTTGAAGAGATAGATGATGCACCGGAACAATTGAAATATTAGAATGAGGTGATAACCTCGAATTAATTGGAAACACAGACGAATCTCTTGAGATGTCTTCGGAACTCCGGAATGATAAACTAGCGAGAGACGAACGAGCGAATGGGAATATTTGAGCTGAGGGAAAGAATATGATCGACAACGAAGAATTTGAATTAGATCCACCGGAAAAAGAAAGGGATGAAGAATGACGAACAAGACGAGAATTCACCGTTTGAAATGATTGAGGGAAGACTGAAGAGGCTCCACACGAATGAATATGGCCGGAAGAAACTCGAACTCCGGGAATAATAGGGTGGGAGGGCGGGAAAAACAAAGGCAACTTGGAAGGGGAAACCGACGACTAACTTGAAGAGAAAACACCAGTTAAAATCATTGAGGAAAGAAAGCAAAGACTTAGCACGAGTAGAATGGATACTCGATTACGGACTCCGGTTCCGAGAAGAAGAACAGGGAGGGAGGGTGGGAAAAACAAGGACAACTTCGGACAAGGAAAAACAACGACGACGGCGGAAGAACTGAGGATTGAACTTGCAAAGATGAAGAGGCTCGAGTCGACTTGACAAGAAATGCACCGGATGAAAAGAGCTGAGGAACAACTACCGGAAAACCAACTGCGTGATCCTAAAGAAAATTTGAAGGGCAAGAGAAGTAATTCAAAACACCTACGTCACGATTCCTCACCAGAGCGACGAAGGGACTGAGGAGTAAAAAGAATTCCTACTCTCCGATATAACTAGACTCAGAAAATAGTTTTCTTCTAGACTCAACATCGACCAAACTACACGATCAATCAAGGGGGGCTCCTAGGGTCAGTCGAGGCTCTGATACCAACTTGTCACGCCCAATATGCGACCCTATCCAAAAGGAACTCGACGGTCCCATGAAGGATAGACCCGCATATTGAAACGCTTTTGCAAGGTGGATATCATTACATCAACATTACATAATACATAGGGATACATACATAAGGCACACATGCCACAAGAATACATCAACATCATATACACGATCAACATCCGACTACGGATGAAACATAAACAGAAGCTCAAACAACATCCACCCTGCTAGCACAGGCTGCCGACCTGGAACCTATCCCCTGATCAAAGAAGCAGAAGAAGAACTCCAACACAAGTAACCATCGCTCTCGCGTCATGATCATCGCGAAACCTGTACCTGCAACTGGTGGTGTAGTAATCTGTGAGCCACGAGGACTCAGCAATCCCATTACCATGGGTATCAAGACTAGCAAAGCTTAATGGGAAAGGAAGGGGTAAAGTGGTGAGGTTGCAGCAGCGATTACGCATATATGGTGGCTAACATACGCAAATGAGAGCGAGAAGAGAAACAAAGGAACGGTCGTCAACTAGTAATGATCAAGAAGTGATCCTGAACTCCTACTTACGTCAGACATAACCCAGAAACCGTGTTCTCCTCTCGATCAACCCCGAAAAGAGACACTCACGGTTACACACACGGTTGCTGTATTTTAGAGGAGTTTGCTTCAAGTTTACTACAACCGGATATTAACAAATTCCCATCTGCCACATAACCGCGGGCACGGCTCTCGAAAGTTCAAACCTGCAGGGTGTCCCAACAAGCCCATGATAAGCTCTCGCGATCAACGAAGAATAGACCTTCTCCCGGAAGCCCGATCAGTCTCGGAATCCGGCTACAAGACATTTCACAGCAATAAAACAAGTCCAGCAAGACCTCCCGGCGTGCCGACACCCACGATAGTAGCCGCACATCTCGTCTCGAGCCACGACCGGATGAACACTACGTCTGCAACCGACGATACCCCAAGTTGCCTCGGGCGGCACCGCAAGTGGCTCTAGTTTGACCAACACTTAGACAAGCATTGGCCCGGGGTAAATAAAGATGACCCTCGGGATCGCGACTCCCAAGGGAAAAAGGCTAGGTGAGGCAAATGTAAAACCAATGTTGGGCCTTCTGGAAAAGTCTTATTCAAAGCGAACTGTCAAGGGGTCCCATAAATCACCCGACCGCGTTAGGGACGCAAAATCCGGGAACATAATACCGATATGACGGAAACTAGGGCGGCAAGAGTGGAACAAAACACCAGGCATAAGGCCGAGCCTTCCACCCTTTACCAAGTATATAGATGCATTAATTAAATAAGATATATTGTGATATCCCAACAAGTAAACATGTTCCAACAAGGAACAACATCTCCATGTTCCAACAAGGAACAAACTTCATCTTCACCTGCAACTAACAACGCTATAAGAGGGGCTGAGCAAAGCGGTAACATAGCCAAACAATGGTTTGCTAGGAAGGGTGCAAAAGGTTAGAGGCTGACATGGCAATTTGGGATGGCTTGATAAACAGGTAATAGGTAGCGCAGCATAGCGATAGAACGAAGCAACTAGCATAGCAATGATAGTAGTGAGATCCAGGGTAGCGGTCATCTTGCCTGAAATCCCGTAAGGAAGAAGAACGAGTCCATGAAGAAGATGAACGAGTCCATGAAGAAGATGAACGGATGAAGCCGAACCAAGCGTAGACGAACGAATCCTCACGATCGCAACGAAACAGGAACTAACAAGAAGAAACACACAACATAGTAAACACACCACACATGAACAAGACATGATGCACAACAAGCATGATGCATGACAAATCTAGATGAAGCTACTCATGGCAAGAGATGATGCAAACAAGAGCAACACATCATGGCAAGTTTAAATGAGGCCGGAAACAACATATAACAATTCCGGTAAGCCCTCATATGCAAATTTCGAAATTGGTCCAGATCTGAATAACTTTATGTTCAAGTTGTTAAACAGCAATTTAATATGCACCACGATGATCTACACGAAATTCTAGTCAAGTTACATATAAAGTTCATTAGATTCGGAGCTACGGCCTAGAAGATATGAGCAAAACAAGTTAAACATGGCATTGATGCAAAATGCATACAAACATCAAGCAAACACTCTCAAAACAAGGATGCAACATGATAATATGAAACTACATGCAATTCTAAGCAAGTTTCATATAGAGCACACTCAAAAGCGGACAGCGGTTCAACACATACACTCAATACAAGATATGACCACAATCTGTCCAAAACAGCAACTAGGCATATTGCAAGCATCAAAACAACATGCTACAGGGCCTCAACACAATAACAAAAGGCATGGGCATGATGTACAGGTAAAGCATTACAAAACATGAGCACTGAGCTATCTCCAGAAATCACTAGAACATGCTCAAAATGACATGGCAAGATTGCAAGTAATAACAGTTTCAGACATTGGCAGAAATAACATCAGGTTGCAATGTTTAGAGCTATGAAACAACATGTTACAGGAACTTAACATGGCAAACAAAGGCATGGCATGAACCTAATAATTGCATAGAACAAAAATCATTTAGTTACCATAAGCCAAAAAGGATCAGAAAATATAGCAACACCCATGTCAATATCGAAAGTTTCGTTAACAGATTCAGCAACATGGCATGTCAAAAACTGATAACAAGTAGGCATGTTTACAAGCTCAATGCACTCACTACAGAGCCTTACATGATAAACTAAGCATACCTACATCAAGAAGACATGGCATAGAAGATATACATGGCAATAACAATAACATAGCATACAAGGATCAATCACAACAAACTTGGCAAAATTGAATAACCTGTAAACAATCTGCCAGGAACATTTGATAGCAAAAGTAGAGCTCGAATGACTCAAGCTAGACTACTCCATAATTGCAAACAAGGGCATGGATGGATAGAGCAATACATGTATAAAAAAACATCCTTACTGAAGTATCTCAAAATATGCATGGAACTCTATGTAGCATCAAGTTAACATGGCATCAAAATAACAGCTAAACAGGGCTGAAATCAGCAACAACAAGACACCTAGTTTGCATGCTTGTGCTAGTCACCACATTGATCACAAAAATACATAGCAAGCACCACTGGAAAGAAGACATGGCATATTACAAAACACATGTAGGACTCAAGTCCATAGGATGCACACATCAATCATGGCAAAAATGACAAAAGTACAAGTTCTGATAAAAATCAGAAACTAACATCACATAGCACTCTTGCAACAGCATTTCGGGCATCAAGATGAGCTCAAATGAAAATGATGCAATGAGATGAAATGATCTACTCTTCGAGACGAACATTTTGACATATTATATGCGCAAAACGGAGCAACGATGACAGAGTTACGATGCAATGAAAATGCAACCAAATATTCACAGATTTCGGGACTTAGTAGATTTTTACCCTCCGAGGAGTCAACGCGGGATGAGGAGGAGCGGGACGGAGGGGTCCGAACGGGACGGGGCGCGTTTGGTTCCCGGGACGGGTGGATCTCATCCACCCGCCCGGACCTCGCCGGAGTGAACGGGCGGCGGCGGACGAGGTGACGCCGGCGAAGGGCTCGCCGGGTCGGGCGGCGGGCAGCGGGCCGGTCTTGAGGCGCTTGGCCGGGGCGGCGGGCGCCGCGACCGACCGGCGGCGGCGCGCTGGAGGACGGTGGCGACAACCCGGCCGGGTGGGGCGGCGGCGAACGCCGCCGGGCGCGGGCGGCGGCGAGCACCGCCGGTCAACGGCGGCGGCGGCGGCAAGCGAGGGGCTCGGGCGCGGCAGGCGCTTCGGGCCATCTGGCGGAGGCGAACAGGCTGGGGCCTCAGCTGGCTGGCGGGCAGTGGTGTGCGCGCTGGGCGCCGGGCTGACGTGGCGGCGCGCCATTGGCTCTGCGGGCGGCGCGAGTGGAACGGACACGTCCGGCGGCGGAAGAAGCGTCCGTGGCGAGAGAGGGATGACTAGGGTTAGGTAGGATTTGACCGCTAATTTGGTGGGATCTAGATTTATAGGTAGAGGAGCTAGGAGAGTCCAAATGAGGTGCGGTTTTCGCCACGCGATCGTGATCGAACGACCGAGAGCATGGAGGGAGTTTGCTGGGTTTTGGGCCACTTTGAAAGGGTGTTGGGCTGCAACAAAGAGGCTTTTGCGGTTACCGGTTAACTGTTGAGTACCAAACGACCTCCAAATGATCCGAAACTTGACAGCGGTTCACGGTGCTATACCAAGGCAGCTTGACAAACCTCGGTCCATCCCGAGACCGTTTAATACCCACACACGAAAAGAGGTAAAAGGGGGCGCCGGGAGACATAGGAGTGCCGGATTGCAAAACGGACAACGGGGAAAAAGCTCGGATGCATGAGACGAACATGTATGCAAAATGAAATGCACATGATGACACGATATGAAATGCAGATGATGACAAGGCAAAGAGAGACACGCAAGCACCTGACATGGCAATGTTGACGAATAACTGGCAGACACCTGGCGCATCGAATCCGAGGCGTTACATGCAAGTGGAAGACTGAAGGAAATATGCCCTAGAGGCAATAATAAAGTTATTATTTATTTCCTTATATCATGATAAATGTTTATTATTCATGCTAGAATTGTATTAACCGGAAACATGATACATGTGTGAATACATAGACAAACAGAGTGTCACTAGTATGCCTCTACTTGACTAGCTCATTGATCAAAGATGGTTGTGTTCCCTAGCCATAGACAAAGAGTTGTCATTTGATTAATGGGATCACATCATTAGGAGAATGATGTGATTGACTTGACCCATTCCGTTAGCTTAGCACTCGATCGTTTAGTATGTTGCTATTGCTTTCTTCATGACTTATACATGTTCCTATGACTATGAGATTATGCAAATCCCGTTACCGAAGGAACACTTTGTGTGCTACCAAACGTCACAACGTAACTGGATGATTATAAAGGTGCTCTAAAGGTGTCTCCTAAGGTACTTGTTGGGTTGGCGTATTTTGAGATTAGGATTTGTCACTCCGATTGTCGGAGAGGTATCTCTGGGCCCACTCGGTAATGCACATCACTATAAGCCTTGCAATCATTGTAACTAATGAGTTAGTTGCGGGATGATGTATTATGGAACGAGTAAAGAGACTTGCCGGTAACGAAATTGAACTAGGTATTGAGATACCGACGATCGAATCTCGGGCAAGTAACATACCGATGACAAAGGGAACAACGTATGTTGTTATGCGGTTTGACCGATAAAGATCTTCATAGAATATGTGGGAGCCAATATGAGCATCCAGGTTCCGCTATTGATTATTGACCGGAGACGTGTCTCGATCATGTCTACATAGTTCTCGAACCCGTAGGGTCCGCACGATTAAAGTTCGATGACGGTTATATTATGAGTTTATGTGTTTTGATGTACCGAAGGTAGTTCGGAGTCCCTGATGAGATCGGGAATATGACGAGGAGTCTCGAAATGGTCGAGGCGTAAAGATCGATATATTGGACGACTATGTTCGAACATCGGAAAGGTTCCGAGTGATTTGGATATTTTTTGGAGTACCGGAGAGTTACGGGAATTCGCCGGGGAGTATATGGGCCTTATTGGGATTTAGGGGAAAGAGAGAGGAGAGGTTGCGCGCCCCCCCAAGGCCTAGTCCGAATTGGACTAGGGGGAGGAGCTGCGCCCCCTCCTTCCTTCTCTTCTCTCTCCCCTTTCCTTGACTCCTACTCCTACTACTTGGAAGGAGGGAATCCTACTCCCGGTGGGAGTAGGACTCCCCCTTGGCGCGCCTCTCCCTGGCCGACCGCCTCCTCCCCTTGCAGGGGGGCACCCCAGAGACACAACATTGATCAGTTGATCTTTTAGCCGTGTGCGGTGCCCCCCTCCACCATAGTCCACCTCGATAAAACTGTAGCGGTGCTTAGGCGAAGCCCTGCGTCGGTAGAACATCAACATCGTCACCACGCCGTCGTGCTGACGAAACTCTCCCTCAACACTCGGCTGGATCCGAGTTCGAGGGACGTCATCGGGCTGAACGTGTGCTAAACTCGGAGGTGCCGTACGTTCGGTACTTGATCGGTCGGATCGTGAAGACGTACGACTACATCAACCGTGTTGTGCTAACGCTTCCGCTTTCGGTCTACGAGGGTACGTGGACACACTCTCCCCTCTCGTTGCTATGCATCACCATGATCTTGCGTGTGCGTAGGAAATTTTTGCAATTATTATGTTCCCCAACACCAGAGTGATCAAGTCAAAGTACTACCCGCATGGCAATCTGCTTGACACTATTTTTACGTCAGATGCGTCACCGGTCTGGAGAGGGATAGAGGCAGGCCTGGAATTACTTAAGAAATGAATCATCTGGAGGGTGGGAAATGGAAAGAACATCCAAATACAGAGAGATCAGTGGATTCTTAGAAATGAAGGTCTTAAAACAGCTGTGTTTGTGAGGAGATTGAGACTCCGATGGGTGAACCAGCTAATGCTCCCTGATAGGAAGGAGTGGAATGTTGATCTCATTAAGCAAATCTTTCATGACTTCGATGCGGAAGAGATCTGCAAAATCCGCATCCCGAGCGCCGATGTGGAGGACTGTATTGCTTGGCACTGCGAGCGGAACAGTGTGTTTTCAGTAAAAAGTGCTTATAAGCTTGCTGCATCACTCAAAGGCCAAGTTGTTCCTGCACCATCTAGCTCATCCGGGACACCGCAAGATAGGAGCATTTGGGACCTCATCTGGAAGGCAAGGGTTCCACCTAAAGTAAGAATATTTGGGTGGAGGATCGCAACGAACACACTAGCAACAAAAAAGAACAAGTACAGAAGATTGTTGGAGTTGGATAATACTTGCAATCTATGTGGTTGTAGAGAGGAAGATGAATTTCATGCAGTCATTGAGTGTACAAAGAGTAGAGCGCTTAGGGATGCCCTGAGGAAAGATTGGGACCTGCCACCGGAAGCTTGTTTCCAGCGTACCGGACCAGATTAGCTGCAATTTCTGCAAAGCACTGTACCTGAGGCCACACGGACGAGGATTCTACTGCTTCTATGGAGGTGCTGGTTTCTGAGGGATAACTGTGTCCACGGTAACGGGAAAGAAACAATCAGACAATCGGTCTCCTTCCTGTTAAAATATGAGAAAGACTTGCAACAAGCTGCGCTAAACCCCACCTCTGATTCAGAGAAGTCGCCTGCCATGCTGACGGAGACACCCATCCGGGAGGCAACCCAGGAACACATGAGGTGGGTCGTGCCCGAGCGGGGAATCGCAAAGATCAACTGTGATGCGGCCTTCCTACCGGACCAGTGGGCAAAGCTGGGCTGGTGCTGTTGCTAGGGACTACAAAGGACACGTATTCCTATCAGTAGGCAAGTATCTTGCGACCTCAAGCTGTGTCGAGGAGGCAGAGCTGCGTGCAGCCTTAATTAGAGTGCAGACACTGGAGCAAAGTATCATGGGCCAGCGGAGCTGGAAATGGATTGCAAGGTCGCAACTGACATGCTAACTGCCCTAGGTGTGCTTCGCTCCCCGCACTTTGGGATAATCCATGACATCAAAGAGGCACTGTTGAGGTTCGCATCTCACAAAATTAGCTTTGCTGGGAGGAAATGCAACAACCTCGCACACGAAATGGCACGACTGCTAGACTGAATGGAGATGTACTTATCATCGCGAGAGTTCCTGATTCTCTTGAGAACCTGATGCTCTCGGAATGTATTCCTCCTCTTGAGTAACTTTACTCTTGTTTGTAAAAAAAACAATTGAGAATAGATCAATTATGGATTGTCTATTTAACACTCATAGTGTCAACTTGAATATAAATACGCACTCCGCATGCTACGTGGGCTGGCCCATCCAAGCAGGTTTTTCTCGCTGCTTTGGTTTTTTTGCTTTTACTTTTTCTTTTTTTTATTTTTCTCTTGGTTTTTCAGATAGTTTTAAACTATTTTTCAATTGTTTCCTTTTCACAGTGTTTTCTTGTTTTTTGGGAAAGCTACGTGTTTTTTTTCTCAAAAGTGTCTAAACATAAATCTAGCTATGCATTGATATTTCCAAAAACATAAAGTTTTTTTTCAAATCTGAACATTTTTGTTAAATACATGAAATCCTTTCCAAAATAAGTGAACTTTTTTTTACACATGAAGACTTGTTTACATGCACCATTTTCAAACACGACACAAACATTTTTTTCTGTATGCATCAACATTTTTGCTGAGGTGTAAGAATATTTTCTTAATTTTCCCGCCTTAATTGTATTAATAAGGTATAAATACACTTTTTACAAACCTGGCATGTGTTCCAACCTGTGAGCTTTAGATGCAAAAGAGTAAGAAAAAAAAACCTGTGAGCCATTACGTGATCAATTTTTTACACGTTATATAGTACATAAAAAAATGAGACCTGCCAGGATTGGCCCTTGGCGATTTATATTTATTGAAAAAAGAAACACCTTGAGCATGTTATAGTACTCCTACATATACATACGTTTTTTTTTTAGACAAACATATACATACGTGCAATTATGGTCTTGTATTTTGGGCTTGGACCGTTCACCCACACTGGGGGGCACTCGGAGCTTAGGCCCATATCTTTGCTATGCAAATATCGAGTACCTTGCCAGATCGGACTCGGAACTCAAAAAAAAAAAAAAGCGAGATCGGACTCGATTGGCAGACGAAAAAAGTGATCGGGGGCCGATTCGGTTTACCGTCCCCTGTGATCCATGTATATAAGAGTAGCGCCGGCGGCAATTAGTTCACACGTTGAGGTCGACGTGAGCTTTGATCCAGGGAAAGAGGCTTGCTGTAGGTACGTGTATAAAAACGTGTGCTACAGTGCTAGTGCGTGAGAACAAGAACATCGCCGGCGAAGCGGCAACCATGGTGGCGGTCTCCCCCGAGCACCTCCTCGGCGTCCTCTATGGCTTCTCCAGCGGCGGGGTGGACCTCCTCAAGGCACGGAGGGTGGACGCTGGCGCCCGCCCTGCTGTCGATGCCGCGCACAAGTTCCTCGAAGACGGTGAAAGTCAACTTAAGGGCTACGAGCCCGTGGCGTCGCGCGGCGGTCTCATCGCCCTCCGCCGCCCATCGCCGCCCGGCCTCTCCCCGCCGCAGCCTTCCGATCTTGTCGTGTGCAACCCCCTCACCGGGCAGCACGTATCACTGCCGCGCCCGACCACCTGGGACGAATCTTTCGTGCTCCTCCCCGACGGCGGCGGCGACTTCCGCTTGCACGTCGTGAACCTCGAGCTGGCCGACGCCGGGATGCTTCAGCTTCAGACCTTCACGTCATCATCGGTGGAGCCGTCCAAGAGTGCGTGGGGCGCCGTCGTCGCAACCTACGCGCACCTGCCCTTGGGCGCTCCGAGCAGGTTCCTCCGACCGGCACCGCTTGTCCTCGACGGCGTCGCGTACTGGCTATGCAAGTCCGAGTCGGAGTGCCTCGGCTACCACGTCCTCGCGCTCCCCCTCGACGGGCAGCGGCAGCCGGCGCCGATCAAGCTCGCGGACAAAGTTCTACAGAGACCAGAACATGACAAGGCGCGCGGGTTCAACGCCGAGGACCTCCTCCTAACGTCGACGATGGTGAACGGGAGGCGGCGGCTGGCCCTGGCCGTGGTGAAAAATATCACAATATCTCTGTGGACACTTGAGGACGACCAGGCGAAGCCAGCGACGTGGACGCGGCACAAGTTCTTCGACATGTGGAGGATCATGGTGGATCGCGGATGCCCGGCGCCATGGCGGGAGGAGGGAGACAAGCTGGAGCTGGAGTGCTTCTCGGAGGCGAGCGGCAGCCTGCTCTTCCACTTCTACCTTCGCATGCTGTACAAGCTTGATCTCAAGACCGGCGAGGTGGAGACCGACGAGGTGGAGCTGTTCGGGGTCTACTGCAAGCGGAACTCGAGCAACATGTGCGAGTACGAGATTAGTTAGAATATTAGTTCAACTCCACGAGATTAGGAGATTTGGTTCAACTTTAACTTGTAAGATTTTTCGGGTATTCGCGCTAGGATCCTAGTTCGTTGGAAAAAAAAAGAACAGGATCCTAACTCCTTTGCCACGGGACATATTGTTTTGTTACTATACGGATCATAGTTTTTTATGATTTATGATATCAAACTTAGACTTTACTAACCAGCAAAAGGCCCATGTTGTCCATTTAAATTGTGATGTTGGTTTTAACTTTATGTAAGTCACAATTGTGGTAAACTTCTCAATCTATTTTCTGCCCTCCTTCCGACCGAAGAACAAATGAACCCTTAAAATTACAAAATTGATGAAGTAGTTTTTTTTTTGGCGGAAAAACTTTCAATCTATTCATCTTCAATCATGGCAGTACAACGAATACCAGAAATAAAAATTACATCCAGATTCGTAGACCATCTAGCGATGACTACAAGCACTGAAGCGAGCCGAAGGCGCGCCGCCGTCATCGCCCCTCCATCGCCGGAGCCGGGCATAACTTGTTATAGTAGACAGTCGGGAAGTCGTCGTGCTAAGGCCCCATAGGACCAGCACCCCAGAACAACCGCCGCCAATGAAAAACAGAAAAATAACGTAGATCGAAAGGATCCAAACCAAAGGCACACGAACGTAGACGAACAACGACGAGATCCGAGCAAATCCACCAAAGATAGATCTGCCGGAGGCACACCTCCACACGCCCACCGACGATGCTAGACGCACCACCGGAACGGGGGCTAGGCGGGGAGACCTTTATTCCATCTTCAGGGAGCCGCCGCCGTCTCGCTTTCCTGAGTAGGACACAAACCCTAACAAGATTGAAAAAAACGACTAAAAACAAAGCCCTCCCGCCGGCCCTTGCCAGGATCCACCGCGACTCCATGGCCCTGGGGCCACCGGAGACGAGGCGGACCTGCACCGGCACCGGCGAGAGGCACGAACCCTAACTTTCTTTCTTGGAGGAGGAGGAGGAGGAGGAGACGGAGCCCTGGCTCTAGGGCGAAGTAGTTAAAGTTAAAGAAACTCTGCATGACCGGTATCATCACGAGTAATGCTACATCAACGGGGGGATTTAATACGGAGTTCACGGACTAGTTGAGGTGGACCAATAGAATTGCGGATTAGGAGAGGAAGGGCCCGCACCCCTTGAAATTCAGAGGGAGAGGGGGCGGCAAAGATATTTGTTAGAAGGAAGCGATGTAAAACGCCCGTGATTCTCCATGATTTTAATTTTATTGGTATCATCACCGCGTGGGTGACTCGCTGCGTTAGGGTTTCCACGCAGCCACCTCCTTGCACATCGTCCTCCTCGCCTCTGCTGCGGCAACAGCGAGGCCTCACCACCTCCTCTTCCTCTTACCATAGCCACATGCTCCTTCTAAGGCTCATCTATTTTCTCCCCACGCTCTTTTCCAACCAAAAAATGAATTCAACCCTCAAAATTATAAATGAAAGTATTTGAAGCTAAGAAACTCAAAACGATGAAGGTGAAAAAAAAGAGCATGAGGCCATGTAAAAACGCAAGACGTTTAGAGTGGTGCTTGTGAAAATGACCTGTTTTTTTCTAAAGCATTGTTGCTTATTTGCATAGTACATGCGTTTATGTAGGCATCTTTTTTTAGTGATTCGAAGATTGAAGATTGCTGACCAGGCCTTTGCTATAAAAATAAACACAAGTGCTTTTTAAAAAATCATTTTTTTCTTGTACAAGCACTTCCCTAAACATATTGCATTTTTCAGTACATCTAAACGCCTTGCATTCCTTTTAGGGAAATAGGCGTTGCTTTATTGATTACCGAGGACCAAAGGAATGTTTACAATATCATGTGGCTGCAGCAGCCAAACATGTCTACCCAACACCAAAGAAAGAGGCGAATCAACCTGTGGTTGAGTTGGTTAGGTGGACAGTGGTATCCTCAATCCACTTCGTAAATCTCAAGATGATATGCCGGCTCAGTCTCTCGGAGGTGCTCATAGGGGCAGGGTGTGCGTGTGTGCGTTCATAGGGATGAGTGTATGCGCGTGTATATGAGCGCTTGTGTCTGTACTGATGCTCAAAAAAAAACACCAAAGAAAGAGAAAACTTGGCTAAAATGTCTGCTTTAAAATTCCTACTTCTATTCTAAAAAATGAAGTTACAAACTTCAAACTCTCCTGCACGCTCCTTGATTTCCTTAATGATGGCACCATGTTTACCGCCGGTGTCGCTGCAAATGTCATTCGCCACAGTTTTGCAATTTGAAGATATAAGAATCTTTGTAAGCATCAACTCATTTGCCAAAGCCATCGATCGCCTGCCTTCCCAACCCTAGCTGCCCCTCCTCCTCCCTAGCCGCCCCTCCTCCTCTCTCCTCCTCCCTAGCCGCCCCTCCTCCTCTTCCCTTCCTCGCCGCCGCCTAAGGCAGCCGCCGGGCAAGCCCGAGGCGCCAAGGATGGTGGCGGCGGGGCCTCGGTTGCCCTGCCTCTGCGTGGGGAACCCCGGATTTGGAGTGGCGGCTTCATTGGCAAGGCACAGCCGGCTAGCACCCGTGCGGGCGGTGGTCTGGCGTCCCGGCCGCGCGGGCGGCGGGATCTGGTGGTCGTTGGCGGTAGGCGGCGGTTTCTACGGTGGCCGGTACGCGCGATCTGGCGCCTCCCCTCCTCCCCTGTTTGGCGTGCGGGCCAACCTCGTCGGGCCGCGCTTCCTTGGGTTGCCGGTTCTGTACATGAGGCGCTGCAGGTGGCGGGGATCTAGTTCGGGAGAAATCCCTGGTCGGCCATGGCCGACCGCGTCGACGGCGACGCCTGAGGGCGTCGTTCCCCTCCTTAGAGGCGTCGGTATGGACTGATCCCCTCACTTCCCCTTCCCCTAGGTCTCCCGGGCGAAAGCCCTAACTTTGTTGGGCGGCGACGGCGCTCACAGCGCCGTTCCCTTCTTGAAGGCGCTGCTTTGGGAACCTTGGGGCTGGGTGGCGCTTGTGGGTGGTGGGCGACGGCGGTGGTGCGGCCCTATCCTAGCATGGATCTGCGCCCGTTGCTTGGAGATGGACTCACGTAGGTGGAGGTCATCGTTTGGCGTCATGGTGGCGTCGATGGCGGAGGCACCTACCAAGGTTGGCACCTCAATCTGCTCTGAAGATGGACTAGTGGAAGATGGCGGCGACGACACATGTGAATGCGTCAGACCGGTTTGTAACCCGGACCCGGTATGTGGCTCGGTCGGGGCCTCCGGCTTTAGATGTTAGGCTTAGGTGAGAGGTCTGGGTATTTGATCCAGCTTGCACCCCTTCATCATATGGATTGGAGTAGCGGCAGATGTTGCCAAGATGGCGGATTCAAGAATATTGTTATACTACTTTGTAAGGTCCTCGAGAATAATCAATAAAATGGCCGTATGCATCTCCTAGATGCAGAGGCCGGGGGTCATCCTCCTTTTCTAAAAGAAAAGCCATCGATCGCCTCTCTGCATGCCAAAGCTTGAAGGGGTGGAACATCACAAATCCCTCGCAGGGCGACCGAAGAAGATCTCTACTCCTGATGGACGAGTTGGTGGATCGTCTCCGCGATTTATTTTCGCTGGTTTCTTTCCGTATCTCCTCCCACCACCACCTCCCACACTGGTCCGCGGTTTATTTTCATTGGGTTTTTTCTGTCTCTCCTCCCGCCATCCCCTCTCGCCCTGGTCCATCGGTTTATTTTTCTCTCCACTCTGAAAGAACATGTGATGCCCCCATGTTTGGTTTTGGTAATTGATGACAATCTCTATGGACTAATGGTTGTCTTGAGTTATATTTGAAGGTTTTGTCCATAGGCTTTTCTTGAAGTCCATGTGTTGGTTTCAAGGAGTTTATGAGTTGACCAAGGTGGTATTAAGGAATTATCCAAAGATTGGTCATGTGAGTGTTGAGCTTATTGCAAGCATGTCTTGAAGAAGAAGATTATGTGATCATTCATGTTTACCTTCAAGACATCATCCAAATGAAGAGAGTTGGAAAGATTCAAGGTTGATCTAGCCTAAGTACAGAGAGTGATTCAAGTTGATCAACACACAAAGCGCACAAGTTGTACCGAGAGGGACCAAGTGTTCCCATGGTATGGTAAGCATTGTCCATTACGCTTTGTGTACTAACCCATGGTCTCGTGAGAGTTCTTTGTGGGGTTAGGTATGTTTCCATGGTCTTGCGTCAAGAGGAAGATCCCATAAAACCCATGGAGGATGACATCAAGTGGTGATCGTCATCAAGTTTGCTGTGTGCAAGTTCAAGTGGAGCAACACGAAGAGTGGCTCACCCATAATGGAGTATGGGGGAGCAATCAAGTTTGAATCTTGCCATCCATTGTGGTGTCAATGGACTTGTGAAGATGTGCCGAAGAGTCGCTCACCAATTGTGGACTATGGGGGAGCAATCATCTAGTCTTCATCGAGCCAACGCAATCAAGAAAGGTGGTCCAACTTGAGGGAGTCAAGATCGTCTTCATCTAGCTCAAGTGGACCATGTGCAAGGCAAAGGTTTGCCCTTGATAGGTTTTCTATTTTACCGGTCTCGTGGTGGTAGTTGGGAGACCGGGTTATAGGATCGTTCTTTGTACTATCAAGGGGGGCTCTCAAGTTGGTAGCTTGATCGTATCGTTAGTAGAGAGCTCAAACCATTGCATCCTTGCATCATGTTTCCTTGTTCTTGTTTGGTTCTCTTTGTGAGTCTTAGAGCTTATGGTCATCTTGATGACAAGCTTGAGTTCATCAGCGGAGTTCGCATGCGTCTTCTATGATGTTTTCGGTGTTGGAGGTTTTACGGTCTTATCCTAGGAAGGGTTCTCACCATTTTCTTATGGGCCTTTTCTCATTTGCTTCTTATTGATATTTCTATCAAGATTGTGTTAGCCCTTGTTGCTAGCTTTCCAACAAACTTGGTTTCATCGAATTCGGAACTCGTATGCAAAAGTTGTGGTTGTTTTGATATTGCTGTTTTACATAGAGAGGTTGTACCGCCCGTAGAGAGGTTGTACGGTTGACCGGTACAACCGGTGTTTGAGCGGTTGTACCGCTCGAAATTGGTCCGGAGGTTGTACCGCCATGTACCGCTCTACCACCGGACTAGTTTCTGTTTTGGAGCGGTTCTTGGGCGGTTGTTGGCCGGTTTAACCAGTTTAACCGGTACTACCGGTTCCCCAGGCTGTTGTACCGCTTAGAGCTTTTCCTAGGTTGGTTTTTCCTCTGCTTTGGCCGGTTGTACCGGTTCGTGCACCGGTTGTACCGGTCCTACAGTTTTCTGCACATAACGGGCAGATTCGTGGGGACCTATTTAAGGGGGTCTTCTTCCCCAATGGTTCCCCATCTCTTGAGCTCGTTTTTGCCCCCATTGTTGACCTTCTTTGAGCTTGCTAACTCTCAATCACTCCATGGATTCTTGCTAGTTTTTGAGGGAAAAGAGAGAGGAGATCTAGATCCACACTTCCACCAATCACTTTCTCCTCTATGTGAGGGGAACCCCTTGGATCTAGATCTTGGAGTTCTTTGTGTTCTCCTTCTTGTTCTTCCTCTTACTTTCCTCCCTAGCATTAGTTGCTTTGATGGGATTTGAGAGAGAAGGACTTGGGTACTCTGTGTGCCCTTGCCATTGCATTTGTGCATCGGTTTGAGTTCTCCACGGTGATACGTGGAAGTTACAAGTTGAGAAGCTTATTACTCTTGGGTGCTTGGTGCCCTTGAGCTTGTTCCTCTTGGGTGCTTGGGCGTCCTAGTCGGTTGGTGGTGTTAGAGCTCAATCATTGTGGTGTAAAGCTCAAGAAGCGTCGGGGTCTCAATTAGGTTGTGGAGATCGCCCGAGTAATTTGATGGTGCACCGTGACCGCCCCAAGGGTTGCCAAAGTGTCTGGGTTCGGTGACCGCCCCAAGGGTCGCCATTTGTACGGGTTCGGTGACCGCCCTCAAGGGTCCCTTAGTGGATTCACGGCATCTTGCATTGTGCGAGGCGTGAGGAGATTCTGGTGGCCCTAGTGGCTTCTTGGGAGCATTGTGCCTCCACACCGCTCCAAATGGAGATTAGCATCCGCAAGGGTGTGAACTGGGATACATCGCTGCGTCTCTGCGTGCCTCGGTTATCTCTTACCCGAGCCCCTTTACTTATGCACTTTACTTTGTGATAGCGATATTGTTCTTTGTCATATATCTTGCTATCACATAGTTGCTTATATTGCTTAGCATAAGTTGTTGGTGCACATAGGTGAGCCTAGTTGTTTTAGGTTTTGTGCTTGACAAATTAACCGCTAGGTTTATTCCGCATTTGTTCAAGCCTAAACCGTAATTATTTTAAAACGCCTATTCACCCCCCACCCCTCTAGGCGACATCCTCGATCTTTCAATTGGTATCAGAGCCTCGTCTCTCTTTATTAGGCTTTACCGCCTAGAGAGTAAAGATGTCGACTAGAGGATTAGGATTCTCTGACACTCTTAGTTTTGATGGCACAAATTTTGATGTTTGGGTAATTCGCATGCTTAATCTCTTTAGGGTCATGGACCCAAATTTAGAGCGAATTGTAGATATGGGTTTTTCTCCTCCAAAGGATCCCCAAACATTATCTTTAGAGGATGAGAAAAACTCTTATCTCAATGCTCAAGCTTCTAATGTGCTTTTTGATGCTTTGAGCAATGTAGTTATATTTCAACTCATGTCGTTCCGAGATGCTCATGAGTTGTGGACGAATCTTAAAGATAAATATGGTGTGTCCAAGATTTGTGGGGATGATTGTTCTCCCTCCACCTCCGGTCGTATAGTCTTCTCAACTTCTTCTACTTCACCTACATGTGGTTTGCCACAAGGTAATGATATGGTGAGTAGTGTTGGTCATTGCAATGATGATAGTATGCTTATTGTGGATGATCCTTTATCACTATATTATTGCAATGCTCCTTCTTTGGGCTTTAACACTTTGAGCACTCCAATGTTTCACATGCTTGTGTTGATAGTCCTTGCATATCATGTAGAAATTGCTTGACTAAATCTCATGATAATATGCTTGTTGGGGAACGTTGCAGAAAATTAAAATTTTTCTACGGTTTCACCAAGATCTATCTATGAGTTCATCTAAGCAACGAGTTACGAGAGAGAGTTTGCATCTACAGACCACTTGTAGATCGAGTACGGAAGCGTTCGAGGGAGTGGTGATGATGAAGACGTTCCCAACGTGATTCCGATCACCGATGACCAAGTGCTGAACGGACAGCACCTCCGCGTTCAACACACGTGCGGATTTACGGCGTCTCCTTCGTCTTGATCCAGCAAGGAGGAAGGAGAGGTTGAGAAGACCACTCAATGGCAGCACGACGGCGTGATGCAGATGGAGTGACTGATCTCCGCGAGGCTTCGCCAAGCTCACGCGGAGGAGGAGAGGTGTTGGGAGGGAGGGCTGCGCCTTCAATGGTGTGTGCAGCCTCCTCCACCCCTCTATTTATAGGGGAAGGTAGGAGGGGCGGCCCCTCTAGATGCATCTAGAGGGGGCGGCGGCCAGGAGGGGCTTGCCCCCAAGCAAGGCGACCCCCTTAGGGTTCCCCCTCAACCCTAGGCGCATGGGCCAAGGGAGGTGCGCCCAGCCCACCAGGGCTGGCTGCCTCCCACGCAGCCCAAGTGGCCCCCAAAGGGGTGGCCCTCCCGTGGTCCTCCGGAACCTTTCCGGTGGACCCTCCATAAAACCGATATGACCGAAACTTTTCGGTGTCCGTTTGGCGACTTCCATATATAAATCTTTACCTCCGGACCATTCCGAACTCCTCGTGACGTCCGGGATCTCATCCGGACTCAAACAACATTCGGTAATCACATACAAGTCTTCCTATTAACCCTAGCGTCCACCGAACCTTAAGTGTGTAGACCCTACGGGTTCGGGAGACATGTAGACATGACCGAGGCGCTCTCCGGTCAATAACCAACAGCGGGATCTGGATACCCATGTTGGTTCCCACACGCCTCGATGTTGTCATCGGATGAACCATGATGTCGAGGTTCAAGCAACCCCGTATGCTATTCCCTTTGTCGACGGTATGTTACTTGCCCGAGACTCGATCGTCGGTATCCCAATACCTCGTTTAGTCTCGTTACCGGCAAGTCACTTTACTCGTGCCGTAATGCATGATCCCGTGACCGACACTTGATCACTTTGAGCTCATTATGATGATGCATTACCGAGTGGGCCTGTGATACCTCTCCGTCATACGGAGTGACAAATCCTGTCTCGATCCGTGTCAACCCAACAGACACTTTCGGAGATACCGTAATGCACCTTTATAGTCACCCGATTCTGTTGTGACATTTGGTACACCAAAGCATTCCTACGGTATCCGGGAGTTACACGATCTCACGGTCTAAGGAAGAGATACTTGACATTGGAAAAGCTCTAGCAAAAAGCGAACTACGATCTTTGTGCTATGCTTAGGATTGGGTCTTGTCCATCACGTCATTCTCCTAATGACGTGATCCGTTATCAATGACATCGATGTCCATAGTCGAAACCATGACTATCTGTCGACCAACGAGCTAGTCAACTAGAGGCTCACTAGGGACGTATTGTGGTCTATGTATTCACACGTGTATCACGATTTCCGTATGATACAGTTATAGCATGAATAAAAGACAATTATCATGAACAAGGAAATATAATAATAATGCTTTTATTATTGCCTCTAGGGCATATTTCCAACAATGCTTGCTATGTCTTGTTGCCATGATAAAAATGCATCTATTTCCTCGAATTGTTGTGCTAACAATGTAGAGGAAACCCAACACTCCATGGAACAAGATGTGGTGTTTAATGGTGCCTCAAGGGATCCTACACCATCATCTATTGCTTTTTGCCTTATGGCTAAGGCGTCAAAGGTATCTCCTACTTTGTACCCCAATATGTATCTTGATGATGATGTTGATACTAATGATGATGAGGATAATGATGAAGAGAATGATAATGTTGCCTCCTTAAAAACTAAGGGGGAAATGATTTTTAAAGCTCTTCATAAAAATAAAATTGCTCGTTCCAACTTCATGGAAATAATGTCCATTGCGATTGATGGCAAGAAATACATTGAGGAGTTGGAATCTCATCTAGAGGAGCATGAGGCCACCATTGAGAAAATGGAAGCTCATGGGCGTGATTACGCAGATGAGATCGTGGAGCTATCTCAAGCTCTTGAACATGAACAAACCACCTCCGAATCTCTTGAGGAGACTTTTGCTCTAGAATTATCTAGAGTGAGGGAATCTCATGATAGAGCTCTTGAGGTGGCCAACGATTTCAAAACTAAAATGCTAAGCTTGAAGTTTCTCATGCTAGACTCCTTGAGGATTTTGAGCACCTCGAAAATGGCTCAAGGGTCATCAAGGTGAGCTCATCAAACTCACGAGTCTCATGCCCAACTTGAAGCTTCTTATTTAAAAGAGCTTGCCAAGTTGCCTTCTCCTCTTGTTGTTAATGATGATGCTTGTGCTACTAATTCTATTACTTGTGAAGCATCCATTTTGAAGGAGAATGTTGAGCTACGGGCTCAACTTGAGGTGCTATCTAGCAATTATGGGAAATTGGAAGAAAGTCATGAAAAGCTCTCAAGCTCTCATGATGATCTTCTAGTATCCCATAGTGTGCTAAAGATAGCTCATGAGGTCATGATTGCTAAGGTAACATCTAGTGAGCCTCATGTGGGTACTAGCACTACTTCTAGTCAAAATAGTATATTGCCATGTGCTAGTCCTTGTAGTTCATCTACTCACAATGTTGGTACATCTTGTGATGAATTGCTTTCCTTGCCTTGTTGCTCTAACGATGAAGCTTATACTTCCTCTAGTACTTGTGTTGAGACTAACCGTGTAGAGGAAATCAAAGAGCTCAAGGCCCAAGTCACTTCTTTGAAGAAAGACTTGGAAAAGTGTCATGAAGGGAAATCCACACTCAACAATATCTTGAGTGTGCAAAAATCCCCCAATGACAAAGGTGGACTTGGATTCAACTCCAATAATAAGAATAAGTCCAAGATGAACAAAAGGAAGGGCCAAGAACAAGTCAAGAATTCGGCCAAGATTGTTTGCTTCAAGTGCAAAGTAGAAGGGCATCATGTTAGATTTTGCCCATTGAAGAACAAGGCCATTAGTGTCAAGCAACAAGGGAAGAGGGCACAAGTTCAATCACATGCTCAACCTCAAGTTGAAGAAAGGCCTCTTCCCAAGAAGAATCAAGTTAATGCTTCTCAAGTTGAGAAATCAAGTGAGAAGAAAGTGAAGAGTAGACGTTGCTACCTATGCCGTGAGAAAGGTCACCTCGCTTCTTCATGCACTAGTGGTAACTTATCCAACCCAATTATTATTGATGATGTCTATTCTCTTGGGAAGGATAAGGTTGGCAATGTGGTTGCCAAGTTTGTTGGTACTCGAAGTGGTTTGAAGCAAAGAACCATTTGGGTAGCCAAGCCTATTGTGACTAACCTCTTAGGACCCAACTTGGTTGGGGACCAACTAGCTCAAACTTGATCAATAGGTGTTGTTGGAGGGCTTTGGAGACTTGGATACTTTATGAAGAATTAAGGGGACTTCATCACTCTGATTGTCTCAACCCAAGTCAATTGAATCATCAAGTTTATATCTTATATCCAATGTGCCTCCTTGCGGTAACTTGTACTTAAATTGTTTACCTTGAAAGTTACTTGCCCCCTTGCATGTTTTGTTTTGTTCCTTGCATGTGTTTGTATATGTTGCGCTTCCAACTTGCTTATCTTGAGCAATCAAGTATGTGTGTGTTGGTTTGCACATCATGTACGTGTCGTCGTCGTTGAGCCTTTTGCTTCTGTTTGTATCCTAGTTGGCTCGTGTGAGAGATCAATGGAACATCCCACTTTGGGGGAGTGATGTGCTTTGTGCACCTCACAATCCTATAAATGTGTGTGCATGAGGAATACCATCTAGTATTGATATTACAAGATTATCTAGTCGCTAGGTGGTATATCTCTCATGAGAAATTCAAATTCTAAAATTCCATTGATTATCTCGTGTTGGATCCTCTTATTGCCTCTTGTTAAGTTCTTATTGGTATCACATTATGGGGGAGTAATATGCTAAGTGCATATTACAAGCCTAGAAAATGTGTACATTTGAGATATTGTCACCTAGAATTGATATTGTAAATTATCTTGTTCCTAGGTGGCATGTTAGCTCTACAAGTTGCAATTTGCTTGTGTTTGTTGTGAAGATGATGTTGGATGTCCTTGTTATCTACCACCGGGAATTATTTCCAAATACTTCTTGTCTTTTGACAATTGGTAGTCACTTATGTGTGGTAGAATTTGTTGATCATCTTTACTTTGGTTTTTGTTTTTATTTGCCTTTTCTCTTACCAAGGTTTGTGTCAACTCCCGGCGTCTTCCCTACCACTTGTGGATCTTATTTATTTCTTGTTCTTGTCTAGTGTTTTCTAGATATAGTGAAAGTAGTGATCCCACCTTGTGCATTTTGTATTCAAATGCAAATCCTGTATAATGCACAACTCGTGGGGGAGCTATCCTATTTTGTTTAGAACACTCTTCTTGTGATCCTTATCAAGTGTGTTTTGGTGGAAGGCAAGCCATTTCTTTTTGGTACTTTGTGCCATCATGAAACTTTGTTGAGAGCTTGGTTTGTTTGGAACCATCCTCTCTTTGGGAGTTTGACATCTTTAGTTTAGTGTGTATCAATGGACATCTCATTCCTTGATGTATCTTTAATGATATCTTCCAAGTGATGATTTCTCCATCTGGTATCCTTTTCACTTGGCATTTCTTTGTATTTTGGTATCGGTTCTTGAAAGTTTTGAGCATGCATATTTACTTCATGTATTCTATTTGGCTTGCTTTCTTTCGTTGACTCAATATATAGGGGAAACTCCACCTAGTCTCAATTTGGATGAGATGTGCATGAAATTCATTTTCATATCTATATGCACATATTTATGTGGAGTTTGTCCTATGTATTGGTGTTTCTAACTATTTGGTCCCGATGAGTTTGGGTACCGTTTAGTTTGTGTTGTTCTTCTAGGAACATTTGGAGATGCATTGGATGCTCGGCTCACTCACAAGGAAGGTGTTGTCACCATGTGCATATTGGAGTCAAGCAAGGATGATCAATGAACTACTATCTACCTTCAATTGGTATCTACTACATCCTTCCAATGATATCTCGGTAACAAGTATCTATTCATGCTTTCTCCTCTTGCATTCAACCTTGTGTAGGTTGCATCTTGGCATGATATTCATTTCATATCTTGTGATACTTGTTTCCTTTCTCAAAGCATCCCAACGATGATCTCTTGTTGCTAGTTGTGATGCCTTTGATGGATGTGTGTTTGGACTTCATTTATATACAATAAGACCATATCTAGCCAAGTGCTATGCTTTCAAGCAAATATCTTATTGGTATATGTATGACTTCCTTTTGGATATCTCATTCCTTCTTGTTGTAACTATTTCGGGTGTACATCCTTCTTTGTAGATATATATCATCATGATTTCGTCTACCTAGAACATTATACACTTGAGAGAAATTACATCTCTAGATGATATACTTTCTTCCACGTCCACCTTGTCTCTCTTTTGTTATTTCTTTGGTGGCTCCGTGAAAGCTTTTGCCTTGAGTGCGTGTCCTCTGTCGTTGCATCTTGTTGCACTCTTGTGTGGTGAAGATTATTTTCCTCTTGCTTATCTTTACGAGGTTTTTCCATATTAATTGGTATCCCTCGTCTTGATGAGCCTCCCCTCGTCTATCTTCACCACGGGTTGTCACAAGCATAGGTTCTCTTTTGCTTATTCGTAAGCTTGTGAACCCATTTGCCAGTTGTGTGTGGGAATGATAGGCCTTGCTGAAGGAAATGTGCCCTAGAGGCAATAATAAAGTTATTATTTATTTCCTTATATCATGATAAATGTTTATTATTCATGCTAGAATTGTATTAACCGGAAACATAATACATGTGTGAATACATAGACAAACAGATAGTCACTAGTATGCCTCTACTAGACTAGCTCATTAACCAAAGATGGTTATGTTTCCTAACCATAGACATGTGTTGTCATTTGATTAATGGGATCACATCATTAGGAGAATGATGTGATTGACATGACCCATTCCGTTAGCTTAGCACTTGATCGTTTAGTATATTGCTATTGCTTTCTTCATGACCTATACATGTTCACGTAACTATGAGATTATGCAACTCCGTTTACGGAGGAACACTTTGGGTACTACCAAACGTCACAACGTAATCTGGGTGATTATAAAGGAGTACTACAGGTGTCTCCAAAGGTACATGTTGGGTTGGCGTATTTCGAGATTAGGTTTTGTCACTCCGATTGTCGGAGAGGTATCTCTGGGCCTTCTCGGTAATACACATCACATAAGCCTTGCAAGCATTGCAACTAATGAGTTAGTTGTGAGATGATGTATTAAGGAACGAGTAAAGAGACTTACCGGTAACGAGATTGAACTAGGTATTGGATACCGACGATCGAATCTCGGGTAAGTAACATACCGATGACAAAGGGAACAACGTATGTCGTTATGCGGTTTGACCGATAAAGATCTTCGTAGAATATGTAGGAACCAATATGGGCATCCAGGTTCCGCTATTGGTTATTGACCGAGAATGGTTCTAGGTCATGTCTACATAGTTCTCGAACCCGTAGGGTCCGCACGCTAACGTTTCAATGACAGTTCATTATGAGTTTATAAGTTTTGATGTACGAAGGTTGTTGAGTCCGGATGTGATCACGGACATGACGAGGAGTCTCGAAATGGTCGAGACATAAAGATTGATATATTGGAAGCCTATGTTTGGACTTGGAAGGTTCGGATGAAAACAGGGCGTTATGGAACACCGGGGTTACGGAACCCCGGGGTCAATGGGCCTTGATGGGCCATAAGGGAGAAGAGGAAGGGCGGCCAGGGCAGGGCGCGCCCCCTCCCCTCTAGTCCGAATAGGACAAGGAGGGGGCGGCCTTCCTTCCCTCTTCCCCTCCCCAAGTCCTAGTCCAACTAGGAGAAGGGGGTCCTACTCCCGGTGGGAGTAGGACTCCTCGGCGCGCCCCTAGGGCTGGCCGCACCCCCCTGCTCCTTTATATCACGGGGCAGGGGGCACCCCAAGACACACAAGTTGATCTCGTGATCGTTCTTAGCCGTGTCGGTGCCCCCTCCACCATATTCCACTTCGATCATATCGTCGCGGAGCTTAGGTGAAGCCACGAGCCGGTGAAGTCATATCGTCGCGGAGCTTAGGCGAAGCCCTGCGTCGGTGGAGCATCATCATCGTCCTGCACGCCGTCGTCTTGTGAAACTCATCCCCGACGCTTTGCTGGATCGGGCCGGGGATCGTCATCGAGCTGAGCGTGTGCGTAACTTCGGAGGTGCCGTCGTTCGGTACTTGGATCGGTCGGATCGTGAAGGCGTCGACTACATCAACAGCGTTGTTATAACGCTTCGCTTTCGGTCTCACGAGGGCGTGGACAGACACTCTCCCTCGTTGCTATGCCATCACCATGGTCTTGCGTGTGCGTAGGAAATTTTTGAAATTACTCGTTCCCCAACATGGCATCCGAGCCTGGTTTTATGCGTTGATGTCATATGCACGAGTAGAACACAAGTGAGTTGTGGGCGATATAAGTCATCTGCTTACCAGCATGTCATACTTTGGTTGGCGGTATTGTGAGATGAAGCGGCCGGACCGACATTACGCCAGTGCGCTTACGCGAGACTGGTTTCACCGCTTGAGCACTAGTTGCTTAAAGGTGACCGGCGGTGTCGGTTTCTCTCACTTTAGTTGAACCGAGTGTGGCTCGCCCGGTCCTTGCGAAGGTTAAAACAGCACCAACTTGACAAACTATCGTTGTGGTTTTGATGCGTAGGTAAGAACGGTTCTTGCTCAGCCCGTAGCAGCCACGTAAAACTTGCAACAACAAAGTAGAGGACGTCTAACTTGTTTTTGCAGGGCATGTTGTGATGTGATGTGGTCAAGGCGTGATGCTATATTTTATTGTATGAGATGATCATGTTTTGTAACCGAGTTATCGGCAATGGGCGAGAGCCATATGGTTGTCGCTTTATTGTATGAAATGCAAAAGCCATGTAATTGCTTTACTTTATCACTAAGCAGAGCGATAGTCGTAGAAGCAATAGTTGGCGAGGCGACAACGATGCTACGATGGAGATCAAGGTGTCGCGCCGGTGGCGATGGTGATCATGGCGGTGCTTGGTGATGGAATCACAAGCACAAGATGATGATGACCATATCATATCACTTATATTGATTGCATGTGATGTTTATCCTTTATGCATCTTATCTTGCTTTTGATTGACGGTAGCATTATAAGATGATCTCTCACTAAAATTATCAATAAGTGTTCTCCCTGAGTATGCACCATTGCGAAAGTTCTTCGTCTTTGAGACACCACGTGATGATCGGGTGTGATAGGCTATGCGTTCAAATACAGCGGGTGCAAAACAGTTGCACACGCGGAATACTCAGGTTAAACTTGACGAGCCTAGCATATAACAGATATGGCCTCGGAACACGGAGACCGAAGGTCGAGCGTGAATCATATAGTAGATATGATCAACATAGTGATGTTCACCATTGAAACTACTCCATCTCACGTGATGATCGGACATGGTTTAGTTGATTTGGATCACGTAATCACTTAGATGACTAGAGAGATGTCTGTCTAAGTGGGAGTTTTAATATGATTAAATAAACTTAAATTTATCATGAACTTAGTACCGATAGTATTTTGCTTGTCTATGTTTACTGTAGATAGATGGCTCGTGTTGTTGTTCCGTTGAATTTTAATGCGTTCCTTGAGAAGCAAAGTTGAAAGATGATGGTAGCAATTACGGACTGGGTCCGTAACGAGGATTATCCTCATTGCTGCACGAAGAATTACGTCCCGAAGCACCGCTGGGTGCCAGCCTGCTGCAGAACAACGCCGAAGTTGTGAGCGCTGGCGAGCAAAGCAGATGACTACTCTATAGTTCGATGTGCCATGCTTTACGGCTTAGAACCGGGTCTTCAACGGCGTTTTGAACATCATGGAGCATATGAGATGTTCCAGGAGTTGAAGTTAATATTTCAAGCAAATGCCGGATTGAGAGATATGAAGTCTCCAATAAGTTCTATAGCTGCAAGATGGAGGAGAATAGTTACATCGGTGAACATATACTCAAAATGTCAGGTATAATAATCACTTGATTCAAGCTGGGAGTTACTCTTCCGGATGATAGTGTCATTGATGAATTCTCCAATCACTGCCACCAAGCTACAAGAGCTTCGTGATGAACTATAATATGCAAGGGATGACCAAAACAATTCCCAAGCTCTTACAATGCTAAAAGCAGCGGAGATAGAAATCAAGAAAGAGCATCAAGTGTTGATGGTCAACAAGACCACTAGTTTCAAGAAAAGGGCAAAGGAAAGAAGAAGGGAACTTCAAAAGAACAGCAAGAAAGTTGCTGCTCAAGAGAAGAAACCCAAGTCTGGACCTAAGCCTGGCCGAGTGTTTTACTGCAAGCTAACTGGACCTTTGAAGCGGAACTGCCCCAAGTATTTGGCGGATAAGAAGGATGGCAAGGTGATCAAAAGTATATGTGATATACATGTTATTGATGTGTACCTTACTAATACTCGCAGATAGTACACAGGTATTTGATACTGGTTACATTGCTAATATTTGCAACTCGAAACAGGAACTACGATTAGCGAAGATTGGCTAAGGGCGAGGTGACGATCGCGCGTGGGAAATGGTTCCAAAGTCGATGTGATCGCGGTCGGCACGCTACCTCTACATCTACCATCGGGATTAGTTTTAGACCTAAATAATTGTTATTTGGTGCCAGCGTTAAGCATGAACATTATATCTGGATCTTGTTTGATGCGAGGCGGTTATTCATTTAAGACAGAGAATAATGGTTGTTCTATTTATATGAATAATATCTTTTATGGTCATGCACCCTTGAAGAATGGTCTATTTTATTGAATCTCGATAGTAGTAATACACATATTCATAGTGTTGAAACCAAAAGATGCAGAGTTGATAATGATAATGCAACTTATTTGTGGCACTTGCCGTTTGGGTCATATCGATGTAAAACGCATGAAGAAACTCCATCTTGATGGGCTTCGGAATCACTTGATTATGAATCACTTGGTACTTGCGAACCATGCCTCATGGACAAGATGACTAAAACGCGTTCTCCGGAACTATGGGCGAGCAACTGATTTATTAGAAATCATACATCTTGATGTTTGTGGTCCAATGAATGTTGAGGCACGCGGCGGGTATCGTTATTTTCTCACCTTCACAGATGATTTGAGCAGATATGGGTATATCTACTTAATGAAACACAAATCTGAAACATTTGAAAAGTTCAAAGAATTTCAGAGTGAAGTGGAAAATCATCGTAACAAGAAAATAAAGTTTCTGATCTGATCGTGGAGGAGAATATTTGAGTTCTGAGTTTGGTTTACATTTGAAACAATGTGGAATAGTTTAGAACTCACGCCACCCGAACACCACAGAGAAATGGTGTGTCGAGCGTCGTGTCGTACTTTACTTGATATGGTGCGATCTATGATGTCTCTTACCGATTTACCGCTATCGTTTGGGGATATGCTTTAGAGGCGGCCGCATTCACGTTAAATAGGGCACCATCTAAATCCGTTGAGGCGACACCGTATGAACTGTGGTTTGGCAAGAAACCAAAGTTGTCGTTTCTTAAAGTTTGGGGCTGCGATGCTTATGTGAAGAAACTTCAACCAGATAAGCTCGAACCCAAATCGAATGTGTCTTCATAGGATACCCAAAGGAGACTGTTGGGTACACCTTCTATCACAGATCTGAAGGCAAGATTTTCGTTGCTAAATTCGGATCCTTTCTAGAGAAGGAGTTTCTCTCGAAAGAAGTGAGTGGGAGGAAAGTAGAACTTGATGAGATAATCATATCTGCTCCCTTATTGGAAGGTAGTTCACCACAAGAAATGGTTCTGTGACAACTACACCAATTAGTGAAGAAACTAATGATGTTGATCATGAAACTTCAGATCAAGTTGCTCTTGAACTTCGTGGGTCAACCAGAGTAAAATCGCACGAGTGATACGGTAATCCTATTCGGAAGTCATGTTACTTGACCATGGCGAACCTACAAACTATGAAGAAGCGATGGTGAGCCCAGATTCATGAAATGGCTGGAAGCCATG
Source organism: Aegilops longissima (assembly GCA_021605205.1). Taxonomy (NCBI): domain Eukaryota; kingdom Viridiplantae; phylum Streptophyta; class Magnoliopsida; order Poales; family Poaceae; genus Aegilops; species Aegilops longissima. The sequence goes on from CM038680.1 coordinate 650,136,727, forward strand.
AAATCTGAGATGGGATCCATGTATGAGAACAAAGTATGGACTTTGGTTGACTTGCCCGATGATCGGCAAGCCATTGAGAATAAATGGATCTTTAAGAAGAAGACAGACGCGATGGTAATGTAACTGTCTACAAAGCTCGACTTGTTGCGAAAGGTTTTCGACAAGTTCAAGGGATTGACTACGATGAGACTTTCTCACCCGTGGCGATGCTTAAGTCTGTCCGAATCATGTTAGCAATTGCCGCATTTTATGATTATGAAATTTGGCAAATGGATGTAAAACTGCATTCTTGAATGGATTTCTAGAAGAAGAGTTGTATATGATGCAACCAGAAGGTTTTGTTGATCCAAAGGGTGCTAACAAAGTGTGCAAGCTCCAACGATCAATTTATGGTCAGTGCAAGCCTCTCGGAGTTGGAATAAGCGCTTTGATAGTGTGATCAAAGCATATGGTTTTATCTGAGACTTTTGGAGAAGCTTTGTATTTACAAGAAAGTGAGTGGGAGCTCTGTAGCATTTCGATATTATATGTGGACGACATATTATTGATTGGAAATGATATAGAATTTCTGGATAGCATAAAAGGATACTTGAATAAATGTTTTCAATGAAAGACCTCGGTGAAGCTGCTTACATATTGGGCATCAAGATCTATAGAGATAGATCAAGGCGCTTAATTGGACTTTCACAAAGCACATACCTTGATAAAGTTTTGAAGAAGTTCAAAATGGATCGAAAGAAAGGTTTTTACCTCAGATTACAAGGTATAAGATTGAGTCGGACTCAATGCCCGACCACAGCAGAAGATAGAGAAAATGAAAGATGTTCCTATGCTTCAGCCATAGGCTCTATCATGTATGCAATGCTGTGTACCACACTGACGTATGCTTAGCGATAAGCTTGGCGGGAAGGTACCAAAGTAATCCAGAGTGGATCCTCGGACAGCGGTCAAGAACATCTGAAATACGAAAAGGACTAAGGATATGTTTCTCGATATGGAGGTGACAAAGAGCTAGTCGTAAATGGTTACGTCGATGCAAGCTTTGACACCGATCCGGACGATTCTAAATCGCAAACCGGATCGTGTTTTTATTAAGCGGTGGAGCTGTCGGTTGGTGCAGTTCTAAACAAAGCGTCGTGGCGGGATCTACATGTGAAGCGGAGTACATAGCTGCTTCGGAAGCAGCAAATGAAGAAGTCTGATGAAAGAGTTCATTTCCGATCTAGGTGTCATACCTAGTGCATCGGGACCAATGAAGATCTTCTGTGACAATCTTGGTGCAATTGCCTTGGCAAAGGAATCCAGATTTCACAAGAGGACCAAGCATATCAAGAGATGCTTCAATTCCATTCGGGACCAAGTCCAAGTGGGAGACATAGAGATTTGCAAAATACATACGGATCTGAATGTAGCAGACCCGTTGACTAAGCCTCTTCCACGAGCAAAACATGATCAGCACCAAGACTCCATGGGTGTTAGAATCATTCTTGTGTAATCTAGATTATTGACTCTAGTGCAAGTGGGAGATGAAGGAAATGTGCCCTAGAGGCAATAATAAAGTTATTATTTATTTCCTTATATCATGATAAATGTTTATTATTCATGCTAGAATTGTATTAACCGGAAACATAATACATGTGTGAATACATAGACAAACAGATAGTCACTAGTATGCCTCTACTAGACTAGCTCATTAACCAAAGATGGTTATGTTTCCTAACCATAGACATGTGTTGTCATTTGATTAATGGGATCACATCATTAGGAGAATGATGTGATTGACATGACCCATTCCGTTAGCTTAGCACTTGATCGTTTAGTATATTGCTATTGTTTTCTTCATGACCTATACATGTTCCTGTAACTATGAGATTATGCAACTCCGTTTACGGAGGAACACTTTGGTACTACCAAGCGTCAACGCAATCGGGTGATTATAAAGGAGTACTACAGGTGTCTCCAAAGGTACATGTTGGGTTGGCGTATTTGAGATTAGGTTTTGTCACTCCGATTGTCGGAGAGGTATCTCTGGCCTTCTCGGTAATACACATCACATAAGCCTTGCAAGCATTGCAACTAATGAGTTAGTTGCGAGATGATGTATTACGGAGCGAGTAAAGAGACTTACCGTAACGAGATTGAACTAGGTATTGGATACCGACGATCGAATCTCGGGTAAGTAACATACCGATGACAAAGGGAACAACGTATGTCGTTATGCGGTTTGACCGATAAAGATCTTCGTAGAATATGTAGGAACCAATATGGGCATCTAGGTTCCGCTATTGGTTATTGACCGAGAATGGTTCTAGGTCATGTCTACATAGTTCTCGAACCCGTAGGGTCCGCACGCTTAACGTTTCAATGACAGTTCATTATGAGTTTATAAGTTTTGATGTACCGAAGGTTGTTGAGTCCGGATGTGATCACGGACATGACGAGGAGTCTCGAAATGGTCGAGACATAAAGATTGATATATTGGAAGCCTATGTTTGGACTTGGAAGGTTCGGATGAAAACAGGGCGTTCTGGAACACCGGGGTTACGGAACCCCGAGAGGTCAATGGGCCTTGATGGGCCATAAGGGAGAAGAGGAAGGGCCGGCCGGGGCAGGCGCGCCCCCCCTCTAGTCCGAATAGGACAAGGAGAGGCGGCGCCTTCCCTCTTCCCTCCCCAAGTCCTAGTCCAACTAGGAGAGGGGAGTCCTACTCCCGGTGGGAGTAGGACTCCTCCAGTCGCCCCTAGGGCTGGCCGCACCCCTGCTCCTTTATATCTGAGGCAGGGGGCACCCCAAGACACACAAGTTGATCTACGTGATCGTTCTTAGCCGTGTCTGGTGCCCCCTCCACCATATTCCACTTCGGTCATATCGTCGCGAGCTTAGGCGAAGCCTGCGCCGATGAAGTCATATCGTCGCGAGCTTAGGCGAAGCCCTGCGTCGGTGGAGCATCATCATCGTCCTGCCACGTCGTCTTGTGGAACTCATCCCGACGCTTTCTTTGGATCGGAGCCGGGGATCGTCATCGAGCTGAGCGTGTGCGAACTCGGAGGTGCCGTCGTTCGGTACTTGGATCGGTCGGATCGTGAAGGCGTCGACTACATCAACCGTGTTGTTATAACGCTTCGCTTCGGTCTCACGAGTGCGTGGACGACACTCTCCCCTCTCGTTGCTATGCCATCACCATGGTCTTGCGTGTGCGTAGGAAATTTTTTGAAATTACTACGTTCCCCAACACTTGCACCGCGTGCCTCATTCTTTCAAGACTATGTTGATGCTTAATGCTCATCCTAATTTTAGTCTTCTCAAGTGATTCGCCATGACTCACACACATCATTTTGGTTGAGCCTATTCTTAAGTTGCCTCTTTTACATGTTGCTCAACCATGTGCTTGTTGCAAGCGCTAGGCTTTGTTTCCTATATGCTCACCTGCACTGGATGTGAGTTTCTATTGATTTTGGGGGAGCTATGATCCTATTTTGTGCACTTTGTATTCAAATACAAAATTCTTATGTGTGCACAAATCATGGGGAGCTTCTCTAGTTTGGTTAGAACACTCCTTTGCGCTTATCATAATGTATTTATTCTTGTGGCATGTAGGATCATTGGTCTAGTTGGTTCAATTGATATCCGTTGATTGCTTGCTTCAATTGGTATCTTTTGATTGCTTGTGTCTCTCTTTGTTATGTCTTTGTGGCATTTCCTTCTGTTGCAATCTTTGTGCCTCAATATAGTTTGTCTTCCTCCAAGTATTTACCGTTCGATATGTGTATTGCATTCCACTCTCTTGTTGAGAAATACACAATTTATGGAGGAACACATTTTATATTGGCCTTCTAAGCTTTTAGCCCATTTTGTGTCGATGCCAATGGGGGAGAAGTTTCAGAGAGTTGTGTGGAGAAGTTTAGAGAGTTGTCTCCTCTTGCTTTGGTTTTGTTCCTTAGCATTTGCATCTCATTTGCATGCACTATTGGTTGTTGTATTGCATGGTGATGCATAATTCCTTATATAAACTCTCTTGAAAGTGATTGCCATCAATTACCAAAATGGGGGAGATTGAAAGAACATGCGATGCCCCCATGTTTGGTTTTGGTAATTGATGACAATCTCTATGGACTAATGGTTGCCTTGAGTTATATTTGAAGGTTTTGTCCATAGGCTTTTCTTGAAGTCCATGTGTTGGTTTCAAGGAGTTTATGAGTTGACCAAGGTGCTATTAAGGAATTATCCAAAGATTGGTCATGTGAGTGTTGAGCTTATTGCAAGCATGTCTTGAAGAAGAAGATTATGTGATCATTCATGTTTACCTTCAAGACATCATCCAAATGAAGAGAGTTGGAAAGATTCAAGGTTGATCTAGCCTAAGTACAGAGGGTGATTCAAGTTGATCAACACACAAAGCGCACAAGTTGTACCGAGAGGGACCAAGTGTTCCCATGGTATGGTAAGCATTGTCCATTACGCTTTGTGTACTAACCCATGGTCTCGTGAGAGTTCTTTGTGGGGTTAGGTATGTTTCCATGGTCTTGCGTCAAGAGGAAGATCCCATACAACCCATGGAGGATGACATCAAGTGGTGATCGTCATCAAGTTTGTTGTGTGCAAGTTCAAGTGGAGCAACACGAAGAGTGGCTCACCCATAATGGAGTATGGGGGAGCAATCAAGTTTGAATCTTGCCATCCATTGTGGTGTCAATGGACTTGTGAAGATGTGCCGAAGAGTCGCTCACCAATAGTGGACTATGGGGGAGCAATCATCTAGTCTTCATCGAGCCAACGCAATCAAGAAAGGTGGTCCAACTTGAGGGAGTCAAGATCGTCTTCATCTAGCTCAAGTGGACCATGTGCAAGGCAAAGGTTTGCCCTTGATAGGTTTTCTATTTTACCGGTCTCGTGGTGGTAGTTGGGAGACGGGTTATAGGATCGTTGCCGTACTATCAAGGGGGGCTCTCAAGTTGGTAGCTTGATCGTATCGTTAGTAGAGAGCTCAAACCATTGCATCCTTGCATCATGTTTCCTTGTTCTTGTTTGGTTCTCTTTGTGAGTCTTAGAGCTTATGGTCATCTTGATGACAAGCTTGAGTTCATCAGCGGAGTTCGCATCGTCTTCTATGATGTTTTCGGTGTTGGAGGTTTTACGGTCTTATCCTAGGAATGGTTCTCACCATTTTCTTATGGGCCTTTTCTCATTTTCTTCTTATTGATATTTCTATCAAGATTGTGTTAGCCCTTGTTGCTAGCTTTCCAACAAACTTGGTTTCATTGAATTCGGAGCTCGTGTCAAAGTTGTGGCTGTTTTGATATTGCTGTTTTACATAGAGAGGTTGTACCGCCCGTAGAGAGGTTGTACTGGTTGACCGGTACAACCGGTGTTCAAGCGGTTGTACCGCTCGAGAATTGGTCGGAGGTTGTACCGGCCATGTACCGCTCTACCACCAGACTAGTTTCTGTTTTGGAGCGGTTCTTGGCTGATTGTTGACCGTTTAACCGGTACTACCGTTCCCAGGCTGTTGTACCGCTTAGAGCTTTTCCTGGTTGGTTTTCCTCTGCTTTGGCGGTTGTACCGGTTCGTGCACCAGTTGTACCGGTCCTACAGTTTTCTGCACATAACGGGCAGATTCGTGGGGACCTATTTAAGGGGTCTTCTTCCCAATGGTTCCCCATCTCTTGAGCTCGTTTTGCCCCCATTGTTGACCTTCTTTGAGCTTGCTAACTCTCAATCACTCCATGGATTCTTGCTAGTTTTTGAGGGAAAAGAGAGAGGAGATCTAGATCCACACTTCCACCAATCACTTTCTCCTCTATGTGAGGGGAACCCCTTGGATCCAGATCTTGGAGTTCTTTGTGTTCTCCTTCTTGTTCTTCCTCTTACTTTCATCCCTAGCATTAGTTGCTTTGATGGGATTTGAGAGAGAAGGACTTGGGTACTCTGTGTGCCCTTGCCATTGCATTTGTGCATCGGTTTGAGTTCTCCACGGTGATACGTGGAAGTTACAAGTTGAGAAGCTTATTACTCTTGGGTGCTTGGTGCCCTTGAGCTTGTTCCTCTTGGGTGCTTGGGCGCCCTAGTCGGTTGGTGGTGTTCGGAGCTCAATCATTGTGGTGTAAAGCTCCGGGCAAGTGTCGGGGTCTCCAATTAGGTTGTGGAGATCGCCTCGAGCAATTTGATGGTACCGTGACCGCCCCAAGGGTTGCCAAAGTGTCTGGGTTGGTGACCGCCCCAAGGGTCGCCATTTATGCGGGTTCGGTGACCGCCCTCAAGGGTCCCTTAGTGGATTCACGGCATCTTGCATTGTGCGAGGCGTGAGGAGATTCTGTGGCCCTAGTGGCTTCTTGGGGAGCATTGTGCCTCCACACCGCTCCAAGCGGAGATTAGCATCCGCAAGGGTGTGAACTTCGGGATACATCGTCGTCTCTGCGTGCCTCGGTTATCTCTTACCCGAGCCCCTTTACTTATGCACTTTACTTTGTGATAGCGATATTGTTCTTTGTCATATATCTTGCTATCACATAGTTGCTTATATTGCTTAGCATAAGTTGTTGGTGCACATAGGTGAGCCTAGTTGTTTTTGGTTTTGTGCTTGACAAATTAACCGCTAGGTTTATTCCGCATTTGTTCAAGCCTAAACCGTAATTATTTTAAAACGCCTATTCACCCCCGCTCTAGGCGACATCCTCGATCTTTCACACTCTTTATTACAACAAGAACTTTCCTACCGTATAACAAATTACGGATCTAACTTCCTTAAATTATGCAAATCAATCGATTCCTTTTATCGGTTCAATTTGTCTTAGGAAACAAATAACAGATTTTCAGGAAACAAATAATACATTTTAATCTAAGTTCCTTAAATTATGCAAATCAATCGATTCCTTTTATTGGTTCAATTTTTTTAGAAACAAATAACAGATTTTCAGGAACTAAATAATACATTTTAATCAATCTTTCCTAACTTATCTAAATCAATCGATTTCTCTTATTAGTGAAATTTGTTTATTTTCGCTGGGTTTTTTTCGTCCCTCCTCCCACCACCCCCTCCCATCCTAGTCTATCGGTTTATTTTTCTGTCCACTCTTTATTACAACCAGAACTTTCCTAACGTATAACAAATCACGGATCTAACTTTCTTAAATTATGCAAATCAATCGATTTCTTTTATTGGTTCAATTTGTCTTAGGAAACAAATAACATATTTTCAGGAAACAAATAACATTTTAATCTAACTTCCTTAAATTATGCAAATCAATCGGTTCCTTTTATTGGTACAATTTGTCTTAGGAAACAAATTACAGATTTTCAGGAAACAAATAATACATTTTAATATAACTTTCTTAACTTATCTAAATCAATCGATTTCTCTTATTAGTGAAATTTGTTTTAGAAAACAAATAACAGACACGTCACAACTTTCCTCCTAGTAAATAGTTTCTTAACATTTACAAACTTGCCTAATCAGACACGTCACAAACGGGCAGGTACTGATATCACGTTTCCAAATAATAAAACTCCATTTGCATAGAAATCTATTCAAAAATCCTAACTTTCCTAAATTTTTACCTTTCCTTGATAACAACCAATATTTCCTATGTTTTCCACCTATTGAAGGAAATCACCCCTCCATCGGTATTAGCATTTTTTTGAACTGAGATCTCTGGATTATGATTTTTTTTGTTGCAATTCTTTCCAATTGTGACCTCTCCTTTCACTCCGGCTCCTTCTCGCATAAACACCTCCACCACAGCCAGGTGATACCGCCCCAGACCTCCTGCCTCTCCACACCTTCTCCGCTTCCTCCTTCTCGTACTCCATTAACAATCCCTCCGCCACATTTGTCCACGGCGGTGTCGAGGGCATGGCGCAGAAGCGTACCGGCGGTAGAGCAGTGCATAGCAGCAGGAAGCAACACGCAACAGGCGAGGCGAGCGGCCGACGGTGGAGGGCAGAGATGCGGCCGGCGCGAGGAAGGGGCGCGACAGCGGGGTGAGCGAAGGGATAGGCGGCAGCAGACGGGCGCGCGGCAGCGAGAGAGTGTGGCGCGCGCCAAGGTGTGTGTCGCGGGGCACAATGGTGCGGTGGCTGCGGCAAGCGCGACGCAGCAGCGGCGCGCGCGACCGACGCGTGATGTACAGGCGTGGGCATGGAGAGGAGTGGCCTTGCGGTGCGAAAGAAGAGCGGCAGCTCGGGCATGGGTGTGCATAGGAGCGGGCATGTGCCGCGGGGCCAATCCGAGGAGCTCAGTGGCTACCCCTGCAATGGCCATGACGGACGGCGGTTCTCGGCCACGGCGAAATACCTAACGAGAGCAAACGGGAGGGGAAACAGGGGAAAGGCAAGAGGAGATCATGGCGGTGTCAATGGTGCCCTAGGGGAAGACATGGGAGCTCGGGGCGGCGCGGATCGAACGGCACTGTCGCGGTGGCCCAAGGTTGAGGAAGACGGCAGCGACGTCGATGCGGTGGTGCTGGACTTGATCTCGTTAAGCGCAGCGAAATAGCGAAGGCGTTCGAGCTCCTCGACAAGCTCCTAGCCCGCAGGGAGGGCAGTGACCATGTGGACGGGGTCAGTCATGGTGGCCGGGACGTCAGACTTCGTCCAGATCGACGGGATCGAGCGAGGGAAGAGAAGAAGTGGATTTTAAAATTAATATGTATGATAATATTAAATATAATATTAACATAATTGATACTAAACTTTTAAAGTTAATGTGGTCCGTTGCAATGCACGAGCGTTCTTCTAATCCAAGATAATGCCCCTGCTCGTCTCGACAAAATCACGGCCACCGCTCCTATATTTTCCAAAATCTAAACACCTTTTTTTTAGGGTAAATGCCGCCGCTTTATTTATTTAGGTCGCAAAAACCGGAATGTCATCCGATATAACACTCAAAATACAGTCTTGGGGGACCCCCAACCAAACCCTACAGAGTTCGTCTCCTACACCTACTCTAGCCAACTTATGCGCCGCGACATTTGCAGATCTTCGAGCCCACGTAACCTTCACATTTTGCTTCGACTCCAGCATTTGTTTTATATCATGGATCCAAGGTCCAACTGTCGAAGTTCCTGCCCTTGTTGTTGATCATGTGAGCGACACATGCACTGTCCACTCGGCGTGGATGTTTTGGGCGCCTAGCTCCTCGGCTACTGTAAGCCTCGCTTTGCACGCAAGAACTTCGCTGCCTCGGGATCGGCAATACCGGAAATGATGGCAAGCCCCGCCAAAAACGCTCCATTGTGATCTCTGAGGACAGCTCCCCCGCCCGCCTTGTCACCTACCTTCGACACAGCTCCATCACAGTTAAGCTTTAGCCATCCCTCCTCCGGTACATCCCATCTCTGGTTCTCTCTCGGCTCACTTTCCCGTGGCTGTTCTTTGGTGAGATATTGACCATTCATCATGTGTGCACAAACAGACTCCATTATTGCATGTGGAGTCTGAATTCTAACTCCGTCCCTCGCCTCATTTCTAGCGAGCCACAAGGCATAAGTTGCTGGATCATTGCTGCTTTCTCGTCGTCGGCCCCCGAGAACCAATTCAAGAACCATCGAGCTAGGCGCCTGGTATCAACTCGACACGGTGGGGTTGGCACCGCAATACCTTTTACGAGCATAAAGCTGCCAAAACTGAGTGGAATGTTGACATGCCCAAAAGCGATGAAAGATAGTTTCTTCTACGCCACACGCAACACAAAAACACCGGTTTGATTCGCCCGATGAAGTTCTGATCCCACAGCCAATCCATTTCAATCATACGCCACATATGAATCTTTGCCTTTGGTGGCGCACTAGTATCCCACATCGCCATATATCCCTTGTGTTTACGGACAGGCGGAGGACTCCTGCTGGCCCGACCGCTCTCCTCCTTGACATCCGAGATGGTAAGCAGATTTCACGTTGAAGGTGCCGTTCTTTGTGAAGTTCCAAGCGGATAATCTTCGGACCCGGGCCACTAATAGCAATCATGCTATATCACGTGCGTCCGACTCACTAAACATGGTGGCAAGTTTACTCTGTCCCAACTCTTCCCGTAGTGTCCGAAGATGAGCAACCTTAGTAATACACGGAACATATATCGACCCAATGGCCTCAACGATCCTTGTCTAGGGACCCAATTATCATGATGTATATTGATGTTCGTACCATCTCCCACCCTCCATACCAGCCCTTCCCAAGAAGATCTCGTCCGTGCAACAGCTCACAGACGTGAAGGAAGAGTTGGGCGGCACGTCGCTTTCAGAATCGACCCATCCTTGAAGTAGCGAGCTTTGAGAACTTCGAGCACAAAGGGAGGATGGGGTGGCAAGAACCTCAAGCTTGCTTGGCCAATAGTCTTGGTTAAACCCCTCTGGGTTCTGAACCCCATACCTCCCTCTCGCCGCCGCACACATCTTCTCCCATGATATCCAAGGCACCTTCCTTTCACCATTCATCGCACCCACCGAATTTGAAGAGATCGAAGTCGTTCCGGCATATCTTGTTTGTGAGATGAAAACAACTCATGGTAAAAGTCGGTGTCGCTTGTAATCCCGATTTGTGAGTACCTCTCTCCCCGCCTTGGACATTCCTAGCCCTTTCCACCTGTCACCTTGCCCTTTGAGCTTTCTACCACATATTTGAAGGTGCCATCTTTTGACCTACCCACCAAAGTGGGAAGACCAAGATACCGCTTCGCTCGAGCTTCGACTCAATACCCACCACCGCTTCACTCGTCTTTGACATTGTCGTTGCATCCTCTTCCAAAGAAGATAGATGATTTTTGCAAATTTACTCTTTGGCCCGAAGCTTCCTCGTACCGCAGCAGTATCTCCTTCAGAGTAGCCATGCTCTCGTTTGACCCCTCCAAGAATACGATGTTGTCATCCACGAATAAAAGGTGTGTAATGTGGGGGCCAGTGCCTCCAAAAGAAACACCCTTGAGGCTATTATCCTGCTGAGCTTTTTTTAACAGCGCCGAAAAACCCTCCACACAAAAGAGAAATAAGTACGGTGATAACGGGTCGCCTGTCGAGCCCCGGATGGGGAGAACATCCCGAACATGCCCCATTAATCTTAACAGAAAACCTCGCCGAGGTGACACACGCATTACCATTGTAATCCATTGTGGATCAAAGCCAAACCGAGCCATCATCCTCTCCAAAAATCCCACTCTACCCTATCGTAGCTTTCATCATATCTAGCTTCACCGCACAAAGACATTTCTTTCGCTTCCTTGTCCGAATAGCGTGCACACACTCATATGCTACTAATCGTTGTCCGTGATGAGCCGCCCGGAATGAACGCACTTTGCTCCTCCGATATAAAATTGGTAGGATCACCTTGAGTCTATTTGCGGGACCTTCGTAGCTATCTTGTAGAGCACATTGCATAGGCTTATAGGACGGAACTGTGAGAGCAATTCAGGGCATGCACCTTGGGTATCATAACAATGACAGTGTCGTTGAAAGCCTCCGGACTAGCAGCACCACTCGAAAGCCCTCACCGCAGCACAACGTCCTCCGTACCAACGGCGGTGCCTTTGGTAGAAGAGTCTTTGTAAACCGTCGAGGCCCTGCGACTTGGTTGGTCCCATCTGAAAAAGTGCCCCCCGAATCTCTTCATCCGTGAAAGGCGCCGTGAGGTTTTCGTTCATCTCCCCCGAAACTACCTGCTCTATGTTCTGAAGGAGCGCCTCTACACCCGTCGAACCTTCAGATTTGAGAGAGATTTTTCTTTCTGGGAGGCTTGAGAAAAGGAGCACCGCTCCAGAGCAGAGCAGGCCGGGCTCTCTCCACGCCTTACCCCTCTCTCCGTGGGCTTCCACTTTGGGCCTAGAATATCGAATCACAACCTGTCGGCCCACGAGGCCCATGGCCTAGCCTGCTCTACGAGCCTAGGAGGACTTCCGAGTGAATAAAGGGGCCAAGCGAGCGAGCGAACACTCGTCGATCCCCACCACTTCACAGGCTCACGCTCGCCGAGGAAACCAACGCACGCCCGCCCCCCGAGAGCCGATAGCCGGCAGCCGACGGCGAGGGAGCGCCCGCTTGGCCCACCCGCCGGCGGCCGGGCATGGCGGGGCAGCCGCCGCAGGGCCCGGAGGACGACTTCCTCGACCAGTTCTTCTCCCTCACCAACTCCCTCTCCGCCGCCGGCCGCCCCTCCGGCGACCAGCCCTTCTCCCTCGCCCTCAGCCTCGACGCCGCCTCGGACGCCTCCGGCAGCAGGGGCGGCATCGGCGACGACCCCGGCAACGCCGCGGTGAGCGCCCCCCTCCGCTTTCCCCCCCTTTTTTTCCTCTGCCTTTTGGCGCTGGCTCTCGCCCAACAGAAACGCGCGTGCCGCGGGTTATCTTATCGCTTGCCTCTGCAGGAGCGGGACGGCGTGCAGCTCCCCGGCCTCTTCCCGCCGGTGTTCGGCGGCGGCCTGCAGCCGCCGCACCTTCGCCCCAACCACCCTCCCCCACAGGTACGATTTTGCTGACGAATTGTGCGTGTTTCAGCTTTGAATTTTCAGAATTTGTGCCAACCGCGTCATATCCGGTGGCCTGTTGTCGATTTCAGATGTTCCACGCGCAGCAGCCGAAGCAGGGCGGGCCGGCCGGAGGGCCGCAGCCGCCGGCGCCGAGGCCCAAGGTGCGGGCGCGTCGCGGGCAGGCGACCGATCCCCACAGCATCGCAGAGAGGGTAATGGAATTCATTCATTCATTCTGTTAAAACTTGCGTTGATTACGCACTCTGCCTACCCTAGGTCATTACTCGTTACTGTGCATCCATGCTGTTACCAAATCAAAGGCCTGGCCCTGGGGTCATGCTTTGCTTGCACAGTGTCAGTCTGCGACAAAGCAATCAACTCTAACTTGACACCGAAGCGACAAGGTTTCTGTATTCAATTGCATCAATTCACTTGCTGTACAAGTCATCACATGCTTTAAAAATGGTTTGGCGTTAGCCAAATGATGGGCAGTCATTCGGCAGACGCATCTGGCGTTTTCTCTAAGGCTGACTAAGTCACGTATTGCCATGTGGTTGTAGTACGCTAGATGTCTGCATGCCACCTTTGACTACTCATGTGTCATCTTGCAATCCTGCTACTCAGTGAATGTTATGTGATTACTAAGTAACTAACTTTAAGGTTGGCCGCCCTTTTTAAACTTAATTATTAAATATCTCTAGCAGTTGTATGATTGTGTTTGTATGTCAGGCTGTATTCTCCCACTCTGTATTTTTTTAAGCCTGTTCTACGATTCTGGTAGGTGTTTATTCAGGAGTATTCTGAACCATACTTGTTCCAATGCAGCTAAGAAGAGAGAGGATAGCGGAAAGGATGAGGGCCCTACAGGAATTGGTCCCCAATACGAACAAGGTAATCATTCTTAGTTATACTTGTAGATGTTATCATATGGGTGAAGACCTCTGTAGTTCACATGCCTGCCATCGAGACTTCACATAATTTCAGCAAGTGGTCTGGGGTCATGATGTGCTGAAAATATTATATTATCTTTGTGCTTCTTTATTTTGACCAATAACTTTTCAGCTCCAAAAAGATATTGTTTTCTATCACGCTCCGTAAGCTTTGTATATGCCTTCCTTTTGAGATAATCTAGTGAGTACCCTGGTAATTATATATATTTTTTAAGAACAATACATGCACAATCGCCACATACAGAATATTTAATATGTAACATCCAAATATGACAACTAGAAGAAACTCTGAGTCTCCTTTTGAACTACATGCAGACAGATAGGGCAGTTATGCTAGATGAGATCCTGGATTATGTGAAGTTCCTTAGGCTTCAAGTAAAGGTAAGGTTCACTATGCTATTGGATATGAACTGCCAACAACCATTGTGATTTTAGTTTGATGGAACCTTGATGCCCTGATGTTAGGTGTTAAGCATGAGCAGATTGGGTGGTGCTGGTGCTGTTGCACAGCTGGTTTCTGACATTCCACTTTCAGTTAAGGTAAACTTGCCAAAAACTGATTATTGACTAATATAGCATTGTGCGCTATTACCTTCTTCTATTTTTACTGCATTTCAATTGAGGTAGGCTTATAGTAAAACCTTAGTACTGATTGATCTTTTATTTGGTTCCATACGTTGCATGTAATTCTTGAAATGTTTTCCGTTGGCTTCTTCCACCTACTTCTCTTTTATTTTCTTTCTTTTCCATGGTGGAAGTTGCTGGATGTACTGCTGGTTGGGAAAGCATCACCTGTGGTGCCATGAATATACCAATCAAAGTACATTTTGTCTTGGTTTATTATACTGAGCATTGCTATAAAAAGTACAATATACAGTTTAGGTTTCCCGTTCCTTCACTCCTTGAGAAATTGGCTATCAACATCCTTTTTTTATTTTAATCTTCTTGCTTTCTTCTTTCTAGGCAGTGGTGCTGAAGTCAGAATCCATTCGGCACCTTATTTCCATTCTTAACTTTTTTTTATGTCACACTCTGTTCGTCCTTCTTGTTAAAAATCATCTATTCTATACTTATTGCTATCAGAGGCCCGTTAGAGAACCTGACACATCCCAGTATTTGCTCCATGATAGTTATAACATAGTGTGCATCATTCTTTCTTGATCAATTGTACCTTGACTTGGAGAATAAATCTGTCTGGGAGTCCCTTTCCATCTCTAAATTGCCATATCTTTCGGTTGTTGAACTTTTATCTTGCTTTAATTTCGTTAGGGGGAAGCAAGCGATGGTGGGAGCAAACAGCAGATATGGGAAAAGTGGTCAACGGATGGCACGGAAAAACAGGTTGCGAAGCTGATGGACGAGGACATCGGTGCCGCAATGCAATTTCTCCAATCCAAGGCTCTCTGCATGATGCCAGTCTCTCTTGCCATGGCTATCTATGACACACAACATTCACAGGACGGCCAGCCGGTGAAGCCTGAACCCAACAACACTGCCTAGTATAGTAACAGCAGCTGCAACACCCATCCCCGCGGCTGCTAGTAGGCATGCATGAACCTGTTATCAAGGTGTTAAGATAAAAACTGCTGGTTCTGATCCACTAACTACAAGGAGGCAGGAAAAGACCTAAAAGATCCTCTCCACTGGAAGTTGTATCGACGGTATATGATGTCACCTACTACCCCTTTTCCATCTTTTGTTCAAAGGTGCTTTTAATTTTCAAGGATATGGTAAGCAATAACCTGATCATGCTCCTACAACTTTCAATACCCCTATGAGTGTGAGTGATGCGGAGAGCTACAAAAGAGTCTTGGCCTGCTCTCATTTTGTTTCTTTTCGGGTCTGTAGTGCACCAGCCATACACTTTGTGGTGGGGGCTGCTTTTCCGGTAGTGGGTGTTTGGGCTAATCAAAAAGGGATTGATTGATGTATGCGTGTGTCTGCAGCCCGCGCAAAACGGTTGACAAAATTTGAACACGAGATGAAACGGGAGGCGGTGTCCGATGGTGATGTTCCTTCTCATCACCATTTCTCCTAAGTGGAGACGTAGGCTCTGGTCAACTGAGGCTGAGCGTGCGTTAGTGGGTCTGATATCTGTATGCACTAGCATTTTTCTATCTCCGTCGACCAAGTCATGCTATAGATAAGAACTTCCATATAAAGTTTTCTCTTCTATTAATGATCAGTCCATAAAAGCCATCATCTATTTTTCTGTAATGGCCTACTTCCCCCAGATCTGCTTTGCCGACTGATGCGTGTGCAACAGCTGTGCTGTACTGTTCACTGCCGTAACCGCAAGGTTTTCCTGAGCTTGTGGACTGGTTGTGAGAATCTACAGCCTGGATGATCGAATGATTTGTTTGCTTGCATCATTGCGAGTCACAGTAAATAGCTCACTGACTTGATACGTGCTCGTGTGCTGTTACTAGTTCATAGGTTGTGAGATGACCATGCACAGACTTTATCAATACCTTGCCAAGCTTCTTTCTCACTTTGTTGGACAAAAGTCGGGTTTGCCTTTTTCATGCTGGTAGCAAAGATCTTTTAGAGAGACCTGGTTGTCGGGTTTCCCGTCGAAGGAATTTACCCAGGATCTTTGTTTTTCGAAAGGTTGGATTGTTCGGCGCAACAGCTTAGCTGGAACTAACCCATTCTGCTCAAAAGGGCTTCGAAAGTCATATTCTGCTCATATATTGTTACCTGGGGCTTGTGTTTCTACCTGGCTGAAATATTGGGTTTCAGTCAGTAAAGATTGTTATTTCCATACAGCTGTAGGATTGTTGTATGTTGTGCTGCCATTTGCTCCCAGAAAACAGCCTCCCTGCCTTGTTATTCTGGTGGTCCAGTTGGCCTGATCACACCATCTCTGTGATGATATACCCCAGTCCTTTGTCCCGACTCTTCCTGAACCCATATTGTGTTCATGTCTTTCTGCAGTCGTATACTGAAGAAAGAATGGAACTTCTGTTGAGTTAACATCGACACAGTTGCTGACTATACAATATGTTCATCTGCTCATCGAGTCTAGGTGTTGTTCGTGTTTCCGGTAGTCAGTCTCATATTCGACGCGACGCGTGTTTTGTCTTACTTCGTCGTAAGATATGCTATATATCATTTCGCGGTACCGGATGCTCAATGTTGTTCTTGACTTAGCGCAAGTATATAAACATATGAGTATATTCCAACGTGGCTGTGTTTTTTTCTTTCTTCATTCCCCTTTTCAGATCTGGTTCCTGTTGGTGTTTAAAGCAGTTTCTTGACAATCGCATCTCAAAAAAAATAAAAGAAGGCTAGAGTGATTTGGGTGCCGAACCTGAACTGCTTGCTAGCCCGGTTCCTGTCAGTAATCCCTGTTTTCAGTTCCGAACATATGGAGGTGACCTACGAACCAGCTACCTAACAGCACTGGCTTCACGAGGACAATGATCGAGCTACATCTTCACAATCTCATGGGATATGTGATAACATCCACTGCTGCCGCCATGCCGGTTATTCTTGTGCCCGCCTTCTTCATGATAACAATCATCTCGGTTGGGCACAATACGAGTGCACCCCGCCATGGACGCCAACGCCGGGATTCAGACCATGCTTTACCACGTGGAGTACGTCGTCGGCAACCCAAAACTTGTACAAAACGTTTCAGACCATGCTTGACTCGAGCACAATCGCTTCATCCATCATGGTGTTGGAGACCAAGTTACTAGTGATGTTGTTAATCTGATGTCATAATAAAATGAAACCTCCTTTCAGCCCCTTAGGGTCGATACTGTTGCGCGACGCAAAAGCATTCGGCATCCAACAACAACGACGACGACGACGACAACAACAAAGCCTTTAGTCACAAGCAAGTTGGTGTAGGCTAGAGGTGAAACCCATAAGATCTCGCGACCAACTCATGGTTCGGATACATGAATAGCAAGCTTTCACGCAAAATTTCTTTTGTAATTCCTCGCATAAGGACTCCGAAAATACCAGGTCCCCACCTACACAAGCAAATTGTTGCCTGTCCATAGCCAAAGCACTCAGCATCCATTTAAAAAAAACATGCATCGATACTAAGCTTGATTACATCCATAGGAGGTTTTTACCAACCGATTGCTCTTAATCCATCCTTCTTTGGATTTAGTTTCCGAGAAATTGGCGGTAAGGGCAATAATCGCCTTTGCAGAACACGCTGGAACTTGCATTGTCTCGGCACGTACGTTCTGCCTTCTATCCCACTACATGTACCATGTCACCATTGCCACCATTTGACGCAAGGCATCATGTCCGAGAACGAGGAGACACTTTGGCAAAGAATATGCTCCAGAGTCAGGACAGGCTGACCCCGCCCTATCCACTGTAAACACCGTATGGATGATCTCGTCCGATCACATTTCCAAACTTCCTTCTCCCTCAGACATAGGAAAATCGTAATGCTTAACATTCTCAGTACCACATTCACAAATTGGACACTGGAGCACAAACCTTGACATGACGATGCGCCAAAACAATTCGGAGGGGAGGGGTGCCATATGGGAGAGACTTCCATAGAAAAAAAGATCTTCACTTCCAATGGAATACTAAGGTCACATACTCTTTCTCTACCCAGGTTAACATTGATGAGGAGGATGCGAGAGCACGGCCATCGATGCACGCTAGACCTCTGTCACGAACTCACGATGTACCTCCATCGTTTCCACTTGGCCAACGATAGGAAGGGTAGTGGCCGTGTGCTCCATGATCTTCACCCCTTGCTCTCCTTTTTCCCATTCCAAGGTGCATCAAGGCCCCTAGTGGGGTTTTGCCTGATTAATGACAAGGAATCAAGCGACAAATTGTTGTATTGGTTATTTCAAGTCTTACTCCCTATGCTAGTTGGAAAATATTAATTGTTACCTCTTAAAAATGAGTACAGAAATGATAAGATTTAATTGCATATCTTTCATAGGATTTAAGTGGAGCATTCTCTAAATTGAGTCTCAAGGACAAACGTAATGTTAAAAGGTACACTTGCACTCAATCTATTCCAATGAAAATGCTCATCTTTCACTTCTTACACTTCTCTGAAACCACCGGACTAGTGGACCGGTTTATCCAAACCATGTGACATGAGAGCTAGTGAGAAGTCCTAAGTGTGGATTAGAAACTACCGAGCTTTGTTCCCGGAACCACCAAACTCCAATTATTATTTTAGACAATGCTATGTTATGCCCGGTGCCTCTGAGTTGATCGAGTTATGTACTTTCGAGAATGTTATGCTTTCTCCACCACGACAGTTCCAATATAGTTCCAAAACTTTCGAGTAGAGTTGTCCAAGCTTAGTCATTTTATGTCCCTTCCCCTTTCATGGATGCTCTATTAGGTCCGAACTTCCAAGTGAAGCGTGTTTGTTACTACCAAGTGGTGTATCTTTTCAATGTGGACAAAGACATGTACTTGTTGTTTGGAACCTCCATATGTTCCTGTTTGGTATACTCAAGTAACGTGTTTTTGGACTGCTCGGTATGTCTAGATGTTGTTGCAAACCTCCAGAAGTATAGGTTTCCCGTCTGGCCATTCGAATTTACTTCCAAATATATAGGTTTGACATCTGGCCATTGAAATTTGAACGTGTCCAAAACTCTCGGGTGCGCATGTTCAGAACTTCTAGGGACGTTGCTTTTTCACACAAGAATCGACTTTTTCAGCCCACCTATATATAAGTAACCCCCGTCCCTTGAGAGGGTTTTCCCTTTGCTGATACAAAACCATTTGCTTACTTTGTGCCTCTCTCTCTCTCTCTCTCTCTCTCTCTCTCTCTCTCCTTTGTGCAAAAATATTGAGACAAATCCATAGAGGCCATTGAGTGAAATCTTGATCATCTTTTGCAATGGTTCATTCTAACGACATGTGCAAGTCTTGTTACTCTTGGATGGCGTGTGCCTCCTTGGCGCTTAGAGTCCCTTGGAAGCCTTCCACCCGCGAAGAAGGCTAGTAAAGCTTTCTTCTGTCAATGCAATTCATTTGATGGAAATATATGTCATATTCTAATGAAGGCATAATGCACGTTCAAGCATGCTAGATAAGAGATGAGACGGCTAGGGACTGGCGTTGCCTACGTCAAAGTAAATAAAACTCAAATTTTTATTGGATCTTGACTCCCAAGTTAGATATCTCCAACCATTCAATGTTGTAATTTTTCGCTCATTTTTAGTACGAGATCTCTTCACATCACAACCTTGCGGTGTAAGAAGAAGTATGTGAAGGCTATAAGTCGTTTGCTTATTGTGAAGATTTCCCCCCAAGTGATTGATCATGAAATTAATTTGTGTCCAAGCTCAAGGAGGGATAGGTGGACCTCGGTGGTCAAGGTCATTGTGATGTTACTGCTTCGCATTTGAACCACCTTCAACGAGGAGGTATAAGTCTTGTATTTGCGATCCATGACACAATCTCTTTTCTTTTGCTGGTCAAACAAGTATATATTAATTAAACTGACTAGTTTTGACAAAAGATACATAGATCACTAGGACCATAATCGATGCACAATACAGTACGCGGGGCACCATGCCCCATTTTGGCCATCAGATGAGCAGCCCTGTTACTATAGACGCATATCACTTTCTTTCTTCCAGGAGAAGAAAAGAAAGGCAATCTCGCCTCTAGCCGCTAGGGCGCTCCCCCCCCCCCCCCAACCGTCTTCGAGCGGCTCCTCTTCACCGATGATCTCGGTCGTAGGTGGGGTGGGGGGGGGGGGGGTCGCTGGATCCACGCGTATGTGTCATTTTAGGCATTAGTAGCTTAGGGTTTTGGGTTGTTCATTGTCTTGGCTTCGGCAGTGGCGATGGCGGCGCTGAATAAAAATCTTTAGATCCTTCCTTGACAAGGCGATCCGCGTTGGGGTTGGATTTGAAAACCAGCCTGTTGAAGCAAGTATGGTGTAGCGGCGGGGGCACCCTCGTGGTGGACATGTGTCCTCGGGCTTCGCCGTTGCGACAATGTTTGCTCCAGCGCTAGCGCGGGGCTTAGGAGGTAGTCCAGGAGCGGATGCAGATTCTGGTCTGCATCGGCGGCATCTGGAAGATGGTGGATCGTGTGTTGGGTTCGTGGTTTGTGGCAGGCAGGTATGGTTTTCTCCTCAGACGTCTTAGTCGTGCATGGGTGCCAGATCTGGAGTTCAATGGCGTGTCCGGGGTGTTGCCCCGATCTGATTCGTTCAACGGCAATGGCTTCGTCTTTATTGGCAAGCCACCTTGGAGGTTCGCAGAGCTGCATATCAGCGATGGAGCCACGTCGAGCTCGGGAGTGGAGGTGATCTGTTATTTTTTTTTTATTTGGTGGCTGCTGTGGTGGTGCCAAAGGTAGGTAACAGGCTAGCGTTCTGTTGTCTTTTCAGTTTTGTCAGGTCGGTATGTACGTGACTTATACTATGATCATTATGAATAAATGAGACATGTATTATCATGCAAAAGAAATGATAAACAACCCTGGTACGAGCCTATGGCCGTATGCATCGCTCTGATGCAGAGGCCGGGGAGATCCCTTTTTCGGAAAAAAACCAAGCCTAGTGAATATGCTCAATTCGATGCTCACTGCCTTGCAAGCGGCTCTTGGTGTTCTCCACCAGAGACATGCCTATAGATCTTTTGACAATATCTTGCGTTAGGAAGTCCACTCCTTGCAAATAACCAAGCTCACTGATAATAGGTTTGTGGAGACGTCTTCCTGGCAAGCTGCAAACTCCGCTTCTAGAGGTGACGTGCAACCGTGAAGATAATGACATGACGAGAAAATGATAGCACATGTCTCATCCTGAAGCGCCATGCCTATACCACCAGTGGACTCGTTCTCCATGAAAGATTCATCCATGTTCAACTCCGCCCTCCCTGAATGTTGTTTCTACATTGTCCCCCCACTACTGATCTTGCTGGACCAGACATGGGACTCGATGGCGGAGCCTAGTTCCCGAGTGCATTTACCATCTTGACTTTGGCAAAGTCAGCGTTGGGGTTCTGCTTGATGCATGTCAGCATACGAGGGATTCAATTGAGATGTTCAGAAACCCTCTTGAGATCTCAGTTGGCGGTGCTGCTTTATGATGCGTGACTTCATTTTTGCAATGCCAAACGCACTAGGATGTCATGAGGATGACCATCTGCATAGTGTCTCTGCATGTATCCAGCAGATGAAGCAACCATTTTAGAGCCACTGTGTTGGATGTTATGGATCTCGGGTAGCAGCCAGGACTCCCTCATTGATTCCCATAACACAACGACCATAGGGCAGTTGCACATAGTGTGAAACGTATCCTCCCGTTTTTGAAGTTCTTTTACATTTGTTTTTCATTGTCACCAAAGAATTCGTGGCAAGTCTCCATCAGAAAATGCGTACCTTAGGAGCTGGGCACCTCCACACTGACTTATAGATGCAGCGGTTGTCGTCCGGTGTCCCGCTCGCAACACACATAGAGGTGCCGAGTTTCTCCTTGAGTGCCAGCTTGTAAGCGCTACGGACGGAGAAGACGTCCTTCGGGTCCGACGCCCAAGCTAGCACATCATCATGCTGTGGAGGAGGAGTGCAGCTTCAAATTTTCTTCCACTTCCGGCATGAGGAAGTGTTGATGGAGCAGATCTTCATTCCATGTGCCTCGACCAGTGAGCAATTCAGAGACCCGACACATCCTGCATCTTCCTTGGGGCGACATGGGTTTGTACAACGAGGGCCTCGGCAACCATGGATCTCTCCGAATACGAATGCGCTGACCATTGCCGGACCTCCAGATCAGCCCATTCTTCAAGAGCTCTAGACCGTAGGTGATCGCCTGCCAAGTTGATGAAGCATTACCTACAAACACCATATCTCTCCCAAACAACCATTCCCACGCCTAATCAAGTCTCAAAATATGTAACACATGAGGTTGTTTGGTTCTTACCGAAGTGTGCCCCACCAAATCATGGGCGCACCAAAACATATTAATGAACGATTCGGCCACCTCGCCTTTCCAGCGAATTAACGTAAAAATAATGGGGGGAAGTTAAGATAGGCTAGCATACCAAAACTTTGAAGCCCATCCAAAAAAGAGTGAATATTTTGGGACGCGTCTAGCTGGTAGCCGGCTGCCCACTAGCCCTCCATGGTGGCCGGTCGAAAAAGGTAAGTTTTTGTCTCCTGACTCATATTAGGAAAAGTAAACAGGTTTGGACACATGTGAAAAGAATAAATAATTACAAAGCATCCATGTAAACGGATGGGAACGCACTTAATTCGTGTTTTCAGATTTTTAAAAAGACATAACTTTCAAACTGGGTATCAAAATTAAGATCCGCTTTCACTGTTGGAACCCTTGCGACGTGCTCTTTGAAACAAGATCCCGCATGGATACGTTTCAATGAATTTTTGTGTGTGCAGTTTTCTCTCCGTTTCGTGCAACTGCCTAGCCGTCGATGTGTAACTTTTCTCCTACACCATAGACGTGCAGTTTTCAGTTATGGTACCTCCACCCCCAAACTACCTCTTTATAGTGAGATGTGCAATTTCGTCTGTTGCCCAGGCCAACTTCATAGTAGTTGATGTGCAACTTCCCCCCGTCCATGGATGTGCTTCACTGTTTGCTGCATCGGCCATCGGCCTAACATTGGATGTGCAATTTCGGATACTGGCACGGCCAACTGTCTAACAATGATTTGCAACTTTCTCTTGTATCCCCATGGATGGGTAGTTTCCCTGCTAGCACCTGGCCCAAACCACCCCTGCTAGTGAGATTAGCAACTTTAGCACTCTGTTTATATGCAACTTTTCAATACCCTCATGAATGCCATTTTTTCACCATTTAACTGTCTCTGCCTGTGAGATGCGACCCCCGCCAACTGAAAATACATGTCCACAAATATGGAGGGCAATAAGTTACACATTGACTAATAGGCAGTTGACTTGAACAATAGACTAAATTGCACATATCACTTGCGAGGGGGGGGGGTAGGGTGTGCCAACAGTGAAAAATTACACATCCACGAGTACGAAGGAGGGTTGCACATAGACTATTAGGTAGTTGGTCGGGACAGTAGATTTTTTTTGAGCATCAGTACAGACATAAGCGCTCATATACACGCGCATACACTCATCCCTATGAACGCACACACGCACACCCTACCCCTATGAGCACCTCCAAGAGATCGAGCATATCATCTTGAGATTTACGAAGTCACCGTAGGCGCCCTCGTCGTCGACGGAACGTCTCCTCCCAATCGAAAGCGCATCGCCGAAATCCTGAAATAAATCCAGGAATAATGCGAGCACCAGGATTTGAACCCTGGTGGGTTGGGGATACCACTGTCCACCTAACCAACTCAACCACAGGTTGATTCGCGGTCGGGACAGTAGATTAGTTGCACATCAAAGTTGTCATGGTTGCTAGATTGCAATCTCATAGAAAGTTGAATCATGCATATCCAAAAATTGGTTTTGAAAAAAGTTGCACGATGTAGTACTAAAGTTGCACAATACAGTACTAAAGTTGCACCATATAGCATCAAATTTGGCATCGAATCTTTTTTGTCAAAATATACCCATGCAGGATCTACTTTTAAAGATCTCGTTGCAAGAGTTCCAATAGTGAAAACGAATCTGAATTCTGACGCGCGGTTTGAAAGATATAACTTTTTAAAATTTAAAACTCCGTAATGAATGTACGTGGATCTGTTCTTATCAAAATGAGGTAATCAGTGTGAACATATTTAATGATAACAACCATATGCATTAGAAGATAAAAAAATAACACATGCATGTATGCAAGATCGGTCGTCCGTTTCGTCTAGATGATGCGCGTGCACGGGGAAAAATTTGAGAATATTTTGGCTGGGCAGACAAGGACTCCTATTCGAGCAACCCCATGATACTCTGCCAAGCATAAGCTCTTTGTTGAGTCAGCCATTCACAAAGATCACCAGATAGGGAAAGATTTCAGGCAGCTGACGTGTCACCATTCGAGTAGTACCAACAGTTCTACTAGGTCGCCACACGAACAAAAGAAAAACAGTTCTGAGTCACTGACAGCCCGGCCGGTCACGGAAAAACGCTGAAGCGCATCTGCGCATGGCAGGCCGAGCATTCTCTGGACTTAAGAGCGACCCGGCCCAACCCGACCGACCAAGGAACCCCAGGGCCATTCGGACGTCACCCCGCACGCCACGCACAAGCGACGACCCCTCCCTCCTCCTCCGCCGCCCTAGGGTTCCGGCCATGGCGCACGGCGGCCAGCCCCGCCGCGCCCCGGCCGCACGCCGCCCCAAGCCTTCCGCGTCCGCGTCCGCGCCCGCGCCCGCCGCCGACCGGAAGCGGAAGCGCGGCGCCTTCTTCAAGACCGCCACGCTCAAGAACCAGATTCGCTCCACCGAGCGCCTCCTCCGCAAGGTACAGGGCCCCTCCTCGCTCGCCTGCGGTTAATAAACGATTAGACGTGGAGTGCTCATGCTTGTCCTGGGTCGAGCAGTGGTTGATTACAGAGTCTGCTCAATTAAGTATCGGTTGCCACTGCACTTGCTATCCTCATTTGGCCTGCGGTTGGCTGTGTTCAGTGCCCGCCCTAAGGATTTCAGGAGGTTAGTGCTGTACCTGGATTGATGCTGGCTTTGGCACGGGTATGTGCAACGTTGCTTGAGAACCGTATATCTGATGTTGTGTAGGAAGCCTTAGCTCGAATGCTCGACACATCTGAAAAATGTCAGGAATAACATTTGATTGCTCTTCTCCATTTGGAAGTACAGTCTGGGACTCTGGGTCGATGACGAGTGGTTTATTTCATCCAAGCTTAGCAGGTCGCCCTAATTATCTGAGAAACAAGTAGGATTAAGGTCACCACTCAGCAGTGATGGTGGAAAATTCACATCTATTCAAGGAATCATTACTTGTGCACTCGGTTGCCCCAAGATACGGCGATATGGGTACAGACACCGGTACTGCAGAATGGCATTTTTTTTTCTTTCAAAAGTGCGGATATTGCGATATGTTTGCCCATATATAATAAATATTTTTTAAAAATAGAAATTAATGGTTGTATTTAAACAGGACAGTTTAGGAATGCTAATAAGTTGATAGAAACATGAAAATGCATTCTAAATATGATTTTAGTTTTCTTCAGCCACTGCAACTTCAGTTTGAAGGCCACCGAAGAGTAGGGCCTGGCACATTTGGGCATGATCTGACCCCCTTATTGGATATCAAGCAAATCCATTTTGACTCTGTTGTAGCTTTCTTTGTATTCCTGAGTACAATTCTTGCATCTGAATCGCGCAATTCCTCCACCTCCTGCACCTCCTTCTAAGATGTCCATGTGATTCCACAAAGGCCTGTTGCATATATATTTGCCGGCACATCCTAAATTAGTGTGAGGCATATACAACATTAGACAACGAGAAGACCAACTTCAGCAAGCAAAGGACAGAAAGGGTAAAGTCTCAACTGACCATGGCCAAGAAAATGTTGCCTCTCTGGTTGGTTGGAGCCTGGGAGGAAATGCAGTAGAAGGAGGCGGTGTTCAAATCTGTCGGGTGGAGCAGCGGCTTGCTCGTTTTTCTCCAGTGCAGCGCCAGATGGGTGGAGAGGGAGCACTGGAGGCTGGCCTCCTTCTTTGCATGGAGGCACTTAGGTCAAGGGGGAGGGATTAGGGGTGGCGATGCTAATGGGGGAAGGAGTGACGGTTCTCAGATGCGGGGAGGGAACACCGAAGGCCGGCCTTCTTCTTGCCGGTGTGGCGGTGATCAGGTAGGGCAAGTGCGGATCTCAGGCGGGCATGGGGGCCAGCGGGGCGTTCTGTATATAGTTGGGGTGGTTTAGGGTTTTTACGTATTCTGGGGAGGTATCTCAAGCGTTCTGTATATAGTTGGGGTGGTGTAGGGTTTTTACGTATTCTGGAGAGGTATCACAGGCGTATTGTTTTTTTTAAATAGAAATTCCTTTGATACGTATGAGATACATATTTGTGCATATCTGAATGTATCCGAGTATCCGGCCTGATACACTGGTTTTGCGCATATCCATGTTTCCAGGCCTGGCATGCGTGATGTCTGATGTACATAGTATATGCATATGTTCTGATTCATACTAATCCAAATTAAGGAATCCATGCTCAAAGCTTTCCCAAAATGACAAGTTCTGGCAGACTTGGGGCCTCTTCCATACGTATCTGGTGCCATTTTGCAGAACACATATTAGCCTTAGCCCTACATACATTTGAGACCTGTATTGAGATGTTGCATATTTTATCTACAGGACCTTCCTAATGACATGAGGGTTGCTCAAGAGAAGAAATTGGAAGAACTAAAGAGACAGCAAGAGAAACAGACTCAAGAGGCGATGCAACGAACAATACAGTTGAGGGATAGAAAGATAAAGTTTTTTGGTCGGTGTCCTCTTACCTTTGTATTCGTTTCTAGTGTCCTTTGTGACTGTCTGTCTGTATGACCTTATGATTTTCTTGATGTGGGTATTCTAACTTCACAGAGAGGCGAAAGATTGAGAGGATGATAAGGCGTCTTGATAAACAGCAACGTTTAAATGCTGATGAGGCCAGCAACAAGTTGGCAACATTGCGAGAAGATCTTGAATATGTTAGAGTAAGCTCACTGACGTTCTTTCTCTTGCTTTGTGAACCATTTTTTGGCATAGGATTTTGTATATTTCTTTAGGACCAAGGAGTATCCTTGATCTCATTCATGGCTGGTACTTGTTCTAGAACCATTGAACCTCCTTTAGTTTTCAGCTAAAGGTCATTTATCTTTGCTTGTGCAGTTTTTCCCAAAGAAAGAAAAATATTTCCCTTTATTCACCGGAGGTAATACACCAGATGTTGTGGAGAAAAGGAATACATGGCGTAAACAGATCAAGGAGAATCTCATCGCGGCTGCAGCAAATGGAAAGGACTTAGAAGGTACATGTTCCTCTTGATTAGCTTTCAATTATTGATGCTCCATGGATGGCCCCAAACCAGCTCGTGCGGTGCATAACTCACTGCACGCATATAGTATAGATAGATTTATCTAGATTACGATTGCATGTTCAACCTTCATGTTTACATTGAAATATGTGCCACCTGTTGGCTAGATATCTACTGTCTAAAGCACTAAATTTTGTTTTTGCATCACCCAACAGAGACAGCCAGTGACGATGACACCTTGGATGTGAGTGAAGATGATTTCTTTATGTCTGGAAGCTCAAGTGATGAAGAGGCGGATGATGAGCTTACCGATAAAAGTACAAAGTATGATTCACAACTCTTGGGCCTTATTGTACGTGCTATTAGGTTCCCAGTGGTATATCATGCTATAAATTTGTTACTCTGCGAACATTACACGGGGTGACCAATTAATGTTTAGTTTGGCTTAGATTATTGCATACAGTGCGTTAATGAAATTGGGTTATCCAAAAACTATCTGTGAGTAATCATGATATGTAAGTGAATCCATGCAATGTTGCTTTACTGCTGCAAAATATCCTATCTGGGTCTGCAAGATAGCATTTTTTTGTGACCGGACGATATTCCCATGGCAAATGTCATTGTCAGTTTAGTTTTGAAGTCAAGGGACAAGGCTGGTTCCTGAAAAACAGGGTCTATAATCATTTCAGTAGTTGGTTGATGCTCATGCAGTTTGAACCATTTCATTTCGTGGTGGGAAAACATCATATTTTCTAATAAATTATTCCCCACAGATTTTCTCAGCCTGGATCGTAACCTTGTATCTGTTTTGCCTTAACATCTTGTGTTCAGTGACTTCATCACTACATAAATGTTGCATAGTTGCCTCAACATCTTATGTGCAGTGACTTCATCACTACATAAATGTTGCATAGTAAGGAAAGATATTCTAATGCTTATTTTTTTTCAGAGAACCTGGTGCTTCAGGTAGGGCAGCGTCTGGTATGTCGAGTGATGAAAAGAACCAGGTTGTTTTCTGCACTGTGTCTCCAGTCTTTCCAATCAGCTGTCACAATTTTGCTTCCTTATACTTAAGCCCACTACTGTGCAATGCAGCGGCAGAGAGATGCTCGAGTGCTTATGCCACCACCTCGCTCATTACCACCTAATAGAGCTAGATCTGCGGATAAACGTGCGGTGTCCAGCTCTAGCAATGCTTCGACCAGCACAAGCGGTAACTCGTTCAAAAATAGGAGAGCATCAAATCTTTCTGGAGATCACAACAGCACTCTGAGTTCAAATTCTGATGCTCATAAGCCACGCCGCAAAAGGAGACCGAAGAAGAAGAAGCAGGTATAACTTTGCATACATGCTTTAGCCTTCGTACATTTTGTCACGACATCTATATATGAGTGAAAATAACCCTGATGGTTTGAAACTCCCTGGTTTCTAGTCAGACGCAGTTGCTGTGTGGTTATTTATCGTAAGTAGATATCCATAAGAACAGTTAGAATAATAAAATCTGACAAACATGAAGATAAATCTGTCCACATGGTGCATGTATATGTATAACTGTAAGTTGGTTATGCTTGACTATTGTACACAAGTTGGTGGACGGTTTTCTAGCAAGGCTCAGATGTTGCATGGTTATTTATGGCAAGTAGATGTCCATGAGAACAGTCATAGTAAGATCTAAGGAACATGAGGAGAAATCTTTCCACATGCTGTGTGTGCGTATGTCTTTATGTGTAACTGTAAGTTGGTTATGCTTGACTATTTTACACAAGTTGGCGGACGGTTTTCTAGAGAGACTCAGATGTTGCATGGTTATTTATCGTAAGTTGATATACATAAAAACAGTCATGATAATAAAATCTGACAAACATGAAGAGAAATCTTTCCACATGGTGTCTGGGTGTGTAGCATGTATGTATGCGTATAACTGTAAGTTGGTTATGCTTGGACTTTTTACACAAGTGGGGAAGCTATATCATTGGGAATAATATCTTAGTTGGTTACCTTTGTACCATTTGTCTGCCTGCGTACAACACCACCGATACCATGTCACCTTGTAGCCCTGTACTTCAATATTATACAAAGTCTCATGATGCTTGCTGCTGCTTGTCCATCTCCACAGGCATGAATGAATGAATATTCCGATCCTCTAGAAGAGCAGAAACCAAGATCTGTCCCATCCCGAAGCGCGGCTTCATTCATGGCTCGCCGGTTCGAAAAGAGAGGAAGAAACCCAGCAAAAGTGTGCCTGAGCAAGCAGTTGATTTTGTACGCTCGCTCTCTCTGATGTAAAATGAACCCTCCTCCCGTCGCCCCGCCCCCCCCTTTTGTCTTGCAGATACAGAACAACTTACCGTCGTAAACACCCGACATTGCGCGTTCTTATCCCTGTGTGGTGTCTTTCAACTCCTTTTACAACTGGGTGCCAGCTCCATTTGGTCGAACATACGCTGTGCTCCTGCCTGAAAGCCATGCTGCACGCTCTCACCGTCTCCTTGCCGAGTACGTATGTGGTTGCTAGGCTGTGGTCTGTGGGGTGTGGACCTGCCTGCCTGCCCGCCGCTGCGATCCCATGACCTGGTAACGCGTGATGCCGCTGCACTGTTGTCTCCCCACTGTCTGGTCCGC
This sequence comes from Aegilops longissima, assembly GCA_021605205.1. Lineage (NCBI taxonomy): Eukaryota > Viridiplantae > Streptophyta > Magnoliopsida > Poales > Poaceae > Aegilops > Aegilops longissima. The sequence goes on from CM038680.1 coordinate 650,166,636, forward strand.
ATCTGCATCTGTATCACCATCATCATGCATGGCATGGTTCATGTGGGTCTAGTGCCCCTTGTCCGTAGCTAGCCATAGCCTGTAAGAAGAATGTTCAACCTTGCCCTCTCGCAATCGCAATCAAGCGCCCTTGTTTTTTACCGGGCATGTGTATAGTACCGTAGGAGTAGTACAATGTTACTTACTGGAGTAGTACATCGGCAGCTACGCTTCCTTATCCCGCGCCTGCGTTTTGGCCAGGATTTGGTTTCTTTCTCGTGCAGCCATGGCCCTGGAGGACTGGGTGTGGAGGTCCCGGTTATGCTGTGTGTGACGTACGAGTTGCAGGCTTGCAGTGACCCCTCTACATTCGTATGCAGCGACTCCTCTACGTTCGCGCCGCTGCCTGCCCGGAGCAGGCACTCCGGGATTTGTGCGTGTTATCCATTTGCAAAACAAAAGAAAAACGAGTCGTCTTGGCAGAGATCGTGGTCGTTGATCAGATCGGACGCTGGTGCTGATATGAATGTTTAGGTTTGATTTCGTTTAGATGGATCTGGTTTGTGTGTAGGTACTGTTCTTGGAAGGAATATTATGTCCACAGGAAAAGAGAAGGGAGAAGTGGTACAGTGGTATGGAAGGAGAAGGGAAAGGGCAGGCGAGGGGAATGCCTGGCAATGGCGCCACAGGGGGAAGGAATATGATGAAACGTCGCTTCTTGATCGGACGTGTCCTGGGATGGACAGTTCACGCGCCACCGCTACCCACCAGTTCGACATGACTTGTGCCATCATCATTCATCACAGACACAAAGCAAATGTACTCATCTTTGAGGGATGAAAAAACGACCAGATTTGGAGCTTAATCTCCCTCTCATTTTATGATCCGTGTCCCAGTTCCTCAGCGGTACAAAAGATTAGATTAACTACAAACTAAGCATCTACGCACAAGTTCTTTCTTACTACATGGCTGCCTGAACCTCTGACTGTACACCAGTACATGCATGTACTACCTACTACTACAACAAAACAGTACTACTGCTACTGCTGCACGCCGATCCGGCCGGCCTGACCGCCTGTGAGTCATTGACCCTGTCTCGCGTTCGTACCGAGTGGATCAGAGCATGCGTGCTCGCGTAACCCGGCTCACGGCCGGCCTCCGTCGCCCTTCACCCATGGCCTCATCATGCATCTGGCCCATGCGTGCGTCCGTCTCCTGATCATGAGCCACGGCCGGTTTCCATCATCTCCAGATCGCTTCATGTAGGAGTATGTATGTGCGCTCGATCGTGTCCTTTTCACCATCGTCATCATCGTGCTTCGGAGCTTCTCATTATCCTCAGCCTCTTGCAGGAAGAGATGAACATGCTGCAAAATCAGGCGAACAACCGCTTTGTTAGTTAGACTCACTTTCTAGTGCACGTAAATCCACACCAAAGATGTGAACTGGTATGCGAAGATGGATGGAGGCTGGTGTGCTTACTCCCACGGGACGTCGCCGGCGAGCATGAGGTCGCCGTCCTTGTCCTCGTAGGCCATGGCGAACTGGGCGTTGTCCGGCGAGGAGCCGGAGCAGGAGGAGAAGCAGCCGAAGAGCGCGTCCAGCGCGGCCCGCAGCTCCCCGTACCCCCCGTACGTCCTCAGGTCCACCTTGCGCAGGTAGGGCGCCCCGTCCATGCTCACCTTCACGTACAGGCCCCCTCTCTTCCCGGCCTCTCCGGCGCCCTTACTCTCCTTCGCCGCCGACGCCGCCTGGTACGTGCTCTTCCGGTACGCCCCCACCGGCGGCCACCCAACCACCTGAACCCTGCGCGCACAAATCATACAAACCATTAGCTCTCCTGCAAGCGACTAATCGCGGTTAACATATGCACGGCGTGTGGCGGCCGGCGCTTACTTGGAAGCCGGCGCGGCGTCGTGGTCGTCGGTCCCGGAGGCCTCGCTGGTGGCCGCCGCCAGTGCCACCGTCGACGACGAGCGCTTCTTCTGCGCGCCGAACGCCGCGTCGCCGCCGCTGCCGGGCGGGCCGAGCCGCAGCTCCGCGTCGATGATCTCCATGGATGGATGGATGAACTCGCCTCGCGCGTCGCCGGGAAACGAGAAGTGCGTGAGCCTGCTGGGGTGGATGGAGATGGAGGTAGCGTAGCGTGTGGTTGAGGTTGAGGTTGAGGTTGAGGTTGAGGTGTGGACGTTGCTTCGCTTGGGTTGCGCGGCTGCCCCCGCATATATAGCGGCCGGGTTGGTGATGGGTGGCTGGTGGTTGCGTGCCGGGCTGCTCTCACACGCTCGCGACGACAGGGATGGGTGGGCCGGGGGGACAGCGGGGGAGGTGCTGTGTCTGGGCCCGGGCAGACAGGCGGGCCCGGGAGTAATGGACCGGGTCGGGGCAGATTCCCAGCGGTGCCTGGTGGCGGGCCCCCGGCCTGTCTGGCACATGCGGCGGGGCCCGGCTGCCGGTGCGGTGAGACTGTGCCACACGTACGTACGTGTCGCGCGCGGCTCCGCCAGTCTGGATGGAGTCGAGTCTGGTCTTCACGGTCACGGCGAGCCACGGTCATGCATGTCACGCTCTACGTACGTACGATGCCCATAAGTTAATGGTACTAGTTGTTGTTCTTTTCTCCAAACTATTTATGTACTCCCTCCGGTTTTTTTTAGTTTGTGTATAAAATTTATCTGAAGTCAAGCCTCGTAAAGTTTGACCAACTTTATATATAAAAAAGGCCAACATTCACAATGTGAAATCAAAATATCAGTAGATGCGGCATGACTTAAAATTTCACATTATATAACTTCAGCATGGTAGATGTTGATATTTTATCGTATAAATATGGTCAAACTTTATGAAGTTTGACTTCAGACAATTCTTATATGTAGAGTCAAAAGGACCGGAGGGAGTATTGGTACGGCCAGGTAAAATAAGGTGAGGCCAACTTCAATGCACGACCTCAAACGAACGCATGTTTTGTTCAAATTCCGCCCGTTTGAGATGTGGGGTTGTGTTCGTTTGGATTTCTCGATGCACTGGCCATGCATCCAACGCGTGGTCTCATCTTGACCACATTTCGTCCGCATACATTTTTTCGCCTCATTTTTTATTATTACTTCATCAAGGATTTTGATACATTGGGGTACATTCACTAAATCTTGAGTAGAATAACAAGAACGAAAGAAACAAGAACCATAAGAAGACATTTTAAAAGATGTCCAACTTCCTTAACTGCTCCCAGAAGTTGGATTAGTATTTTCTCGATGTCTTCATTGTTGATTTACGGATTCTCGATCTTGCATACTTCTTTCTTCTTCGAGTTTAAAGAAGTAGACGTTGCTTCCTCGCATCTAGTCTCATCTCTAGCCTCTATTCTAGTAACAAGTGCACGGACATCTATTAAATTTCGTTTTATCAATAGATCGATGTATTCTTCTTCCCAATACTAAAAGTTGCATCCCCCCTACACAATTTTTTTTTGAGTATAAGCAAAGAGTTATTCAAAATGCTCCGAACCCGGGAGCACAACCGGAGCTAAACTAGCACATACCCTATCATTTTTGCACTTGACGAACACCTATCCAGGATGATCCGTCATTGTAGACACGTGGCGGACAACCTTTCGTGGATAGTCGTCGCACTTTATGAGCGGCAACAATGTGCCGACGAGCCTTTGGGCTAGCACCGAGCCCGGACGATGGCCGTTGGTGTATTTGGCAACGAACTGGCGACGGGGTAGATTCGAGCGGCTAGAGACGGAGTCAATACCTGCATGCGGCTTGTTGGCACTGCCGGGGTTGTGCGGTCCGGTAACCGGCCAGTCCATGGCCCGGCGCGGCCTCCGACAGCCGGGGGCTCTCAAATCCGGCCGGATCCACTCCAAATCCAGCGGATGGATGGCTGAAATCAGGCGACCGGAGCTGGACAGCATGGGCACGCGCCACGTCCGTCCGCAAGCGCGGCCCAAAGTTGGGTCGGGAGTGAATCGAAAACGGACATTGCTTCGTTTACTCCCGCGCATTGGGCCGTGTTTTCTGTCCGTTTACCTCCAAACAAAGGTGGCCGGACGATTTGGGGTTGTGCTTGGAGTTGCCCTGATACTAGCACGTAGTAGGTACTTACTTTGTTGGCCAATTGATCACCTTTTTCCCACCCTGCTTAATTATGCGAGGACGTGCACGCTACATGTATACTGTAGTAGACACATTAACATTAGTCTCTTAGTTTTATTTACTTTGCCTGGTTCAAACAGTTGATGAAGAGACAGCATTAGCTAGCTAGCTAGCTAGCTAGCTGATGATGCGGAGCCGACGTAGCCATGACCTCTTGGGCTCTTCCACCGTTCCGGCTTTCACTCTTCTCTCCACCTGACACGACGAGGATGCCACAAAAACCCACTTGCTTGGCCGACCCAACTTGTGACCCGATGGAGCAGCGACAATGCCACGGCACGGTCCAGTCCTGCCTGATACTGTGACAGTCTAGGCAAACATTGTGAGCAGCCACAGACACACGCACACACGCACCCACGCATATGCATGCATAGCGCCGGCCAGCTTTCGTGCGCGCAGGGGTTGCCCAACGGACCCAGACAAGATGGCGAGCTGGCGAGGCACGCAAGCGAGGCCCATGCAAGTCTCGCCCGCTTGTGCGCTATGCATGCATGCACCGCCAATAATAAACAAACAGACGCATATGCACGCACATCTCGTGCCGCGGCCGTCGACCCGATCCGGTAGGGGGGCGGCCACGCCTTTCCCGCTGGGGCCGCGGGTCGTTGCCTGTCCCCTCCCCCTCACTCGTGATCGTATTCACGCCCGCGACCAACCGGCCAGCTAGCCACTCACCGAAGCTGGCCCGGCCGATCTGATTCCCTGGAGTGAGTGGCTTGCTTGCATGATTCTGGAAAATCGATCGCCTGCCACTTTGTCGCGCAGGGAAATTATCTAGTATGCGCGTTACGGCAAAGAAAGATAGCTGAATGGAAAAAATTTGCTTCCTGTGTAAAGTAATGATTTAAAAAGTCTTATACTCCCTCCATTCCATAATGTAGTGCGCCCGCGTTTTGCGAGATCTAAGTTTGATCATAAATTTAACCAACGAGACCGACTGCGACGGGAGCAGAAATTATACCACCGCATTCGTATTTTCGATATGAATTCAGTGGTATAATTTTTGCTCCCGCCATGTTCGGTCTCGTTGGTTTAATATATGGTCAAACTTAGATCTCGAAAAAAGCGGACGCACTACATTATGGAGGAAGTATTACTTTAGGGACAGAGCACGTAGACTTGAAAGTTTAGAACGCAAAATACATATGGTTCCTCGTGGAGGTAGTTTTATAGTCTAATATTGAAAACAACGTAGTGCATTAAGAGCATCTACAACCGCGTTGGGCTAATATCTATACCCAAATGCCCGCGGACGTGCCCTTACATCCTCCTTGGATTATGCATGTATGCAATGTCCCTTGCATCCTCCTTGGATTGTCCGGTCAAACACATGTCATTGATGGGAATGAAGAGAGAAAGAGGAAATAAAGAATAAATGAAAAGTAAAGGTGGTCTAGGGTGGGCCGCATCCTACATGAAGGGCTGCCCGGACACAGTCCCCATATATGATGGATTATGGATGGGCTTAGGCCCATATAAAACAATAATCCATACTGGTACAGTAAGAAGAGTGAGAACTTTTTATAAGGGCTGCTCCACCACTTGCTATTGGGAGCTTGGGAATATGAGTTCTACATGAAGGAAATATGCCCTAGAGGCAATAATAAAATTATTATTTATTTCCTTATATCATGATAAATGTTTATTATTCATGCTAGAATTGTATTAACCGGAAACATGACTAGCTCATTAATCAAAGATGGTTATGTTTCCTAGCCATAGATAAATAGTTGTCATTTGATTAACGGGATCACATCATTAGGAGAATGATGTGGTTGACTTGACCCATTTCGTTAGCTTAGCACTTGATCGTTTAGTGTGTTGCTATTGCTTTCTTCATGACTTATACATGTTCCTATGACTATGAGATTATGCAACTCCCGTTTACCATAGGAACACTTTGTGTGCTACCAAACGTCACAATGTAACTGGATGATTATAAAAGTGCTCTACAGGTGTCTCCGAAGGTACTTGTTGGGTTGGCTTATTTCGAGATTAGGATTTGTCACTCCGATTGTCGGAGAGGTATCTCTGGGCCCACTCGGTAATGCACATCACTTAAGCCTTGCAAGCATCGCAACTAATGAGTTAGTTGCGGGATGATGTATTACTGTAAGTGCATCTAATGCCCCTTAGTGATTTTGGTGTATTGAAGACTCATAGGTTAAGGGACTAATGTGTTTATGAGTGTACACAGTCTATAAGTCTATGAGGAGTTTGATATTCTGAGAAAAGTCGACCCTAAAATGAAGTTCTTCGATGAAGACTTTGATATTCGAAGACTTTCAAGACTTTGAAAGTGAAGAAATTGGTGTGACCTTGAAGACTTGGTATTCATTCGAGGAACATGAAGCGTGAAGACTTTTGTTTTCGTAGTTTCGTTTTCTCTTTCTTGAGTCATAGGAAACACAGTACTGTTAATGGGGGTCGAGGAAATACTAAGGAAAATTTTCCATGTGATGCTCAACTCAAAATCCTACACCTACCAATCCCTTCGAGTGAAGCCATTGGAAATCTCATACAGATTCACCAATTTCTTGATGGATGAGACGAAGTTCTTCCGGTCACGAGAATTTGTTCGACCGAGGAGTTAGGAATTCGCCAGTCTTGGATTGCCTACGATGAGAACATGATAGCCCCGAGGAATTTGAGAGTCAAATTTCCATTTATTCTTGTCTTCTTGGCCACCTGTCCCAAAATATCTACCCACCTAACGGTCATATCATTGAAGGGCATTTATGTCTTATCATATCGGGCTGCTCCCTAGGCTATAAATAGCCGCCCCTACAACCACTAGCTAGTTGGCTGCTCAGAGAAACCGACACTTGTCATTTGAGAGCATCCCATCCTCCGAGGACTTTGAGCGAAAATCATCGAGTGAGGAAAACCCAAAACCAAACACCTACAAACCCAAAGTGATTGAGCATCACTGAAGAGATTGATCCTGCATTGATCCAACGCTTGTTACCTTTGAAGACTGTGCTTCTTCCAGACGGTTAGGCGTCATGGTCTAGAGCATCCAAGAGGAATTGTGGATTGCCGAGTGACCGAGTCTGTGAAGGTTTGGAAGTCGCCTGAAGACTTACCACGAGTGATTGGGCGAGGTCATGTGACCTTAGTTCAAGGAGAATACGGTGAGGATGGGTGTCTGAGCTGCGTGCTTTCGCCGATGGGTGTCCGGAACTGTGTGTCCTCGAGTTTAAATACTCAGCTGCTCCAACCAGACGTACAACTCAGACATCAGTTGGAACTGGTCTACCAAATAATTGTCTTCACCAAGCTTACTGGTTCTATCTCCTCAACTCTTTCATTTCCTCATTACTATGTTGAATGATTGTTCATATCTGTGTTTGAAGACTTTGATTGAAGACTTTCTCAATTTCCTCAGTTCAATTTCTTCAGTCTGTTTGTCTTCATCTTATGCTATCCTGTGATTACGCTGTCGGGGAAGCTGATCTGACCCACGAACACCTATGGGACCGGCGGACCGAGCCCCTTTCGGTTCGGTGGGGGGCGGAGGTTACACAAAGAGCAGATCGAGGCGAAGCACACGAGCAGTTTACCCAGCTTCGGAGCTCTCCGGAGAGATAATACTCCTACTGCTGCATGTCTGATTGTCTTGTGTTCTTGCTAGGGAGCGTGGAGAGCTACAAGACCTAGCGTGAGTGTTCTCTGGTTTCGAATGAACCGAACCCTCTTCTACGTTGCGCATGGGCCTCCTTTTATATGCTCAAGGGTCACCGACAGTGGCAACGTAGTGAAGGGCAAAAAGGGAAAATGAGTTGCGGTTGGTACAGCTACTTGTACATGTATCATACCTAACCACGACGGCGGGGGGACAAAGGCATTAAATGCTGTCTATATCGCCTAAACTATGCGAGAAAGGGACCGTCGAGGGCGCCACCGCTGCCACGATGGCAATCTTGTCAAGACCGCTTGCCACCGCGCTCGCCGGGCGCAGACCTCTCGCCACGCGCTACCGAAAGGTCCTGGCGACACGTTGGTGGGCGTCTTTGGGCGTAATTCTGAATGTGGTAGCTGCGCGCGGCAAGCGCCTTGCATGATCGTCGTCTTGTCGCGCCGGAAGCTTGTCGCTCATCGGGCCTTCCCGCAAGCTCCTCTTGCGGGCCTTGTCTCCTAGGTGCCTTGAGTGGCCTTCCGGCAAGCTCCTCTTGCCGGGCCTTGTCTCCTTGGCTTAAATACTTTCTTCTTGAATGGCTTCAAAGGAACCACGGAGGAACTTGGCGGTCACTGGCAAGCCACCAGAGTCTTTGAATGCCCGTGCACAAGTTCGGGATACTAGGGTACCCTACTCTAGTACACCGGCAGAGCCCCGGCTGGGCCACCTGCAGTGCCGAGCGCTGTTGGGCTAGGCCCAAAACAGGGCACGGGCACACGCGGCCTGGGTTACGCCATAACTCGCTCTGGACCCACCACGTCCCCCATGAACGGCACGCATCGAATGCGGCATTGTGGGAGAGATCATGGGCGGTTTCTTTATTAGGAAAAGCGGAACGTCCGCCCCCTCCCTCTTTATAAGCAGAGGAAGCAGGGGCAGTTCGCCCACCTTGCCGATTGCTGTCAATCTCGAAAAACCTCCGCTGCTCCCCTTCTTCCCAAGGCTGAAAGCAGAGCGGCGCCCTTCCCCATCGCCACCAAGACCACCAACGCCGCCACCAACGCCGTCGATCTCCCCACCACCTCCGCCATGGCTCAAAGCCGACAAGGGAAGGGCGTGAAGTCGGCCGGGCGCAGCGGCTCATGGCGCTGCGCAAGGAGTGGGCCATCTCCCCAGCTCGCCTTGAAGGAGCCGAGGAGTACTACTACCTCTTCGGTCGACGGAGATCGAGCGCATCCGCGCCACGAAGGTACTCTCACCGCTGCATCTGAATTGGCTCCGCGGGTATCCTTCTTCGCGCTCTTCTTCTCTGCGGGCTCGCCCGCCTTTTCTAATTTTTCTGCGATATCATGAACACCTACGGTTCCGCCTCCTTGACTTCACCCCCAATGCTGTCCTGACCATGGCAGTTTTCGCACATCTCTGCGAAAACTTTGTCGGAGTCCACCCAAACGTAGCCCTCTTCTGCCATTTCTTCATGCCTCGAGTAGAGAGAGGAGAGCCTCTTGCCGGAGGGATCGCTTGGATCTCAAGGATCGGCAAGAAGGAAGCCTATCTGGAGGGAGAGCTCCGCAGCAAGTGGGAGGAATGGAGGGCAGATTGGTGTTGGATTGTTGAGGAGAACCCGCAGCCATTCACCGCCTAACGCCAAACCCCAATAGTCTTGCGGCAGCGATTGGAGCAACTTGGCGCGGAAGATGATAGATTGAAGATTGCCGTCACCGGATCATGTGCCTCGGGCTTGCGGACTCACTTTGTAGGCGCGGTTGGCGAGATTTCTTCGCCGCCGCGCCATCCCCTTGCAAGAGAGGAGGAGACCTGCTTGGGAGTTCGAATCGCGGCGGATATCATGAGGCTGCGCCGGGCCTCAACTTCAATTTCACCGTCTTGGAATTGGATGCAATGCTCTTGGAATTGTTCAAGCACGACCACGATCATCCCGAATGGTTCGAGGTTGCGAGGGAGTCGTTCCACGTGCAACAATTCCTCGCTCGACCGCATCCGTGCAATGATGCCGTCGTCGACTTCGCATGGAATTGTTCCAACTTGGCAAGAGCCTGCAGATGGCGTTGTCGCGGCGGTTCTTGATAGCTTGGAAGAAGTGCCGATCCGCCCGATGAGCGAAGGGCCTCACCGCGACACCATCGATGGCGAGATGCAGCGCACGCCACGAGTGGAAGAGGCGGCAGCAATGCTGCCATGGGCGAAGTTTGATTCACCGTGGAGGCGAGCAGAGGCAGCAGAGGCGGCAAGCCTTGTCGATCGAGAGGAGCTTGCCGCGAGGAAGAGCATGCCGAGCCCGGTTGAGCCGAGCGAGCCAGCCGAGGGCGCCTCCTCCCCACCTTCAAGCAGCTTGCCGCGAGCCGAGCCCACAGCTCCACCAAGAAGGCGTCCCATAAAGCCGGGGAGCAGCGGCGGCGGCGACGCAGACCAACAGCCGTCGCGCCCGCGACACGCTCCACATGCAAGCATCTTTGTTGCAGGAGCACCTCACGCCGCTGCAGCAAGCGGGCGGGGCCTTCCGAGACCATAGCTTCGCACCCGCCAAGCGGCAAGGGAACCTACTCTTCCATTTCGTCGCACCGGAGGCGAACCGGAATTCGATCTCTCCGCGCTCAGCTCCGAGGAAGAAGAAGAGTAAGATTCTTTGCTGTACTTGTATTTCTTCAATCCGTTGCTTTGTCTTGTATCTGATTTGCTTCGTTCTGAACCTATTCCTTTTCAGGACGCTGGCCTAGAGAGCGTCGAAGAGAGCCAAGGTCCCGGTGATTGTCATCGAGGATGAACCCACCGCAACGGCAAGAGGCGTGTCCGAGACCACCTTGCCGGACCCGGCATCCCTTCCCCAAAGCAGCCCCTAGCGCAGCCCCCAGCGTAAGTGCATAGTTTTCTTCCTGCTGTTAGGCGTGCATGGGTGCTCTTTATTTGCTGATATCTGACTGTTGATTTGTGTAGGAGCAGAGCAGCCCCACCAGGAGTGCCCTGAAGCCACTCCTGACATGCCATCTGCTTCGACTACACCGCCAAGGGAGGATCCCCCGGCAAGGGAGTGCTCTCCGGCGAGGGAGACATCTCCGGCAAGGGTCAGTTCTCCGGCAAGGGGCGGCGCCAGCGACCCTTTGGTAGCTGAGACCATGGCTGCATATCCAAGTGCAGGTAATCCTCTTGCTTGAAAACTGCCCTTGCGCTCTTCTTCTGATTTTCTTTTTGAGTATCTGCTTGACTTTTCTTTCTTTTTCGATCATCAGATCCGTCTGCCCCTGAGCCAATGGAAACCGAGGTCGCGGCGAGGAGGACGCTTGTGAAATCTTGACGACGCCATTGCCGCCGAGGAAGAAGCCGGCGCCGACGAGCCCGCCGTGAAGAGGCCGCCAAAACTGCCGCCGCAGAAGCCGGCGAGGTCCGCGATCGCGCGACGCCCGAGGCTGCAGGAGCGCCAGCGCTACACCGACCGCCGATCCCTCATTGCTGCTGCCAGCGCCAGTTTCGAAGAGCCCCACCGGCGCCTATCTCAAGGCCGGCGATGTCGTCTTCATCAAGCTTCCACAGGCGTCGAGCTCCGGCGCCGGTCGAAGGAAAAAACTTGACGAAGAGCTGCTCGCCTCCGCTGGCTGACGCTGGTCGACGCGCCAAGCAGCAAGCAGCGGCGAGTCTGAAGAGGAGCAGCTATTGCGGAAGCTCTTTGTCGCTCTACGCGCCCGACAAGCCAAGCTGGAATCTCGGGAAGTGCTTGTCGCGGCGGAGCATACATTGAGAAGCGGAGGAGGAGCTCCGGGGCCTCCATCGAAGCTCTCCGGTCTTTGGCGGAGGCGGGAGCAAATCGTCGGCGCGCAAAGCCTTCATCCTCGAGAAGGCTGAGGTTGAAGAGCAACAATGACTTGCCGCCGAGAAGCTGTCTGCGCGGGAAGGCGGTGGCGCGCGAAGATCAATCTTGACAGCCATGAGGAGGAGCTTGCAGCATGAACAAACATTTGGCGGAGCCCTCAAGGAAGCAAAGGGCCGCCGCAGCTGCCGAGGCCGCCGAGAAGGAGTTGGAGACAAAGGTGGCGCAGCTGGAGGCCAATCTCGGAAGAGCGGCGAGGAGCTTGCTGCACTCAAGCAGGCGCGAGAAGGACGCCTACACTCTTGGCGAGCTGCGGGGCCGTCTCGCCGAGAGGAGCAAGGAGCTCAGCGCCGCCAAGGACTCAAGGCAGATCTTGGTGAAGCTGACCACCTTGATCTGCGAGGCTGGGCGGCGCCAAGGAGGCGGGAGGTGGCCTTGTTGGAGAATATCAAGGCCGACGAGGCGCTGCTGGCGAGTCTCTGCCGCCAGAGCACCTTGAGAGAGAATGTGGAGCCTTGGACCCGAGGTCTCGTGAACATTGCCTCCGCCATCGGCGAGGAGCTGGCGGAGCTGGGGATGGTGGATCTCGGATACTCCTCGATGAGCACCTCCAACCCAGCGCCAAGCTCAGCTTGTTCTTCAAGGGCGTGGTGGCGGCTCTCCAGCGACTCGGGAAGAGATCCCAAAGCAGCTGGCGAGGAGTCGCGCGGATCTGCGCGGGAGCTCTCCGAAGGTGCTGATGAAGGTGGCCTTCCGCAATCCAGGCCTTAGCTTCACCGCGTCCTCAAATCCTTGCCGCCGGATGCTGATGTGGGCGCTCAAGACCTTATCGCACCCATTGTGGACAGGTGGCGGGATCAAGAGGGTTGATGGCGACCGCGTAGATTAGGCCGCCCATTTTATCTTTTCCTTGTCGCTCTTGGTCAAGTTATGAGAACCATCTATTAGAGCTGCGACAAGCTATCTTGTAATATAACTCTATTTTGGGTAATGATTGCTATGTTATTTCCTTTACTTGATTCCTTCCTTTGTATGTTTTTGCCCTACGCTTTCAGGGAACTTGTCGGTATGAGCACCTTTGCATGAAGGCCGAGTGCGGAACGTCGGAGCTTCTTTGGCGGTGCCGCTTCGACAAACAACCTTGTCGCAACTAGTTGCAGCTCACTTAAGTTGTTGAGCGGACTCAAAACAAAGTAAGAGCGCAACTAGCTACGAGTTGGTTCCTTCGCGCACAGGTTTTCCATACAAAGCATGGTCGTTCGAGGAAGATAACTTAATTTTTTTTTAAAACTGATTGCTCAAACTTTGGCAACTTAGCTTTTCTGTCGTTTGCTTCCCGGTAAGGCGAAACTTCTTCGAGCGACGTTTGGTCCACACCGTTATCTTCTCCTTTCCCCCCGGCAAACTTGTGTGTGAGGGAACCTTCCTTTCTTTGAGAAAGAGAAAGAAGAGAAAATAAAGATATGGAGCCTTGCGGCTCGTTATTGCTTACCGGAATAGGTGCTGCACAAAGTGTCAGATAATGCATGCAAAAACAAAATATAAAGCATGAAATTGACATGAAGTGTGAAGCACGCTAGCTTTACTTATGCACGGGATCTGCGCCCGGCTTTGTACAAAGGATTACATGCAACGTCGGCAAGACTTGTACAAAAGGTGGTTCTTGGAACATGTTCCGCAACCGCGCCTCTGAGTAAAACTTACGAAGATGCTCAATATTCCGGAGTTGCTCTCGGAATGCCATCTTCGGTCTCAAAGCGGACAGCGCGAGGCCTAGTGACTCGTTTCACCCGGTAAGGCCTTCCCACTTTGGCGTCAACTTGTTGGAATTCTTGGCGGACTGAGCGCGCGAAGAACAAGGTCGCCTTCCTCGAGACTTCGGCACTAACTGCGGCTATGGTAGCGGCGCAAAGCTTCTTTGTAACGAGCAGCTCGTCTGGCGGCCTGAAGACGGTCCTCCTCAAGGAGCAGTCGTCATCTTGTCGCAGCTGCTCTTGCTCAAACTCATCATAAGCGAGCACTCGAGGTGACCCGTATCTGAGTTCCGTGGGGAGAATTGCCTCTGCTCCATAGACTAGGCGAAGGTGTCGGCGGTGGCTCGATTTGGCGTCGTCTGATCGACCAAAGAACCACCGGCAGCTCCTCAATCTAGTTTTTCCGCACTTGTGCAGCCTTTGAAAGTTCGGTCTTAAGCCCTCGCAGCACTTCACATTTGCCCTCTCCGCTTGACCGTTACTTCTCGGATGAGCAATGAAGCGAAGCGGACCTTGGCGCCAAGATCTTGGGCGTCTTGCATGAAGGTGCGGCTCGTGAATTGCGTACCGTTGTCGGTGATGATCCTGTTAGGGATTCGAAGCGGCAAACAATTGACTGAAGAACTTGTTGCTTGTTGTCTTTGTCACCTTCCTCCTCGCTTCCACTTCCGGCCACTTTGTGAACTTGTAGATTGCAGCGTACAAGTACTCAAAGCCCCGACAGCTTCGGGGAAAGGGGCCGAGGATGTCGAGCCCAGCACCGAGAATGGCCAGGATAAAGGGATCGTCTGGAGAGCTTGAGCTGGCTAGTGTATCTGTTTGGAATGGGCCTGCACGCTTCACACTTGGTTACTTGTGCGGTTGCATCTGGAGGGCTGTTGGCGGAAGAAACCTTGCCGAACGCTTTGCGGCAAGGGCTCTTCTTGCCAATGTGGTGACCACATATGCCTCCATGTATCTCTGCCAGCAGCTTCATCCATCTTCTGGTGAATACACTTCAATTTCACACCGTTGAGTCTTCTTACATGCGATTGTGTCGTCGACAAACTGGTACATACTTGACCGGGCTACTCTTTACGCTTCTTCTTGCTCTTGGGAAGTTCTCTGTCTCAAGGAAGCGGACGATCTGCTGTGCCCATCTTTGGAGCTTGCGGCTCGACAACAAGGACTAAAGGCACATCTGCTGCTGCGGGAACATCCGCTTCTACGGCGAGAACCTGCGGTTCAGCCGGAGCTTGATGTTCCCCGGCAAGCTTGCCGGAGCAAAACTTGTCGGGAGCGTCTGCTTCAACGGAACAAACCGTAAGGTCTGCCGGAGCAGACTGCTCCTCAGCACTCTTGGTGTTGATCTTGGGGACCTTCTTGACGGCGGCTTCGGGGAGCTCTGCCGGAAAATAGTCACCAGAAAACAATTTCCTTTTCTTGCTCTGTCCAGTTGATGGTGCTACAGTTGGTTGAGTCAGCTTGAGCACAAAGATCCCTGGTTCCACAGGTAACTTAAGTGCGGCGCACTTTGACAGGCCATCAGCAATGTCGTTCTGAGCTCTTGGAACATATTCCATTTGTAGGCCGTCAAAGTGCTCTTCTAGCTTTCTCACTTCATCAACATAAGCCTCCATCAACGGACTCTGATAATTCTTGTTTACTTGGCGGACGACAAGTCGTGAGTCACCCCGACAATGAGCTTCTTGATCCCAAGGTCTGCTGCGATCTGAGACCGGCAAGCAAACCTTCATACTCTGCGGTATTGTTCGTTGCTTGCTCCTTGGGAAAGTGCATCCGGACTACGTGCTTGAGGTGCTCTCCGGTGGGTGCGACAAGTAATGCGCCCTTTTGGCGCCTTGCAGCGAAAGGCACCATCAAAGTACATCAGCCATTCTTTGCTTGCTTCCTTGGCGGGATGCTCGTTTCGGAATTTCTTCATCTTGCGTTGGCGTCCACTCTGCTATGAATTCTGCCAATGCTCGCTTTGGATAGTTGAAGTGCTCTCAAACTTGAGGCCAAAGCTTGACAGTTCGATGCCCACTCGGCGATCCTGCTGTTGCTTCGGATTTTGCGGTATCCTCTTGATGGAAAACAGTGACAAGCTGTGATCTCATGTGCTTGGAAGTAATGGCGCAGCTTTCTCGAGGCCATGAGAAGGCCGAAAAGCAATTTCTGCACACCGAATACCTTGACCTAGCCCCCTGCGAAGGGAACCGACAAAGTAAACTGGGCGCTGCACCATTCTCTTGCACCTTCTCGCTTGCGCTGCGCAGATCCATCTTTGTCGGGACGAGCTTGCGGTGAAGTTCCTTGCTTGTCATTGGATGCATCTGCCATGGTTGCGGCTCATCATCCGCCTCCTCTCCGCTACTAACGCAGCACTAACCACGATTGGTTGCCGCTATATATAGCAACAACTTCTCTTGTGGCCTAGGTGCGACAAGTATTGGAGTGGAGGGCGAGTATCTCTTTAAGTCCTGCAGCGCAGCCTCCGCTTCGGAGTCCATTTCATTGGACCTGCCTTTTTCAATATTTTGAAAAATGGCGGTAAGCCTTCAGCAGAACCTAGAGATAAACCTGCTGAGAGCAGCTACATAACCGCAAGTCTTCGTACATCCTTGGCGCTTTGGCGCTTCAATCTGCTCAATGGCCTTGATCTTGTCGGGATTGGCCTCAATTCCCATTGAGACACGAAGAACCGAGAAGCTTGCGGAAGGGACTCCAAATATGCACTTCTCGGGGTTGAGCTTGAGGTTGATCTTGCGCAGATTTGCAAAGGTTTCATCTAAATCTTGAATCAGAGTTGCCCTGTCCTTGCTCTTGACCACTATGTCATCCATGTAGGCTTCCACATTTCTGTGCATTTGCGGCTCAAAAGCATGATGGACTACTCTTGCAAATGTTGAACCAGCATTCTTTAACCCGAAAGGCATCCGTACAAAACAGTATGTGCCACATGGGGTGATGAATGCGGTCTTCTCTTCATCCTCTTCTGCCATGAAGATCTGATGGTATCCTGAGTATGCATCAAGAAATGAAAGCAAATCACATCCGGCCGTGGAGTCAACAATCTGGTCGATACGCGGCAAGGGAAATGGGTCTTTGGGACAAGCTTTATTAACATCGGTAAAGTCGATACAAAGCCTCCATTTTCCGTTTGCCTTACGCACAACTACAGGATTGGCCAACCACGTAGGATGGAGCACTCCTCTGACAAGGCCTGCTGCTTCCAATTTCTTGATCTCTTCTGCGATGAACTCTTGGCGCTCCTTTTTGTTTTCGACTTTACGCTTGACGGGCGCGCGCGAGGACAGACAGCAAGATGGTGCTCAATTACTTTCACAGGAACACGGGGATGTCGACGGTTGCCATGCAAACACGTCGGCGTTAACCGCAGGAAAGCAATGGCGCGCCTTCCTATTTAGGGTCGAGAGAGGCGATGGTGAAGGTACCACCGGTGCCGTCCTCCTAGCGGACACCTTCTTGGTCTCTGGTGGAGCTGCCATCGTCTTCTTGCACTTGCGGTGGAGCTCGATGGTGCGTCCTCGACGGTAGCGCAGCACTCCGAAGAGGTGCGCTTGCCGGAGTGGGCATCAAAACTCTTGCCGGACTTGGTCTTCTTCTTCCCCCCGGGAGCTTCAGCGGCAAGTGACTTGCGATCTGCTGCGGCTGATGCTTCCCGGTAGATCTTGTCGGCGCAGATAAGGGCATCCTTCTTGTCGCCAGGGACAGAGATGACACTTATCGGGCCGGGCATCTTCAACACGTTGTATGCATAGTGAGAGGCTGCCATGAATTTGGCGAGTGCTGGTCGGCCAAGTATCCCATTGTAAGGCAATGGAAAATCAGCGACGTCGAAAGTGACCCTCTTAGTCTTGAAGTTCAACTCGCTACCAAATGTCACCGGCAACGTGATCTTTCCCTTCGGCTTGCTCCTTCCCGGATTGATTCCTTGGAACGTGCCGGTCTCTTCAAGCTCGCCGTCAGGGATTTGTAGTTTCTGGAGTACCGCTGAGGAGATCAGGTTCAAGCCGGCCCCGCCGTCAACTAGCATCTTAGTGACTTTGAGGTTGCGAATGGTTGGTGAAACCAACATCGGAAAGCACCCGACCGCAGTTATGCGATCAGGGTGGTCCTCAATATCAAAGATGATAGGCTTGCTGGACCATTTCAGAGGCTTGCGTGACTCGACGGATGGTTCTGCCGCATTGACTTCCCGCATCCATTGCTTGAGTTGGCGGTGTGAAGTATGCAGAGAAGCACCGCCGTCAACGCACAAGATCTCTGTGGCTTTCTGGAACTCCTGCTCATCAGCCTCATCATCATCCATGTCTTCATCGTCGTCGTCATCTTCATCCTTGTCGCGGCCGCGGGGAGGTCTATCTCCTTGCCGCTGCTTGGCCTTGCCGCGACGTCCTCCCCGGCCGGGGCGTTTCTTGCTGGCTCCTCCATCACCTTCCTGGGCCTTCTCCTTGTCGCGCTGCTCGTACTCAGCCTTCTGCTGCTCGACAAGCTGCTCGACCTTCTTGCAGCTCTGGAGGTCATGACCCTTAGTGCGGTGGATCTTGCAATACTGCTTGTTGGGCAAATCACCTTGTCGGCGACCGCCACACTGGCAGTTGGTTCCCGCGGCAACCTCCTTGCGGAGCTACCAACTTTGGCCTTCTTGGCGCCACCTCCGTTGCGGACTGCTCGACAACTAGCACATCTTTGCCTTTCTTTTTCTGTTATTCCGCCGCGGCTTTTTCTTTGCAGGCGGCCTCCTCCTTGTCGAGATCCTCCTGCTTCTACATTCTCTCGGAGCTTCCTCCCTTCCTCGGCCGCGTGCACACTTGTCGGCCAGAGCATATAGCTCATCGCGTCTCGATCTTGCACATCGCCATCTCCTCCGCATCCTGCGGTTCGCGCGTTCGATGGAGCAGCGATCACCGCGCGGGGTGGACATCTGAGATGTTGTCTTTGTCTGTGGCTGAATCTCTGAATGTACTTGCGCAGGCTCTCCTTCCTTCAGGCGGCGCAGATGAAGGTCGCTCTCTTGGCCATGAGGCTTGTGGCTGCCTGTGAAGGCGCCGAAAAACTGATGGCACAGATCTGCCCAAGAGGATATGGTGTTGTCCGGCAAGTGCATGAGCCAAGATCTGACATTGGGCTTGAGTACCAGCGGAAAGTAGTTGGCCATAATCTTGTTGTCTCGCCCCCCGGCAGCACGCACCGCGATGGTGTAGATCTTTGAGGAACTCCGGCGGTGCGTCTTCTTTGTCGTACTTCTCGCGTGCGTCGGCTTGAAATTCTTCTTCTTTGGCCCTTTGGACTTGCCGCGGCTCACGAGTGAGCAGGGCAACCTACGCGTCTGACAAGTCGCTGGTTCCCCCGGCGCATGCATGTTGACAGAGGGCCCAGCCGCTGGTCGGATTGATGCGCGCTTCTCTTGGCGCTCGATCACGAGTTCGAGCGTCTTCTTGTTGTCGTTCGTGAAGAACTTGGCGCTGATCGCGACGAGCTCGTGGATCTGATGACGCGGTGGAGCCGCTGTCGAGGTGGATCCGACGAGTTGGCGATCTTGGCCTTCGGGGCGGAGAGTGCATGGTGGTTGCACCCTCTCTGGTTTCGTCGCCACCGGCCCGCGCCTTGTCGTCCTGCCGCGGCAGCGATGTGCTTGGTTGCCGCGGAGTGTCGCTGTTGGCGAAGCCGATGAGACTCTGGATGGTGGCCCTCCACTCATCGACCTTGTCGGCTGTTGGAGGGTAATCCGGAGTAGTTGAGCTCTCGCCAAAGCTTGCTTTGGAGTGGTGGGTGGCGATGGCGAGCGGTGCAAGGAGCGGGATATGCTTGGACTCTAACTATGTTAGAAGGAGCGATATCCCGTCCGGCGACCGTGCCTCGCTTCGTGCCGACTGTTGGCGTGCATGCTGGTCTTGAGCATCCGAGATCCACCAACTCGATCTTGATCCAGCGAGCGTATGGTGCTGTGAATACCATAACGCTGTCGGTCCGCGCCTCTGAGATGGGCGCGGTGCATGTCTGACGCCGAGTCTGCGCAGCCTTGTTCTTGGACTTGGCGCACCGTGGACTCCCTCATCGGCGCCCGTTCTTCGCGGCGTCTACCCCACCACTCGTTTGCTCCGATGGTGGTGGGATCGGCGTGGGCGGCTCCGCTGCCGCCAAGCCTTCTTCTTCGGTGGCATGTCGATGAAGATGATGAAGATGTTGCTCGTGTGAGCGGGATCGAGTTCACACAGCCTCGGCGCCCTACCGGCGCGCCAAAGATGTCGGGAAGCTGATCGACCCACGAACACCTATGGGACCAGCGGACCGAGCCCCTTCGGTTTGGTGGGGGCGGAGGTTGCACAAAAAGCGGTCGAGGCGAAGCACACGAGCGGTTTACCCAGCTTGGAGCTCTCCGGAGATAATACTCCTACTCTGCATGTCGATTGTCTTGTGTTCTTGCTAGGGGCGTGGAGAGCTACAAGACCTAGCATGAGTGTTCTCTGGTTTGAATGAACCGAACCCTCTTCTCGCTATGCATGGGCCTCCTTTTATATGCTCAAGGGTCACCGGCAGTGGCAACGTAGTCAAAAGCAAAAAGGGAAAATGAGTTGCGGTTGGTACAACTACTTGTACGATGTATCATACCTAACCACGGCGGCGGGGACAAAGGCATTAAATGCCCGTCTATATCGCCTAAACTGTGCGAAATGGACCGTCGGGGCGCCACCGCTGCCACGATGGCAATCTTGTCGGCACCGCTTGCCCGGTAGCGCTCCATTGGGCCTTGACCTCTCACCACGCGTTCTGGAAAGGTCGAGGCGACACGTTGGTGGGCGTCTTTGGGCGTAATTCTGAGATGTGGTAGCCTGCGCGGCAAGCGCCTTTGCCGCGTCGTCGTCTTGTCGCGCCCGGAAGCTTGTCGCTCACCGGGCCTTCCCGGCAAGCTCCTCTTGCCGGGGCCTTGTCTCCTAGGTGCCTTGAGTGGCCTTCCCGGCAAGCTCCTCTTGCCGGGGCCTTATCTCATTGGCTTAAATACTTTGTTCTTGAATGGCTTCAAAGGAACCATGGAGGACCTTGGCGGTCACTGCAAGCCCCCGCCATGGGTGTCAGCAAGCCCCGTGCACAAGTTCGGGATACTAGGGTACCCCTACTCTAGTACACCGACATACGCTTTCTGTACTCTGTGCTTGTCTTCATTTCATCATGATGACCATGCTTGTATTCTGTTATGCTTACTTTTGAGTACTTATTCCGCTGCAAGTAGTTCTTCGCTAAAGAATTTCCTCACCGGCAAATTCCTCAGTGAAGAATTCATAAAAATCGCCTAGTCACCCCCCCTCTAGTCGATATAACGCACTTTCAATTACGGAACGAGTAAATAGACTTGCCGGTAACGAGATTGAACTAGGTATTGAGATACCTGATGTCTACTACGCAACCTTCTTCTTGTAGACGTTGTTGGGCCTCCAAGTGCAGAGGTTTGTAGGACAGTAGCAAATTTCCCTCAAGTGGATGACCTAAGGTTTATAAATCCGTGGGAGGCGTAGGTTGAAGACGGTCTCTCTCAAACAACCCTGCAACCAAATAACAAAGAGTCTCTTGTGTCCCCAACACACCCAATACAATGGTAAATTGTATAGGTGCACTAGTTCGGCGAAGAGATGGTGATACAAGTGCAATATGGATGATAGATATAGGTTTTTGTAATATGAAAATATA
The DNA here is from genome assembly GCA_021605205.1 of Aegilops longissima. Lineage (NCBI taxonomy): Eukaryota > Viridiplantae > Streptophyta > Magnoliopsida > Poales > Poaceae > Aegilops > Aegilops longissima. The sequence continues at coordinate 650,187,663 of CM038680.1, forward strand.
AAAAAGCAAGGTAACTAATGGTAAAAGTGAGCGTAAACGGTATTGCAATGCTAGGAAACAAGGCCTAGCTAGGGTTCTTACTTTCACTAGTGCAAGTTCTCTCAACAATAATAACATAATTGGATCATATAACTATCCCTCAACATGCAACAAAGAGCCACTCCAAAGTCACTAATAGCGGAGAACGAACGAAGAGATTATGGTAGGGTACGAAACCACCTCAAAGTTATTCTTTCCAATCAATCTGTTGGGCTATTCCTAGAAGTGTCACAAACAGCCCTATAGTTCATACTAGAATAATACCTTAAGACACAAATCAACCAAAACCCTAATGTCACCTAGATACTCCAATGTCACCTCAAGTATCCGTGGGTATGATTATATGATATGCATCACACAATCTCAGATTCATCTATTCAACCAACACATAGAACCTCAAAGAGTGCCCCAAAGTTTCTATTGGAGAATCACGACGAAAACGTGTGCCAACCCCTATGCATAGGTTCATGGGCGGAACCCGAAAGTTGATCACCAAAACATACATCAAGTGAGTCACGTGATATCCCATTGTCACCACAGATATGCACGGCAAGACATACATCAAGTGTTCTCAAATCTTTAAAGACTCAATCCGATAAGATAACTTCAAAGGGAAAACTCAATCCATTACAAGAGAGTAGAGGGGGAGAAGAAACATAAGATCCAACTATAATAGCAAAGCTCGCGATACGTCAAGATCGTCCCAAATCAAGAAGAGAGAGAGAGAGAGAGAGAGAGAGAGAGAGAAACACATAGCTCTTGGTACATACCCTCAGCCCGAGGGTGAACTACTCCCTCCTCGTCATGGAGAGCGCCGGATGATGAAGATGGCCACGGTTAGGGATCCCCCCCCCGGAAGGTCTTTGGAACAGGGTCCCGAGAGGTTTTTGGTGGCTACAGAGGCTTGCGGCGGAGGAACTCCAGATCTATTCTCATCTTCGGAAGTTTTAGGGTATATGGATATATATAGGCGGAAGAAATACGTCAGGGGAGCCATGAAGGGCCCACGAGGGTGGAGGGCGCTCCCTAGGGGGGTGGGCGCCCCCTACCTCGTGGCTTCCTCGTCTCTTTCCTGACGTGCACTCCAAGTTTTTCCGGTAGCTTTTCTTCCAAAAATAACTTCTCCAGTTGGTTTCATTCCGTTTCGACTTCGTTTCGACTTCTTTTGATATTCCTTTTCTTCAAAACACTGAAACAAGGGAAAAAACAGTAACTGGCACTGGGCTCTGGGTCAATAGATTAGTCCCAAAAGTAATATAAAAGTGTAAAATAAAGCCCATAAACATCCAAAATGGATAATATAATAGCATGGAACAATCAAAAATTATAGATACGTTGGAGACGTATCAATACCGACGATCAAATCTCGGGCAAGTAACATACCGATGACAAAGGGAACAACGTATATTGTTATGCGGTTTGACCGATAAAGATCTTTGTAGAATATGTAGGAGCCAATATGAGCATCCAGGTTCCGCTATTGGTTATTGACCAGAGACGTGTCTCGGTCATGTCTATATAGTTCTCTAACCCGTAGGGTCTGCACGCTTAAAGTTAGATGACGGTTATATTATGAGTTTATGTGTTTTGATGTACCGAAGGTAGTTCAGAGTCCCGGATGTGATCACGGACATGGCAAGGAGTCTCGAAATGGTCGAGACGTAAAGATCGATATATTGGACGGCTATGTTTGGACATCGGAATGGTTCCGGGAGGTTTCGGACATTTATCGGAGTACCGGGGGTTACCGGGACCCCCCGAGAAGCTATTGGGCCTTATGGGCCTTAGTGGAAAGGAGAGAGGGAGGCCAGGAGGTGGCGCGCGACCCCCCTTGCCCCAATCCGAATTGGGAAAGGGAAGGGGGCGGCGGCCCCCCTTCTCCTTCCTTCTCTCCACCTCCTCCTTCCCCCTTCTCCTACTTGGAATAGGAAAGGGGGGCCAAACCTACTTGGAGTAGGATTGCCCCCCCCCTTGGGCGTGCCTCTCCCCTTGGCTGGCCCTCTCCTCCTCCCCCCTTTATATACGGAGGAGAGGGGCACCCCATAGACAACAATTGATCTCTTGGATCTTTTAGCCGTGTGCGGTGCCCCTCTCCACCATAGTCCACCTCGATAATATCGTAGCGGTGCTTAGGTGAAGCCCTGCGTCGGTAGCACATCATCATCGTCACCATGCCGTCGTGCTGACGGAACTCTCCCTCAAAGCTCGGCTAGATCAGAGTTCGAGGGACGTCATCGAGTTGAACGTGTGCAGAACTCAGAGGTGTCGTGCGTTCGGTACTTGATCGGTCGGATCGTGAAGACGTACGACTACATCAACCACGTTGTGCTAACGCTTCCGCTTTCGGTCTACGAGGGTACGTAGACACACTCTCCCATCTCATTACTATGCATCACCATGATCTTGCGTGTGTGTAGGATTTTTTTTGAAATTACTACGTTCCCCAACAGTGGCATCCAAGCCAGGTTTTATGCGTAGATGTTATATGCACGAGTAGAACACAAGTGAGTTGTGGGCGATACAAGTCATACTGCTTACCAGCATGTCACACTTTGGTTCAGCGGTATTATTGGATGAAGCGGCCCGGACCGACATTACGCGTATGCTTACGCGAGACTGGTTCTACTGACGTGCTTTGCACATAGGTGGCTGGCGGGTGTCGGTTTCTCAACTTTAGTTGAACTGAGTGTATACGCCGGTCCTTGAGAAGATTAAAACAACACTAACTTGACGAACTATCGTTGTAGTTTTGATGCAGGTAAAACGGTTCTTGCTCAGCCCGTAGCAGCCACGTAAAACTTGCAACAACAAAGTAGAGGACATCTAACTTGTTTTTGCGGGGCATGTTGTGATGTGATATGGTCAAGGCATGATGCTATATTTTATTGTATGAGATGATCATGTTTTGTAACCGAGTTATCGACAATGGCGAGAGCCATATGGTTGTCGCTTTATTGTATGCAATCTGATGCATACAGTAATTGCTTTACTTTATCACTAAGCGGTAGCGATAGTCGTAGAAGCAATAGTTGGCGAGGCGACAACGATGCTTCGATGGAGATCAAGGTGTCGTGCGGTGGCGATGGTGATCATGGATTGCTTGAGATGGAGATCACAAGCACAAGATGATGATGGCCATATCATATCACTTATATTGATTGCATGTGATGTTTATCTTTTATGCATCTTATTTTTCTTTGATTGACGGTAGCATTATAAGATGATCTCTCACTAAATTTCGAGATAAAAGTGTTCTCCCTGAGTATGCACCAATGCCAAAGTTCGTCGTGCCCAGACACCACGTGATGATCGGGTGTGATAAGCTCTACGTCCATCTACAACGGGTGCAAGCCAGTTTTGCACACACAGAATACTCAGGTTAAACTTGATGAGCCTAGCATATGCAGATATGGCCTCGGAACACTGAGACCGAAAGGTCGAGCGTGAATCATATAGTAGATATGATCAACATAGTGATGTTCACCATTGAAAAATACTCAATTTCACGTGATGATCGGTTATGGTTTAGTTGATTTGGATCACGTGATCACTTAGATGATTAGAGGAAAGTCTATCTAAGTGGGAGTTCTTAAGTAATATGATTAATTGAACTTAAATTTATCATGAACTTAGTACCGATAGTATTTTCATGTCTATGTTTGTTGTAGATAGATGGCTCGTCTTTGTTGTTCCGTTGAATTTTAATGCGTTCCTTGAGAAAGCAAAGTTGAAAGATGATGGTAGCAATTACGGACTGGGTCCGTAACTTGAGATTATCCTCATTGCTGCACGTAAGAATTACGTCTGGAAGCACCGCTAGGTGCCAAACCTGCTGCAGGAGCAACACCGGATGTTATGAATGTCCAGCGAGCAAAGTGATGACAACTCGATAGTTCGATGTGCCATGCTTTACGGCTTAGAACCGGGACTTCAACGACGTTTTGAACGTCATGGAGCATATGAGATGTTCCAGGAGTTGAAGTTAATATTTCAAGCAAATGCCCGGATTGAGAGATATGAAGTCTCCAATAAGTTCTACAGCTGCAAGATGGAGGAGAATAGTTCTGCTAGTGAGCATATACTCAGAATGTCTGGGTATAACAATCACTTGATTCAACTGGGAGTTAATCTTCCGGATGATAGCGTCATTGACAAAATTCTTCAATCACTGCCACCAAGCTACAAGAGCTTCGTGATGAACTATAACATGCAAGGGATGGATAAGACGATTCCCGAGCTCTTCACAATGCTAAAGGCTGCGGAGATAGAAAACAAGAAGGAGCATCAAGTGTTGATGGTCAATAAGACCACCAGTTTCAAGAAAAAGGGCAAACGGAAGAAGAAGGGGAACTTCAAGAAGAACAGCAAAAAAGTTGATGTTCAAGAGAAGAAACCCAAGTCTGGACCTAAGCACGAGACCGAGTGCTTCTCTGCAAGCGACTAGGTCACCGAAGCGGAACTGCCCCAAGTATTTGGCGGATAAGAAGGATGGCAAGGTGAACAAAGGTATATGTGATATACATGTTATTGATGTGTACCTTACCAGAGCTCGAAGTAGCACCTGGGTATTTGATATTGGTTCTGTTGCTAATATTTGCAACTCAAAACAGGGACTATGGATTAAGCGAACACTGGCTAAGGACGAGGTGACGATGCGCATGAGAAATGGTTCCAAAGTCGATGTGATTGCCGTCGGCACGCTACCTCTACATCTACCTTTGGGATTAGTTTTAGACCTAAGTAATTGTTATTTGGTGCCAGCGTTAAGCATGCACATTATATCTGGATCTTGTTTGATGCGAGACGGTTATTCATTTAAATATGAGAATAATGGTTGTTCTATTTATATGAGTAATATCTTTTATGGTCATGCACCCTTGAAGAGTGGTCTATTTTTGATGAATCTCGATAGTAGTGATACACATATTCATAATGTTGAAGCCAAAAGATGCAGAGTTGATAATGATAGTGCAAATTATTTGTGGCACTGCCGTTTGGGTCATATTGGTGTAAAGCGCATGAAGAAACTCCATACTGATGGACTTTTGGAATCACTTGATTATGAATTACTTGGTACTTGCGAACCATGCCTCATGGGCAAGATGACTAAAACGCCGTTCTCCAGAACTATGGAGCGAGGAACTGATTTGTTGGAGATCATACATACTGATGTATGTGGTCCAATGAATGTTGAGGCTCGCGGCAGGTATCGTTATTTTCTCACCTTCACAGATGATTTAAGCAGATATGGATATATCTACTTAATGAAACATAAGTCTGAAACATTTGTAAAGTTCAAAGAATTTCAGAGTGAAGTTGAAAATCGTCGTAACAAGAAAATAAAGTTTCTACGATCTAACCGTGGAGGAGAATATTTGAGTTACGAGTTTGGTCTACATTTGAAACAATGGGGAATAGTTTCGCAACTCATGCCACCCGGAACACCAAAGTGTAATGGTGTGTTCGAACGTCGTAATCATACTTTACTAGATATGGTGCGATCTATGATGTCTCTTACCGATTTACCGCTATCGTTTTGGGGTTATGCTTTAGAGACGGCCGCATTCACGTTAAATAGGGCACCATCAAAATCCGTTGAGACGACACCTTATGAACTGTGGTTTGGCAAGAAACCAAAGTTGTTGTTTCTTAAAGTTTGGGGCTACGATGCTTACGTGACAAAGCTTCAACCTGATAAGCTCGAACCCAAATCCGAGAAATGTGTCTTCATAGGATACCCAAAGGAAACTGTTGGGTACACCTTCTATCACAGATCCGAAGGCAAGACATTCGTTGCTAAGAATGGATCCTTTCTAGAGAAGGAGTTTCTCTCGAAAGAAGTGAGTGGGAGGAAAGTAGAACTTGATGAGGTAACAGTACCTGCTTCCTTATTGAAAAATAGTTCATCACAGAAACTGGTTCCTGTGACGTCTACACCAATTAGTGAGGAAGTTAATGATGATGTTCATGAAACTTCAGATCAAGTTGTTACTGAACCTCGTAGGTCAACCAGAGTAAGATCCGCACCAGAGTGGTACGGTAATCCTGTTCTGGAGGTTTTGTTACTAGACCATGGCGAACCTACGAACTATGAAGAAGCAATGGTGAGCCCAAATTCCGCAAAATGGCTTGATGCCATGAAATCTGAGATGGGATCCATGTATGAGAACAAAGTATGGACTTTGGTTGACTTACCCGATGATCGGCAGGCCATCGAGAGTAAATGGATCTTCAAGAAGAAGACTGACGCTGACGGTAATGTTACTGTCTATAAAGCTTGACTTGTTGCAAAAGGTTTTCGACAAGTTCAAGGGATTGACTACGATGAGACCTTCTCACCCGTAGCGATGCTTAAGTCTGTCCGAATCATGTTAGCAATTGCCGCATTTTATGATTATGAAATTTGGCAAATGGATGTCAAAGCTGCATTCCTGAATGGATTTCTGGAAGAAGAGTTGTATATGATGCAACCGGAAGGTTTTGTCGATCCAAAGGGAGCTAACAAAGTGTGCAAGCTCCAGCGATCCATTTATGGACTGGTGCAAGCCTCTTGGAGTTGGAATAAACGTTTTGATAGTGTGATCAAAGCATATGGTTTTATCTGAGACTTTTGGAGAAGCTTCAGATTTACAAGAAAGTGAGTGGGAGCTCAGTAGCATTTCGATATTATATGTGGATGACATATTGTTGATTGGAAATGATATAGAATTTCTGGATAGCATAAAAGGATATTTGAATAAGAGTTTTTCAATGAAGGACCTCGGTGAAGCTGCTTATATATTGGGCATCAAGATCTATAGAGATAGATCGAGACGCTTAATTGGACTTTGACAAAGCACATACCTTGACAAAGTTTTGATGAAGTTCAAAATGGATCAAGCAAAGAAAGGGTTCTTGCCTGTGTTACAAGGTGTGAAGTTGAGTAAGACTCAATGCCCGACCACTGCAGAAGATAGAGAGAAAATGAAAGATGTTCCCTATTCTTCAGCCATAGGCTCGATCATGTATGCAATGTTGTGTACCAGACCTAATGTGTGCCTTGCTATTAGTTTAGCAGGGAGGTACCAAAGTAATCCAGGAGTGGATCACTGGACAGTGGTCAAGAACATCCTGAAATACCTGAAAAGGACTAAGGATATGTTTCTCATTTATGGAGGTGACAAAGAGCTCGTCGTAAATGGTTACGTCGATGCAAGCTTTGACACTGATCCGGACGATTCTAAATCGCAAACCAGATACGTGTTTTTATTGAACGGTGGAGCTGTCAGTTGGTGCAGTTCTAAACAAAGCATCGTAGCGGGATCTACATGTGAGGCGGAGTACATAGCTGCTTCGGAAGCAGCAAATGAAGGAGTTTGGATGAAGGAGTTCATATCCGATCTAGGCTTCATACCAAGTGCATCGGGTCCAATGAAAATCTTTTGTGACAATACTAGTGCAATTGCTTTGGCAAAGGAATCCAGATTTCACAAGAGAACCAAGCACATCAAGAGACGCTTCAACTCCATCCGGGATCAAGTCCAGGTGGGAGACATAGAGATTTGCAAGATACATACGGATCTGAATGTTGTGGACCCGTTGACTAAGCCTCTTCCACGAGCAAAACATGATCAGCACCAAGGCTCCATGGGTGTTAGAATCATTACCGTGTAATCTAGATTATTGACTCTAGTACAAGTGGGAGACTGAAGGAAATATGCCCTAGAGGCAATAATAAAGTTATTATTTATTTCCTTATATCATGATAAATTTTTGTTATTCATGCTAGAATTGTATTAACCGAAAACATGATACATGTGTGAATACATAGACAAACCACTACAAAAAAAAGACACATCCTTGACATTTTGGGCCGAACGAATTTTTTTCCTGTCATACATATGAAACTTCTATGACGATAATTGTGACAGAACCCGGTATCATCATAGATGTGGTGGGCTCCTACTTCTATGACAAAAATCATGACAGAAAATGGGCTTTTCGTCTGGCGGGCCGGAGACGCAGCTGCATGACATTCTTTGGGCCGTCCATGACGGAAAAAACCGTTAGTAAAGCGAGGGTAGGAAAATTTGGAGAGTTGCTGGTTACGGTGGGAGGTCGGGGCGAAGCGATCGCTGCGTTTCTCTCGTACACATCTGCTGCGTGTGTGCGGCGTTAGCTCTAATCAACCCGAGCGGCGTTGGGCTCTAATCGAACCCGGCGATTACTGCCTTTGCGAGCTCTGGCGTTCTTGAACCCGGCGATCGATCGATGGCGTTAATCGATCCCGATGGGCGATTCGCCGCTACTACGCTAATCAAGCCGATCGATTGGATGAGCGATGGCGTTGCGGGGGGGAGGTTGGATGAGCGATGGCGATGGCGTTGCCTCGGATGAACAGGACCCGTGGTGTGGAGGGCTGGATGAGCAGTGAAGCGGTGGAGGGTGGCCGTGGAGGGTGGTTGAGCAGGACCCGTGGTGTGGAGGGCTGGATGAACAGCGAGACGGTGGAGGGCTGGATGAGCGATGAGACGGTGGAGGGCTGGATGAGCAGTGAGCGGTGGAGGGCTGGTTGAGCAATGGCCGGCGGAGTAGCGCCGCGGTGGAGGCTGGATGAGCAGGGGCCCGTGGAGGCCGGAGGAGGTCGACGGTGGAGATGAACAGTATCCGTGGAGTCCGTTTTGCGATCGCCACACCCCTCCCGATGAACAGGACCCCGTTTGGCCGTGGGAGGTCCGTTTCCTCCGTTTTGCGATCGCCACACCCTCCCGATCAACAGGACCCCGTTTGACCGTGGCGGTCCATTTCCTCCGTTTTGCGGTACGCCACACCCCTCCCGATCAACATGACCCCCGTTTCGACCGTAGGAGGTCCGTTTCCTCCGTTTTGCGGTACGCCACACCCCTCTCGATCAACAGGACCCCGTTCTGAACGTGGCCGGTCGAACACAAGGTTGTTTCCTCCGTTCTACGGTACGCCAGGCCTCGTTTCCATCGTCTGTTCCGTCCAAGCCAGTTGGCTCCCACGCGTTCCGTTGCCTCCCGATGAACACGACGCATTCCATTGCCTCCCCATGAACACGACGCATTCCGTTGCCTCCCCATGAACATGAGCCCTCGCCGTACGTATGCGCGACTAGGTGTTCGAGACCCCGCCCGTATGTACACATATGTGGCCGTATTTTCTTTCTTGCACCCTGGCCGCTGTACGTACGTGTACATGCTACGTGCGCGCCTCTACTACGACACGTGCGCGCCTCTACATCGACCATTATGTACGTACACGTTCGTGACCAGGATGACAATGCTACGTACGCTTTGACCAGGTGGGTCCCTGCTGTTAGGCACTTCCTTGCCTTCGAAGATGTAGCTGGTGGGTCCCAGCAGTCAGGGGGCGAATCGTTTTTTTGCCCGGAAGCACTTCCTTGCGTGCGAAGGTGTAGCTGCTTTGGGTCCCAGCAGTCGGCGAATCATTTTTTGCCCGGCGCACTTCCTTGCGTGCGAAGTTGTAGCTCTTGGGTCCCGGCGATCGAAGCGAATCATTTTTTGCCGGACGCACTTCCTTGCATGCGAAGGTGTAGCTGGTGGATCCCAACAGTCGGGGTGAATCGTTTTTTCGGACGCACTTCCTTGCGTGCGAAGATGTTCTGGTGGGTCCCAGCGATCGAAGCGAATCGTTTTTTCTGGGCGCACTTCCTTGCGTGCGAAGATGTAGCTTCGTGGGTCCCAGCGATCGGCGAATCATTTTTTCACGAAATCGGTGGCCCGTCTGGTGGTCCCCATCGCGGTGGAGGAATAATTATTTTGCGGCGTAATAAGGAGGCACTTCCTTGCGGCTGCCGTGGACCCAGCTGTCGACCTCTCCACGTCTGATCCACGTCGATGGAAGTCGTTCCTTGACCACGTTGACCACGCCGCCGAGAGCACCACAGCGGTGGACGATGGCGAGGCCTAGGAAGGGACGGCGCGAGCCGTGGAAAACGCGCGATGGATGCATCGCGGAAAGGAGTACGAGGTTCACTGGTTAATTCTTGCTGCCGTCGCCGCAGAGAATAACGAGGGGTGTGGGTGAGTGGAGGATGGCCTGGCCAGCGGTGGGAGTAGTAGGGGCGGTGAGGCCTCCAGCGCAAGACAGCCGCCACGGGAGGCGGGCAGCGGCGACACGACCGGCGCTGCTTTGGGCGGCTGAAACAAGAAGACCGGAGGTTGAAGAAGCACGACGGCCGTTGGATGGACATCGTACGGTCACTGCAGCTAGAATCGTTTATATTGACTAAGTCGACAAAGCCCTTGGTACGTCAACTTAGTTGGCCCACAGGTCAGCTTCCGAAACGGTGCGTCCCAGATGTCAGGGGGAGGAATCATTTTTTGGGCGGGTGAAGCTAGAATATCTGAGATTGAAGAAGAAGCACGGCATCCGTTGGATGGACATCCAACGGCCACTGCTACTAGAACCGTGTGTTGACTATAAGTTGACAAAGCCTTGCATACACGTCAACTCTGTTTTTTTAGGGGACGCGTCAACTTAGTAAGGCCAGAAGTGTGTGGCAGAGAACTTATAGCCCATTTGAGATTTGTAAGAATGTGTAGCCCATTTTTGAATTCTAATGGAATTTACTACAGCCCATTTACAGTTTGTTAAAAGTACAACCCATTTCAACCAAGCGTTCAAAACAGAATTCAATAAAATTTCCCACATTTTGATGGGATCCGAATATTTTTATCCCGAAATTTCTAGTCAGATTAAATACAATTTCAATATAAATTTATATTACGTAAAAATCCAACAAAACATTGCGCTCGCAACAATTAATGAAATTAAAATTTTCTATATTCCAAAAATAATATTTTATAAAGTAATCACTGTTTGGTGCATTTTTTATAGTTACTACCCAGTTTTTATAATTACATTCCATTTATTATTTCTTAAAGCCGATTTTCTTGTTAAGCCTAATGCATCTCTCCTAGGAAATATTTGCAGCCCAGCGGGGCGGAGAATAACAACTTGACCTTGCCTGTGTATTCCTAAAAAAAAGTATAGCTGGGCTAGCCATTTTTAGCTTGAAAAAAAATTAATATCTGGGTTGGATATCTGGCCTGGGCTAGACGGGCCACAACCCGCCCAGTTAATACCTGCAGCGATGTTTTCGTTGTTGTTCAGAGGAGAAAAATTAATATCTGGGGTAAACATCAAAAAACTTTGCAGTGCTCACACCTCACAAACACAAATACTGCTTGAGCTGCTTGGTCCCAGCTGTCGGCCGCTTCTTGTGCAATTCTCTCGTTTATTGACTACTCCCTCCTTTCTGATTTATAATGCTCAATTCAAAAATCTCACCAATCAAGGTAGATGGCGAGTGGTGGAATACTTTTTGTAGTTTTGCAAAAGCACCTAATTAATGCTCTTGTTATCCTCAAAAAATTATGTTTATCAATGCATTAATTGCAATGCATGCATGCATAAAGTACATGCATTGGTTAATTTTCTCTTAATACTTGCATGCAATGATTTAATGCACCTTGGAATCTGAACATGTGATGGAAAACAACCAAATTGAGCCTTATAAAATGGAAAAACTAAAATTTTGAGATAAGCCATATAAACCGGAAAGGAGGGAGTACATAGGTTGACTATGGTGTGGGACCGTGATGTCAGGAAACCAGGAGGAAGCAAAATAAATTATATATATATATATATATATATATATATATATGTATGTATGTATGTATATATAATAAGGAGGCACTTGCGTACGTGAGGCTATGGACCTGGTGGGTCCCCATTGTCATCCTATCCAAGTAAAGTCATCTCCTCGCCTTGTATTTACGCCTTGAAACAAGAGCGCCCGGCCGCCCGCTTCCCGATCACGAGGCGATTGCTCCGCCTTCAAACGACACAAGTGTTGGAAATATGCCCTAGAGGCAATAACAGAAGGATTATTATTATATTTCCTTGTTTATGATAATTGTCTTTTATTCATGCTATAATTGTATTATCCGGAAATCGTAATACACGTGTGAATACATAGACTACAACATGTCCCTAGTAAGCCTCTAGTTGACTAGCTCGTTGATCAATAGATAGTCATGGTTTCCTGACTATGGACATTGGATGCCATTGATAACGGGATCACATCATTAGGAGAATGATGTGATGGACAAGACCCAATCCTAAGCATAGCACAAGATTGTGTAGTTCGTTTTGCTAGAGCTTTTCCAATGTCAAGTATCTTTTCCTTAGACCATGAGATCGTGTAACTCCCTGATACCGTAGGAGTGCTTTGGGTGTACCAAACGTCACAACGTAACTGGGTGACTATAAAGGTGCACTACAGGTATCTCCAAAAGTGTCAGTTGGGTTGTCACGGATCGAGACTGGGATTTGTCACTCCGTAATACGGAGAGGTATCACTGGGCCCACTCGGTAATGCATCATCATAATGAGCTCAACGTGATCAAGTGTTTGGTCACAGGATCATGCATTACAGTATGAGTAAAGTGACTTGCCGGTAACGAGATTGAATGAGGTATTGGGATACCGACGATCGAATCTCGGGCAAGTAACATACCGATTGACAAAGGGAATTGTATACGGGGTTGCTTGAATCCTCGACATCGTGGTTCATCTGATGAGATCATCGAGGAGCATGTGGGAGCCAACATGGGTATCCAGATTCCGCTGTTGGTTATTGACCGGAGAGTCGTCTCGGTCATGTCTCGTGTCTCCGAACCCGTAGGGTCTACACATAAGGTTCGGTGGCGCTAGGGTTGTATGAATATGAGTATGCAGCAAACCGAAAGTTGTTGAGTCCGGATGAGATCCCGGACGTCACGAGGAGTTCGGAATGGTCGGAGGTAAAGAATTATATATAGGAAGTGCAGTTTGACCATCGGGAGAGTTTGAGGGTCACGGTATTGTCTGGGACCACCGGAAGGGTCCCGGGTATCCACCGGGTGGGGCCACTTATCCCGGAGGGCCCCGTGGGCTGAAGTGGGGAGGGAACCAGCCCCTGGTGGGCTGGTGCGCCACCCCTTGGGCTCCCCTGCGCCTAGGGTTGGAAACCCTAGGGGTGGGGGGCGCCCCACTTGCCTTGGGGGGCAAGCATCCCCCTTGGCCGCCGCCCCCCCTTGGGAGATCTAATCTCCAGGGCCGGCGCCCCCCAGGGGGCCTATATAAAGGGGGGGAGGGAGGGCAGCTGCACCTTTGCACCTGGCGCCTCTCTCTCCCCTGCTACACCTCTCCCTCTCGCAGAAGCTCGGCGAAGCTCTGCCGGAACCCTGCTGCATCCACCACCATGCCGTCGTGCTGCTGGATCTTCATCAACATCTCCCTCCTCCTTGCTGGATCAAGGTGTGGGAGACGTCATCCGCTCCGTACGTGTGTTGAACACGGAGGTGCCGTCCGTTCGGCACTTGGTCATCGATGATTTGGATCATGACGAGTACGACTCCCTCAACCCCGTTCACTTGAACGCTTCCGCTCGCGATCTACAAAGGTATGTAGATGCACTCCTATCACTCGTTGCTAGATGAACTCATAGATGGATCTTGGTGAAACCGTAGGAAAATTTTATTTTCTGCAACGTTCCCCAACAGTGGCATCATGAGCTAGGTCTATGCGTAGTTCTCTATTGCACGAGTAGAACACAATTTGTTGTGGGCGTAGATGTTGTCAACCTTCTTGCTGCTACTAGTCTTATTTTGCTTCAGCGGTATTGTGGGATGAAGCGGCCCGGACCGACCTTATACGTACGATTACGTGAGACAGGTTCCACCGACTGACATGCACTAGTTGCATAAGGTGGCTAGCGGGTGTCTGTCTCTCCCACTTTAGTTGGAGCGGATTCGACGAAAAGGGTCCTTATGAAGGGTAAATAGAAGTTGACAAATCACGTTGTGGTTTTTTCGTCGGTAAGAAAACGTTCTTGCTAGAACCCTATTGCAGCCACGTAAAAGATGCAACAACAATTAGAGGACGTCTAACTTGTTTTTGCAGCAATTGCCTTGTGATGTGATATGGCCAAAAGTTGTGATGTATGATGATTGATATATTGTGATGTATGAGATCATGTTCTTGTAATAGGAATCATGACTTGCATGTCGATGAGTATGACAATCGGCAGGAGCCATAGGAGTTGTCTTAATTATTGTATGACCTGCGTGTCATTGATTCAACGCCATGTAATTACTTTGCTTTATTGCTAAACCGTTAGCTATAGTAGTAGAAGTAATAGTTGGCGAGCAACTTCATGGAACACGATGATGGAGATCATGATGATAGAGATCATGGTGTCAAGCCGATGACAAGATGATCATGGAGCCCCGAAGATGGAGATCAAAGGAGCTATATGATATTGGCCATATCATGTCACTACTATATAATTGCATGTGATGTTTATTATGTTTATGCATCTTGTTTACTTAGAACGACGGTAGTAAATAAGATGATCCTTATAATAATTTCAATAAAGTGTTCTCCCTAACTGTGCGCCGTTGCTAAAGTTAAATCGTTTGAAGCACCACGTGATGATCGGGTGTGATAGATTCCTACGTTCACATACAGCGGGTGTAAGACAGTTTTACACATGCAAAACACTTAGGTTAACTTGCGAGCCTAGCATGTACAGACATGGCCTCGGAACACAAGAGACCGAAAGGTCGAACATGAGTCGTATGGAAGATACGATCAACATGGAGATGTTCACCGACGATGACTAGTCCGTCTCACGTGATGATCGGACACGGCCTAGTCGACCGGATCATGTAACACTTAGATGACTAGAGGGATGTCAAATCTGAGTGGGAGTTCATTATATAATTTGATTAGATGAACTTAATTATCATGAACATTAGTCTAAAATCTTTGCAAAATGTCTTGTAGATCAAATGGCCAGCGCTCATGTCACCATGAACTTCAACGCGTTCCTAGAAAACCAAGCTGAAAGATGATGGCAGCAACTATTCGGACTGGGTCCGGAACACGAGATCATCCTCATAGCTGCCAAGAAACAATATGTCCTAGAAGCACCGCTAGGTGAAGCACCCATCGAGAGAACCAAGGCGTTATGAGCGCTTGGCAGTCTCGTCTTGATGATTACTCCCTCGTTCGGTCGCGGCATGCTTTACAGCTTAGAACCGGGGCTCCAAAAGCGTTTTGAGCAACACGGAGCATATGAGATGTTCGAGGAGCTGAAAATGGTTTTCCAAGCTCATGCCGGGTCGAGAGATATGAAGTCTCCGACAAGTTCTATAGTTGTAAGATGGAGGAAAATAGTTACATTAGTGAGCACATACTCAAAATGTGCAGGTTGCACAACCGCTTGTCCCAGTGGACATTCACCTCCGGACGAGGCGATCATTGACAGAATCCTTGATCGCTCCCACCAAGCTACAAGAGCTTTGTGATGAACTACAATATGCGGGGATGGTGAAAACTATTCTGAAGTATTTTCAACGCTAAAGTCGGCAGAGGTAGAAATCAAGAAAGAACATCAAGTGTTGATGGTCAATAAAACCACTAAGTTCAAGAAGGGCAAGGGTAAGAAGAACTTCAAGAAGGGCGGCAAGGATGTTGCAGCGCCCGATAAGCCGATTGCGGGAAGAAGTCAAAGAATGGACCCAAGCACGAGACAGAGTGCTTTTATTGCAAAGGAAGGGTCCTTTGAAGCGGAACTGCCCCAAATACTTAGAAGACAAGAAGGCGGCAACACTAAAGGTATATTTGATATACATGTAATTGATGTGTACCTTACCGATTACTCGTAGTAACTCACAGGTATTTGATACGGTGTCGTTGCTCATATATGTAACTCACAGCAGGAGCTGCGGAATAAGCGGAGATCGGCGAAGGGCGAGGTGACGATCTTGGCGTCGGGAATGGTTCAAGGTCGATGTGATCGCCGTCGGCACGCTACCTCTACATTTACCTACGGGATTAGTTTTAAACCTCAATAATTGTTATTTAGTGCCAAGTTTGAGCATGAACATTGTATCGGGATCTCGTTTAGTCGAGATGGCTACTCATTTAAATCCGAGAATAATGGTTGTTCTACTTATATGAGAGATATGTTTTATGGTCATGCTCCGATGGTTAATGGTTTATTCTTAATGAATCTCGAACGTGATGTTACACATATTCATAGTGTGAATACCAAAAGATGTAAAGTTGATAACGATAGTCCCACATACTTGTGGCACTGCCGCCTTGGTCACATTGGTGTCAAGCGCATGAAGAAGCTCCATGCTGATGGAATTTTAGAGTCTCCCAATTATTAACCATTTGACACATGCGAACCATGCCTCATGGGCAAAATGACCAAGACTCCGTTCTCCGGAACAATGGAGCGAGCAACCAACTTATTGGAAATCATACATACCGATGTGTGCGGTCCAATGAGCATTGAGGCTCGTGGAGGATATCGTTATGTTCTCACTCTCACTGATGACTTGAGTAGATATGGGTATGTCTACTTGATGAAACGCAAGTCTGAGACCTTTGAAAAGTTCAAGGAATTTCAGAATGAGGTAGAGAATCAACGTGACCGAAAAATAAAGTTCTTACGATCAGATCGTGGAGGAGAATATTTAAGTCACGAATTTGGTACACACTTAAGGAAATGTGGAATCGTTTCACAACTCACGCCGCCTGGAACACCTCAGCATAACGGTGTGTCCGAACGTCGTAATCGCACTCTATTGGATATGGTGCGATCTATGATGTCTCTTACAGATTTACGGCTATCATTTTGGGGATACACTCTAGACACAACTACATTCACTTTAAATAGGGCACCGTCTAAATCCGTTGAGACGACACCGTATGAATTATGGTTTGGGAAGAAACCTAAGCTGTCGTTTCTAAAAGTTTGGGGATGCGATGCTTATGTCAAGAAACTTCAACCTGAAAAATGCGTCTTCATAGGATACCCTAAGGAAACCATTGGGTATACCTTCTACCTTAGATCCGAAGGCAAGATCTTTGTTGCCAAGAACGGATCCTTTCTGGAAAAAGAGTTTCTCTCGAAAGGAGTAAGTGGGAGGAAAGTAGAACTTCGATGAAGTACTACCTCTTGAACCGGAAAGTAGTGCAGCTCGGAAATTGTTCTGTGGTGCCTACACCGATTGGAGAGGAAATTAATGATGATGATCAAGGTACTTTGGATCAAGTTGCTCTTGAACCCGTGGGTCCACAAGGACACGTTCCACACCAGTGGTATGGCAACCCTGTCACGGAAATCATGTTGTTGGACAACGGTGAACCTTGAACTATGAAGAAGCGATGGCGGGCCCAGATTCCAACAAATGGCTTGAAGCCATGCAATCCGAGATAGGATCCATGTATGAAAACAAAGTATGGACTTTGACAGACTTGCCCGATGATCGGCGAGCGATAGAAAACAAATGGATCTTTAAGAAGAAGACGGACGCGGATGGTAATGTTACCATCTATAAAGCTCGACTTGTCGCTAAGGGTTATCGGCAAATTCAAGGGGTTGACTACGATGAGACTTTCTCTCCCGTAGCGAAGCTGAAGTCTGTTCGAATCATGTTAGCAATTGCCGCATACTATGATTATGAGATATGACAAATGGACGTCAAAATGACATTCCTTAACGGCTATCTTAAGGAAGAACTGTATATGATGCAGCCGGAAGGTTTTGTCGACCCTAAGAATGCTAACAAGGTATGCAAGCTCCAGCGATCCATTTATGGGCTGGTGCAAGCATCTCGGAGTTGGAACATTCGCTTTGATGAGATGATCAAAGCGTTTGGGTTTATCTGAGACTTATGGAGAAGCCTGCGTTTACAAGAAAGTGAGTGGGAGCTCTGTAGCATTTCTCATATTATATGTAGATGACATACTTTTGATGGGAAATGATATAGAACTTTTGGACAACATTAAGGCCTACTTGAATAAGAGTTTTTCAATGAAGGACCTTGGAGAAGCTGCTTATATATTAGGCATCAAGATCTATAGAGATAGATCGAGACGCCTCATAGGTCTTTCACAAAGCACATACCTTGAAAAGATATTGAAGAAGTTCAAAATGGATCAGTCCAAGAAAGGGTTCTTGCCTGTATTACAAGGTGTGAAATTGAGCTCGGCTCAATGCCCGACCACGGCAGAAGATAAAGAAGAGATGAGTGTCATCCCCTATGCTTCAGCCATAGGATCTATTATGTATGCCATGCTATGTACCAGACCTGATGTAAACCTTGCCGTAAGTTTGGTAGGAAGGTGCCAAATTAATCCCGGCAAGGAACACTGGACATCGGTCAAGAATATCCTGAAGTACCTGAAAAGGACTAAGGACATGTTTCTCGTTTATGGAGGTGACAAAGAGCTCGTCGTAAAGGGTTACGTCGACGCTAGCTTCGACACAGATCTGGATGACTCTAAGTCACAAACCGGATACGTGTATATGTTGAATGGTGGAGCGATGGCTGGTGCAGCTGCAAGCGAGCGTCGTGGCGGGATCTACATGTGAAGCGGAGTACATGGCAGCCTCGGAGGCAGCGCATGAAGAAATTTGGGTGAAGGAGTTCATCACCGACCTAGGAGTCATACCCAATGCGTCGGGGCCGATCAAACTCTTCGTGACAACCTTGGAGCTATTGCACTTGCCAAGGAGCCCAGGTTTCACAAGAAGACCGAGGACATCAAGCGTCGCTTCAACTCCATTCGTGAAAATGTTCAAGATGGAGACATAGAAATTTGCAAAGTGCATACGGATCTGAATGTCGCAGATCCGTTGACTAAACCTCTTCATGAGCAAAACATGATCAACACGAGAACTCTATGGGTGTTCGATTCATCACAATGTAACTAGATTATTGACTCTAGTGCAAGTGGGAGACTGTTGGAAATATGCCCTAGAGGCAATAATAAAAGGATTATTATTATATTTCCTTGTTTATGATAATTGTCTTTTATTCATGCTATAATATTGTATTATCCGGAAATCGTAATACACGTGTGAATACATAGACTACAACATGTCCCTAGTAAGCCTCTAGTTGACTAGCTCGTTGATCAATAGATAGTCATGGTTTCACACTATGGACATTGGATGTCATTGATAATGGGATCACATCATTAGGAGAATGATGTGATGGACAAGACAATCCTAAGCATAGCACAAGATCGTGTAGTTCGTTTTGCTAGAGCTTTTCCAATGTCAAGTATCTTTTCCTTAGACCATGAGATCGTGTAACTCCCGGATACCGTAGGAGTGCTTTGGGTGTACCAAATGTCACAGCGTAATCTGGGTGACTATAAAGGTGCACTACGGTATCTCCGAAAGTGTCATTGGGTTGTCACGGATCGAGGCTGGGATTTGTCACTCCGTATTACGGAGAGGTATCACTGGGCCCACTCGGTAATGCATCATCATAATGAGCTCAAAGTGATCAAGTGTTTGGTCACGGGATCATGCATTCTGATGCAGTAAAGTGACTTGCGATAACGAGATTGAGCGAGGTATTGGGATACCGACGATCGAATCTCGGGTAAGTAACATCTGGATTGACAAAGGGAATTGTATCTGGGGTTGCTTGAATCCTCGACATCGTGGTTCATCCGATGAGATCATCGAGGAGCATGTAGGGAGCCAACATGGGTATCCAGATCCGCTGTTGGTTATTGACGGGAGAGCCGTCTCGGTCATGTCTCGTGTCTCCGAACCCATAGGGTCTACACACTTAAGGTTCGGTGGCGCTAGGGTTGTATGAATATGAGTATGCAGCAAACCGAAAGTTGTTGAGTCTGGATGAGATCCGGACATCACGAGGAGTTCGGAATGGTGCGGAGGTAAAGAATTATATATAGGAAGTGCAGTTTGACCATCGGGAGAGTTTGGGGTCACGGTATTGTCTGGGACCACGGAAGGGTCCCGGCGTCCACCGTGGGGCCACTTATCCGGAGGGCCCGTGGGCTGAAGTGGGAGGAACCAGCCTGGTGGGCTGGTGCACCCCCCCCCCCCCTGCGCCTAGGGTTGGAAACCCTAGGGGTGGCGCGCCCACTGCCTTGGGGGCAAGCCTCCCCTTGGCCGCCCCCTTGGGAGATCTAATCTCGGGGCGGTGCCCCAGGGGGACCTATATAAGGGGGGAGGGAGGGCAGCCGCAGCTTTGCACTGGCGCCTCTCTCTCCCTGCTACACCTCTCCTCTCGCAGGCTTCGTGAAAGCTCTGCGGAACCTCTTGCATCCACCACCACGCCGTCGTGCTGCTGGATCTTCATCAACCTCTCCTCCTCCTTGCTGGATCAAGGTGTGGGAGGCGTCATCCGCTCCGTCGTGTGTTGAGCGCGGAGGTGCCGTCCGTTCGACACTTGGTCATCGGTGATTTGGATCACGGCAGTCGACTCCCTCAACCCCGTTCACTTGAGCGCTTCGCTCGCGATCTACAAAGGTATGTAGATGCACTCCTATCACTCGTTGCTAGATGAACTCATAGATGGATCTTGGTGAAACCGTAGGAAAATTTTATTTTCTGCAACGTTCCCCAACAACAAGTGCCGTCCGTCCGTCCATCTGCCGCACACATTAATGATACGCGGTTGCCGAGGAGGCTACTCCGGCGCCACACGTCCGTCCCTCCGCCCGCCCACCATTGCTATATAAACTGCTGCGCCGGCCATAGCCGCAGTCATCTGCATCCGTTCCCTTTCTCCTGTTCACACCACTACTGCCCACCATGGCTTCCTCGCGCTCCAGCGCTCTTCGGGACGGGCGGACGACGGACCACAAGGAGATGGCAGCCATTGCTGCCGACCGGCTGGCCGGCAAGCAGCCGGAGGACGACGACGTCCTAATGGAGAACATGGTAGTCGATGATCCGGCGCCAACCCCCTCCTCCGTGCCATCCTCGCCGGTGCATTGCACCATGACCATCGGCGAGCCCGTGCCCAATATATGGGCGGGGTGAGGCCGATCGTGAGGAGCAGTTCGGGGGCGCGGGCCGGCGCCGCCTACAACCACCATCTCCTCCGGGGAGCACTGCGGCGGAGGAGCAGATCGCCATGCGAGCGGCGGAGAAAGGCGCTGCTCGACTCGTACCGCTCCGCCCGCAAGGGCCGCCTCGGCTGGGCGGTACCGCATGCGGGTGGCGGAGGCTGCGGCCGCCTACAAAGAGGCTAGAAAAGAGGCGATGAAGCGGGCGGCGTTGTTTGGCGAGACCGAGGGCGAGTAGAGGAGAATGCCGGCTCCGATGAGTCCCGCTCACGCTGGCGTCGGCGACGCCCTGCTCCGCCGAGCCCCTTGGCGCCAACGAGCGAAGGACACCGCCCGGCTCCGCCGAGGCCCAGGCGCCAACAAAGCGAAGGACACCGCCCGGCTCCGCCGAGGCCCCACCCTGCCGCAACGTCGGGAGGATTTCCACCACTCCGGCGCCGCCCGCCGGCAACGAGACAGAGGACATCGCCGGATCCGCCGAGGCCCCGCCCCGCTGCCAACGAGGCCACGCCACACAGAAAACGAGGAAGAGTAGAACACGGTAGGTCGCCGCCGCTCGGGTCTAAGTAAGGCCACCTCTGCTACCCTCCGGTTGAAGCCAAGCTAGGCGGGTTGACCATTGACGGTCGGTTAGCTTCTTGGCGGCGACGTGGAGTCGGAGAGCTGCGCTGGAGAAGAACGCTTATTCTACTTAACTGCTGGTGCGGTTGGCTGACTGACACGTGGGCCCAACAGGCCACATGTCAGTTACGCAACTGCACCTACAGTTAAGTCACTGAAGCTTCTGTTCGGCTCAACGGGACACAGGTGGGTAGCTTCGGTTAACTAATGATACCTCCAGCGCACCCCTTTTTAGTTTTTTTTAGAAAAGGAGGATGACCCCCGGCCTCTGCATCTGGGAGATGCATGCGACCTAAACACCTTTTAGTTGAAGAATGTATGAAATGTAATGAAATCCGGCATGTTTATATGAAATCCGATGGTGTATGAATGAATTTATTTGATTAGTTAAATTCTGTATCACGGCATTGGATGAACATGCAAAACAATACGTACTAGCATTATTCGGGGTGATCACCATGTTTGCAGCGATTTCACATGTACTCCCTCCGGTCCTTTCTAGTGCGCATACAAGTTTTATGCGTAGTCAAAGTATCTCTACTTTGACCAATCTTATACAAAAAAGTATGCACTTTCACAATGTGCGAAGTAAAAAGGAACAGAAGGAGTACAAAGAGTTTGAGCAGCTTTTTAGTGTTTCTGTACATAGCAATCAAACACACAGGCCTGGCAATTCATAGAGAACATTCAAAACAATCGATGATCATGCATATCAGCGACTCACATGTCGGAGGCAATATTTACTTCACAACTAAAGAATAAAGAAAAAATTGATAGCCGCTGCTGACAGCAAAGGGAGTCCCATTAAAAAATATCAAACGCATATCTTGCTAAAATCAATGAGCAAAATTTGACAAGGTTGTCCCATTCCAAAATATCAAATGCCTACGATTGTGGAATGGGCAGGGTTTGCCATCAGTTCGGACATTGACATGGCACCTCATGCTAAATAAACAGCTGTTCTTTTTGTGCAGTTCCACCAAAATCAACCAAATTCGCGCGTAGCTTGTATGATTTCGCCCTTATATGTTGCAGCGCCTTGAACTTATGGGCACCTCCTTTCTTGTGGTGGAAATGAATGATTCGATGTATTCATGAACATTTTGTGCAGTTCCCGTTGAAATCAAGCTGAGCACCCCTGTTTGCACAAATACAAAAAAGTGATTAGTATAAAGCAAACTGTAATATGAATTGACAGTTTCAACAGGCACATACATGGAAAAATGGAACTCACCAGAAAGAATCCTAGAAAAACATTGTACTCGCGCATCACAGCAAAAAAATGGAGATTTGTCAGTCCTTCTGAGCTGAAGTTAGTTTGGTCTTGTGGGGAGTAATGTAACCATCCTTCAACTGCTCCTTCTGATGAGAAGATAGACATGGCTTCTTCATCCTGGCATAATCGGAACTAGTCACTTCACATACTCCATATTCTTCTTCAGAGGAAGATGATCCCTGTTTGCTCGAAAAAAAGGAAAGGAAATATTTAAAACAGCTCAAATGAAGCACTTCTCAAGGACAATACCACTTTTTCATGACAGTATCTAAACAGTAGCACAACACCAATAGAGATGACAAAGCTCAATCATATGGATGAAATCAGTGGGTGAGTACCAACATTTGTCAGGAGGCTGATTGTGTAGAGCATACAGATGAAGCACTTCTCCGGAACCATCTGTTGCTATCTACGGGGTGGCCATGCTTACTATATACTCCTCGATTAGTTTAATGTTTCCAACATCTTCTTGTGCAGTTCCAATAAAATATATGGTATCTTCAAAGAAGATCCCTGTTTGCACAAGTAGAGATAATTATGTATGGCATCAAATCAGTGGCAAAACAATTGCTCGTTCCACCCATAGCAATAAATTAAGATGCAAAACTATATCATTACTTGTGTCATCACAGTTCGATGCTTCATTACAGCACGGGAGTTGATTTTGTTTTCTTCCACTTGTTCTTCCCTTCATCACTTGGTTCAATAACAGACAAGCTTAGCCTTCAATGTAAGATTTGGCATGTCAATTAGGGAGCAAAAGTATAGTACTAAACTTAATTTTCGATGAAAGTGGCAAAATACAGGCCAGCAGTTGTGAAATATCCTTATCTTACCTCAATGGGATATTACGGTGTACATCTGATTGGAAGTCTTGTCTCCATTTGTGCAGTTCACTAAAATCAAGCAACATTATCGTACAAGTAGCACAACATATGAAAGCACCTGCAGAATCATGTGAAAGAAGGCTAATCTTGACCTCTCATGATGCGAATTCAAACAACTCACAAGAAGAAGATCTGAACCAAATTAAGCCTTAGCGGATAGGAAGTAAGATCTCCTCTTGTGCAGTTCCACTAAGATCAAGCAATCAAGCAACGTTGTCGATGTGACATTTTAGTTGAACTGCACAAAACACTCTTAAAACAAAAGTGTTTTGTGTAGTGCAACAAAAGGTCACAATGGCAACAGGTGAAGTAGATAACCCTGTTTACAGAGGTGCAAAGGAAACAATTAGTGGTCAATAACGGTGGATGACACGAAGCCAACAAAAGAAGCATCTACCTTATCTAAATGGGAAAGAAAGCAAGACAGTAGCATTTCTCAAATGGTGGCATTGATTAATATTAACATAGAGATTATATTAACAATAAAATTTGTTAAACATGTAATTTGCTTTTAACGTGGCATTGCATCAATTTTCCAGCGACATTATTAGAGGTGTTTGTTTACGGGACATTTTGGTGTAGGGACTAAAAACTCCGTGTCGGTCACATCTAAACCAAACATGAGGGACTTTTCGGGACTAAAAGTGGGCATTTGGGACTAAAGAAAGAAGACCCGAGGAGTCTTTTGGGACTTTTCAACAGTTGCCCCTACCACGCATCACACCTTGTTTCTATTAGTTCATTACTAGGGTAACATGGTCTTTTATCATGTCATTTAATAACCTCTAGTCCATGTTTAGTCCTGGAACCAAGAAAGTAGGGACTAGGGAGTTTTAACCAAACAGGGCCTTAGATTAACAACAACTAATGAGTTGCAGGGACGGTGGGCCTTTCCAGCACCATGTGCATCTACCGATGTCTTGTGGTCATGCACAGTCTGTTGCAACAAAGAACAAACAACCAAGGAGCATATTTGTGTTGGTCCCAGTTTTGTTATCTTTAGACACCTTTCCCTATGTGGCGCAGCAAATCTAGTCTGCTCAAACTCTACAGCCTTGTCCCTTCCTTTCCTTTTTGAACTAGTACTTTCGCCCTTCCTTTCCTCTTTGAACCACGTCCTAGATTTATGCGATACAACTTTCCCCACTACTTTCCCCCATTCCTTTCCTCTTTGAACCACATCCTAGATTCATGCTATACAACTTTCCCCCTTCATTTCCTCTTTGAACCACGTCCTAGATTCATGCTATATACAACTTTTCCCACTACTTTCCCCCACTCCTTTCCTCTTTGAACCACGTCCTAGATTCATGGTATACATGCAGCTAGAGCAATGCATGTGGAGTAAGTAAAATATACCTTAAGGTTCTTGGGGCGTGGTTCGGTGGGCGACGGGACGACTGCGAAGAAGAAGGGGTAGGAGGCCCTCCCGCGCCGCCGCTGGGTGGAAAGTGAACAACAGCGCCGGTAGTGGATTCCCTCCCTCGCCGACGGCGACAACGTTAAGCCTCCTTCCCTTCCCGGTGGACGGATCCTGCCGGCTCTTTGAGCAGCAGTGAGGGGAGAGAGAGGCCAACGAAGTCTTGTTTAGATCTGGAGAGGGCGAGAGAGTGTTAAGAGCAACTTCTAAGCGGCGAGGCTCCAGCGGGAGAGGGCGAGAGAGTGTGAAGAGAGAAACTACAAGCGCTGAGGCTCCAGTGTGTGTATATACATATTGGAGAGAGAGTGTGAAGCGTGCAAACCCTAGAAAACATTTTGACCAGTCAAAGAATCCTCCTGGCAAAAATTATGCTCAAGTGTAGTTATCGAACCCGGGACTTCAAGTTTGATGAGCGAACAGGCTAACCAGCTACACAACCCTCCCGTTATGTTCAACGAGAGGAAAATAACCTTTTATACATTCCTGCATTCGTGTGATAGGCATGCCATGTTTTTTTTGTGTGTGTGGGAGTCATTAGGATTTCAATCATAATCGTGTCATGTGGCTTTGGTGGTAAGACTATCCATAGTGGTGCCGAAATAATGCAGCCTTAGTCACCTTACCTCTCTACACGTAGTACGTTGGGTCCCACCAGTCAGAGGGTGAAACAAACAAATTAATATAAAAAATTAAAAGCGCCAGCGGTGTATCTTACCACCTCACACATCTCGCTACTTCTCGGGAACACTGTCCAATTGATCCCTCTGTTCGCTCACGCACTATTTTAAGTGAATCCTTATTATAACATGCACACAAATTTTGGGCACTTGTATTCGACTTAAGTCGGGGTGCCACTGTATCTCATATACTTACTACTCCCTCCGTCTAGGTGTAATAAGTCACGTTAGAAGGTGCAACGAGACCAAGGTGTGTGCGTGTGCGCGTGTGTGTTTAACAACATGTGTGTGTTAGAGAGTGTGACAGATCGACCTACTCCTACAGAGATATGGTGTGTAGTGTACGATTTAAGCCGTGAGAGTCGGTGCATCCTCTCGTTTCGGGCGTGTCCGTAGGGACATCTGGACAGCTGCCATGCCGCTCTGACCAGCTGGCCCACCCAAAGCCCCTCCATCGCCCAGCGCACTTCCTGCCAAGCAGTCAGCGCCGCTCCAAAGAATCGGTGCCGCATTCATGCCGGGCAGAAGCGGACGCGACCTCTCACTGGCGCAAGAGTGATGGTTGCTTCGTCCGTCAACTTTCTCTTGGGTCTATGTGATTTGATGGCTCATTGGTCTTTATTCTTGAGGTGGTAGGACTGTTGGATGTCCCACGCTTTCGGCGAAAGGAGGTAGTAGATTACAATTTTCTCCATTCTTACAGCGGAGGAGTGCATGAGCAGTGAAAACACGCAGGCTCAGTGATTACATGGCCCACCTCACACTATCACCGTGCAACACCTAACTCTTTACATAGTACTCCCTTCGTTCCTAAATATTACTAGATGATTCCCCGCGTGTTGCCGCGGAACAGCGGTATATCTCTCTGCGCAAAATTATCGATTTCATAGAACTAAAAAAAATAATCTATAACCGCATGACAAATGTGGTAGCCAAACTAAATAAACTCCCATCATCATTTAGATCATCCCGTAAGGAAAAAAGATCAGCCAACTCCTCTTGCATAATGGGATTATATTTTCTTTTTGACATGTTAATGGGACTTAAAGCTCACTTACATGCATGCTACGGTGCATGCTTGCATGCAGACATGTTGATGTGATTTAAAACCCACTCACATGCATGTGCCACGGTATTTCTGCATGCTTGCATGTGGCTTAGTGTGGAGCCTCTCAACGTCTAGATCAGACGGCTATTATGACTGATTTACTTCATCTAACGGCTCGTCAATTTTGATGATGTGGCTCAAGGAGAGGATAGAGAATTCCTAGTAGTGGGGCTAGCTATTACTAGTAGATAAATCTTTGTAGAGATTCCACTAGGTGAACTACATACGGAACAAAATGAATGAATCTACACTTAAAATGCATCTATATACATCCGCATGTGGTTAATGGTGAAATCTCTACAAAGACTTATATTTAGGAGCGGAGGAAGTACTAGTATAGTACTAATGCGTCTTGTAATTTATCAGCGAGATAAATTTGTACAATGCTATGAAGCTTCCAGCTTCTGTTACATGTATCTTGCGTCCAAGGTTGCCCATTGCAACATTTCATCAAATACAAAGGAGACTAACATGCATGCTATTGCATCTCAATGATTGACAGATCATAGCAAATATGTACTCCCTCCATTCCAAAATAAGTGTCTCAACTTTGTGCAAACTTTAGTACAAAGTTGTACTACTACTAAAGTTGAAACTTATTTTGGAGCAGAGGCAGCTAAAGAAAAAATGATCCATGCAGTCCCTAGCCCTTGAACCGTGAACCTGACCAGGCTTCAATTTCTTTGGCAGCGTTCGAGCTTCCTAATAAATGAAGTTTGCAACCTTTTGACCATCGGATCATTTTGTGCAGTTTCACCAAAATCGAGATGAGCATCCACATGGCAAAGAAATTGAAGAAGCGTGATTAGAATAAGATTACTAGGACTAGTTGATGAGACATAAACTCATCACAAATACTGATCGTAGAAGCCGATGAGAGGTATCGGTATGTGCGGGGCAAAGTAGTAGAAATATCCACGAGGAGTGATGTGGGCAGCTGGAGCGATGGTGCAAGCCGGCTGTAAAGGGAGTTGTACACGAGGGGCGTAGCTCAACCTTGAGGAGGGTGGCGGGGCGGCAACTGCCCACGTCGCGGCGGTGAGCAAGGGACGAAGGCAACCTCACGGCTTTGAGAGAGAGAACGGCGGGGACCCCTGATCGGGACGTGCCGATAGTGGGTTTTCGCCATCGGCGGCAGCCACCGCATCTACACTAAGCATCCACCCCTTCCCCAAGCGGGCGTGATCCGCCGGGATGTTAGAGATGTGGCCACGATTGTTTTGTGCGAGAGAGTGTGAAGAGAGAACCCGACAA
Source organism: Aegilops longissima (assembly GCA_021605205.1). Taxonomy (NCBI): domain Eukaryota; kingdom Viridiplantae; phylum Streptophyta; class Magnoliopsida; order Poales; family Poaceae; genus Aegilops; species Aegilops longissima. Next base: position 650,215,873 of record CM038680.1, read on the forward strand.
GCAACCTTGTAGGCTGGCCCGTCGACTATGTATATAGTGGGCGGTTTCCTTTTCTCTCCATATGAACCTATCATATTGCGTCGTGCCACGAAGAAAAAAATTATTTATAAATGGCGTGGCACCTACTACTCGTTCTCCTATAACCTTGCGCTTGGCATCTCCAAAATATTAACCTTGCGATTGGCTCTTAGCCTCTTGGGAAGTCGAGCAATAATGGTAGTGTAGTATATATCATTACGGCTATATGAGACCGAATGAATTGCTGCCGTCCACCACGTGGGCGGTCGAGGCGAGGGAGAGTGCTACTACATACGAACAAAATGAGTGAATGTACACTCTAAAATACATCTATATACATCAGTGTTTGGAGTATGTACTAGTAGTTCATATTGAAATCTACTAAAGGACATATATATTCCAAACAATATGATATAATCTCTATAACCAAGGTAGTAGGGACGAGGAGTAAGCGGAGGGAGTAGTAAATTTTTCTCCTCGTCCTGCGAGCCACCAGCGCATGGGCGAGGGAGGAGCAAGCTTCACCTCATCCTGCGAGCCACCGCGCCCGTGGGCGGGGAGGCAGCATACTAAGCAAGCTTCTCCTCGTTCTGCGAGTTGTGGGACACATCAAAAGTACTCTAGTGTATAGAGCCTTGCCTCTAAGGTAGGCCCCACATGGTTTGCCTCTTTTTAATTTAACATAACGCGTCAAGTCGCAATTTGTTTGTTCACCCGTGGTAGGCGATCCTCCCTCCACCAAGTGGACAACCAGATACGTGCCAAATTACCACGTGGGCTGCCTTTTTAGTACAAAATGAGCTCCACCGTGTACCCTTGGGTGTGGTTGGGAAAGAGGCAGAATGCGTGCGCCGTGCATGCACCTCTTCTCTTCGTGCCGTCCCCCACCTACGTGGGTGTGTGTGAGAGATACAAACCAGCGTTCGTGAGTGTTTTTGTTTTGTGGTGGTGGTGGGGGTGGGTGGGGGTTGATTTAAATGAATTATTTGTGGGAATATGTGTCGATGACATCTCAAACAAAATTTGCATGCAATGTGTGTGAAATGGAGGCCTATCCATATCATACATAGAGGTCGGGCAATCCACGAGAAGAGAGGAGGGTCATAGCTATCGATAGAGTCGAAGAGAGGATCAAGTGGGTGGGTCGAGATCGATGAAGAGCCATCGAAATTGTGTGTGTGTGTGTGTGTGTGTGTGTGTGTGTGTGTGTGTGTGTGTGTGTGTGTGTGTGTGTGTGTGTGTGTGTGCAAGTCAAAGATATAGGGCGGCTGGCCTCTGGAACGTTAGAGGGCACATGTCAAGTTTGTGTGTGGCGGGGAGACATGACTAGGCGCTTGATGTATCGGTGTGTGTGGGGGGGGGGGGGGGGGGGAGGGGTGGCGGAGGCCTAACTATAGAGGTAGAAACGACTTCGTATATGTGTTGAGAAGGAGACCCAACTATGTCTTGAGGAGATCGGTCGACATCCATACATAAGCGAAGGACGGGAAATATGATGGGACGAGAGAGAGAGAGAGAGAGAGAGAGAGGAGGAGAGGAGGGAGAGGGGTAGAGTGCTGGATGGGTGATGGAGTTGCTTCTCGGAGATGTTGGGAGAGCCTACTAGACAAGCGAGGTGGAACTGCAATGTTATCAATAAGAGTGGGGATGTGTTTACGTGTGTGCACATGCGTGATAGATCTGTCGGGACGCATCCATGGATGATGAAGGGAACCATGTGTTTGGTAAGCAAACCTAACTAGATCGGTAGATCAATTGTTGTTTGTCGGAGGAAGGAGAGACACAACTAATGAGGTAGATCGATCGATGTGTGGGTAAAAGCGAGTTATAAGGACCTAGCTGGCTATATGTATAGCGAGAGATCGGTCGGTGTCGTCCATTTGTTAGAGGCAAATAAGGCCCAGTGAGGCGGATGAGCAGAGAGAATGGAGCTAGGAGGTGGTGCGAGAGGCCCAACTACTAGCTAGGGGAGGAGTGTGCGGTTGTGAGATCGATGAAAAGAGGCGAGAGTTTACGTGTGTCGACCATATGAGAGACACGAGGCAAGGACACATAAAGGAGGAGATTGAAGCTGTGTGTGTATGCTGTAGGTAGGCATCATTGGAGAGGTTTATCGATCGGTGTGTGTCGGAAAGGAGTTGTGGAGACTCGGGAGAGCGACCTAAAGAAAAAAATGAATGTGCCGGTGGATAGAATGCCGAGGGAGGGGAGGCGAGGAGGCGTGTGCATGCGAGAGAAAGTTAGTGGTAGCTACAAAGGTTAGAGGATTGTGTGGGTGTAAGAGACTAACAAAGATCATAATTTGATATGAAAGCAGTTCATATATTTGAATAGGAGATCATAGTGTTTTAAACATTGCATGCATGAATATAGCGGTGATACACGTGTTGTGCACATGTTATACCATAATGTGATAATGCATGGCATTTGCAACTCACAGCTAAATGCGAACAATCTAAACCATACTATACATCAAACAATCTCACATTTTATTTGAATTTGTGATAATGTGTGGCTTTTGCAGCTTACAACTAAATATTGAGCAATATAAACAATACTATATATCGAACATTCTCACATTTTATTTGAATTTGTGGTAATGTGTGGTGTTTGCAACTCACATCTAAATACTGTTAGGCGTAGGGGGCGGGACAACATACATAATGTGATAAACACATTATACATATGAGACATGGTTTAGATTATGAAGATCTAGCTAGAGCTAGAAATGTAATGTGGTCTGAAATCAAAATAAAGTGGATTCAAAAAATCTAGTTCGAGTTCATATAGTACACATAGTTCATATGTAACTCGAGACTAATCATGTGGTGTCTTTGTGAAGATAATACACAAGCGATGGTTTAACTTGACAATAATGATGATTGTAGATCTTATTAAAATAGAAAGCGAATTCAAATGCTTTGACTTCACAACAATCATTACTGTAGATCTTATTCAAATTTAGTTCATATTGAGCGGTAGTATATCGTTTGGAATGCACTAAAGCGTTCATTTGAGTAGTAGGTTGCATGCATTATACACGTAGCGAAATATTTTAATTGAACATAACATGAATTCAAAGTTTTGAATGACATTTGTAGTCGCATTGATTTGGTACAGTTACCGTTAGGCTTGTCTAGAAATTTCAACCAGCGCCTTGTTAGCCGAAATATTTAAGATATATCTTTGTCTCGTTGTGCTCGACAACTCCTCCATCTCAACCCGCGCCTTGCTATTCCGAAATTACAACGGCGAAAACTCCCACCTCTGTGAAATCGACACACGAAATGCCGTGGTACCCTGAACCGAAAGAACCGCCTCAAATCGGTGGGGGTACTTTCGTAACTTACCCACATTTTGGACAAGCGCGTCTCTAAGCCATGGTTCCCCACGCCATCCCATCCACCCACCCATTTGTACACGAGGCCGCGAAAACCATGATGAAACCCCACACTGCTCCGTCCGCCACCCAGCGGAGCCTCTTCCCCGAGATGTCGTCCACAGCAACACCTCGGCGTCCCTCATCCACCGTGCGGATGAGGATCCGTCGTCGATCTCATCGTCCGCGGTTCAGCCACCCGTCCTCCACCTCCAAGGAGCTGCCCGATGTTCCCCTCGTCTTTCTCGCCACCTCCATTCCCACACGCCGTCTTCACCTGCACCACGGAAGAGCATCATCATCACCATTTCCTCGGATGAAGCTGCGGCCTAATCGCCGCCACCAAGAGGTTGTACACTAATCGCGCATTTTCTTCTTGATTCGATCTCACGGTGCTACCGACGCTCGGTCCCGAGCCGACACGGTGCGGCTCCATCCACGGCGGCGTCGCCGGCCACTTCCTCCATGGCGTCGCTCCCTCAGCGGCGACGTCCACATCAGTAGGAGCTGCTGCTGCTTTAGCTCTCGCTCGCGCTGCTGCTCTGCTCTTGCTCTCGGTCCCCTGCCTGGTCTTCTCTTGCTATTGCTCTTGCTCGCGCTACTGCTCTCGCTCTTGCTCTTGCTTGCGATGCTGCTCCGATTTGGCTACACTTCAGTCGAATGAATCGACTTTTGGGTCAGTCGATTTTCAAGGGGTGGGCTCGCCGGGGTGAAGGAAGAACCAGCCGCAGCGGGAGGGGGCTCCCAGTACCCACTATCTATCTTAGGGTTCGGGATGGGGCGGTGGTGGCCGGTGGCGGGCGTTGGCGGGGAGGTGGCGTGGGGATCGCGGAGAAAAAGCTTCGGCACATGGGAGCCTTGAGGATGGCAGGCGGCGGACGCGGTGGGGAGTGTTTTGGCGGGCGGGGCGGCGCACCGCCGCCATGCATGGCGGCGAGGCTGCTGTTTGGCGGTGGTGGCTGGCGGCTCGAGGGGTGGAGGTTGAAGATGAACCGCAGGCCCTTGATTTCGTATCCAACGGCTGCAAAATCGGCTGACCAGAGATGAAAAAGTCAGTCGACCGACGTGTAGCCTCACCTTGCTAGTGCGTTCAATTTCGACAGCAAAATTCAGTTTCGACAGTGAGGTTCCGTTTCGACAGTTAAGTTCAGTTTCAACAATTAAGTTCAGTTTTGACAGTTAAGTTCAGAGATGAGCGGCTGATGTATTTTACATCTAGCACTTTGTGGTTACGTATTTTACGTCCTGTATTGGAAATGCTATTAGAATTCCACTCAGGTTAACATTGTTCGTTGTCTCTCTTGTCCCGCTTCAGCCTCGGCGTCGTACAACTCACGGAGCTGCTCCAGCGAGCGAAACCCTCCATCACAGCAGGCGTACCTCGGGCTCCATCTCCACCGCCTAAGATCTTCTTCCCTCCTCCAACAACAAAGTCAGCGGAGCATCCTCACCGCCAACCCAATCCTGCTGAGATCGACATGGCTTCGCCAAAGAGGTTGTACACTTGTTGCATCTCTTTTTACTCTACATGTTATATATATTGTCCACTGAGCACAGGATTTGTTCCTTTAGTGTCTCCTTGAAAGAAAAAACGTAGGAATTTTAATTTTCACTTGTCCTCCTTTTCAAATTCCTATTCATGAAGCACAAGACTAAGAGATAGTAGCATAATAGCATTATAACCGTACATTTTCTTGTGGTTTGACTTAATCTCACCATGCTTCTTTGCATCTTGTGATCTTCAATTGTTGTGAATCAAACACCCAGTTGGCGAAATTGTTTTAAATTCTCTGTTTTGCGTGCATTCCTATCCTATTCTGTCTATTTCCTATCCTGCATTGTTGGAATCCTCCAATTCAAGCGAGCCCTTACAGAATTACTTCTCTTACGAGATAGTTGTCAAAGAAAATCTTGCGTGGTTTGTCCGCTCCTGCTGCGCCGTCTTCCACCCCAGCTCAGCTGCTCCAACGACAAAAGGGTCCAGCACAGCGAGGACCCGGCCTCGAGACTGTCTTTCGCCGCCTCGGATCTTCTTCCCGCTCTTGGCAGCCATGAAAACTGCATTACCATCATCAACCGAGCAGATGACCTCGAGGACTACGGGTCCGCAAGAGAGTCGCACTCTTCGTGTCGCTTCGTTATGCATCGCAATATTACATGCTACTTTATCGTCTGTTCACCGATTAGACTACGAGTCAGCTCCAAACTAATGGTCAAACTTGAGTTTTAAATGGTTGTGGGGTACATATCGGGCCGCTATCAATAGTATCTATCTACTATCTGGTTAATCTCCGGTGTCTACTATGAGTTTCATGTTGGGTGTGAAACAAGCAGTAAAAAGCCATTATCTGTATTTATTAAGCTGAAGCCATTATCTGCTGCTATTATTGGTTTGGGTCTATCCACGAGTTGCTACCATCACTCTGGATTTCTGCATGCACTCCTTACATAATCTCACTATGTTTTATTCCTATGCATGGCAGTTATTGTAAACAATGGGCCTGAACATGTAGAGCAAAAGAGCGAGCCTTGTGTGGCAATATAATTTCATGCAGACGTCGCTCCATGGTAGGCGCAAAGGCAGCCCCCCCTCCACGCATTGGATTGTAATCGAGAGGAAGATATCTGTTACGAGGGGATTGGAAGGAGAAGATAACTCCTATTTACCCCAGAGGTCTTCGCTCTAACTTGGCATGTTTATGTTGGTTATATCATGCATATGGTGTCTTGCATTGCTTACTTTACATCAAATATGTCATCTGCTTAGTTTAGACATCCTTTGTGCGAATGCCATCTGTTTAGTTTATTCATCATTTATGTGAATTATGCAGCATACCTTGTTTAGCCAGGCATCATATATGTGAATTTTGCAATGCCATCCTTCTTAGCAGTCATCTTATATATAAATTATATCAGGCCATCCTTTTTTTCGTTACATATTACATTTGTCAACAATGTAGTACATTCAAGCTGCTCTTCGTGTGCATCAGCCATTTGACACGGTGATGGCAAATTCTGGAGTGAAAACAAGGTCTTCTGAGCGAGACTATGCTATCGACGAAGCGCATATCTCGCTGGTTACGGATAGCTCCTCGGAGGAGGATTGAGAGACAGATGACCAGTCCTATTCCCCGAGGTGTATGCTCTAACTTGGCGGGGTTATGTTGCTCATATCGTGCGTATGGTGTCTCACATTGCTATGCCATTTGATTAGTTTAGACATGCTTTGTGTGAATGCCACATTTAGGTGTCTAATTACCATATATGTGAATTATGCATTGTCATCTTGTTGCAAGACATTATATATGTGAATTATACAATGCTATCTTGTTGCAAAGGCATTATATATGTGAATTATGCAATGCCATGCTGTTTAGCCAATCATCATGTATGTGAATTATATCATGCTATCATTTTTTGTATTCGTGTTCCATTTATGCGACAACGTTTGTATATTCAACTACTCTTCACATGCATCAGCCATTTGAAGCGGTGATGGAAGTATCTGGAGTGAAAACAAGGTATTGAGCGAGACAATGCTACTGCTTGAAGCGGACATCTTGCTTGCTCTGAGAGGCTCCTCGGAGGAGGATTAGGAGGCGATGACCAGTCCTATTTCCCCACGAGGTCTATGCTCAAACTTGGCGGGGTTATATTACCCATGTCATGCATGTTGTCTTGCATTGCTTAGTTTTTACATCATATATAGATTGACATCTGCTTGCTTGCTTACTATATAAATCATATATTTGAATTATATCATGCCATCATGTTTACATAGTACATACACATCATCTATCTGAATTATGGCATGGCAACCCATTTAATAAAGACATCATATAGTTATATCATCTCATCCGGTTTAGTGTTTACAATCATCATATTTAGAATTATGGCATTCTATCCATGAATGTATGTGAATTATGGCATGCCAACTTATTTAATAAACACATTATATAGTTATGTCATGTCATCCTGTTTACATAGTCTCATATTTTGAACTATGTCTTTCCATCTTTTTAGTTAGCCATCATAATGTGAAATTGTGTCATGCTATCTGTTTAGTTAGCCATCATATATGTGAAATTGTGTCATGCTATCCTGTTTGGTTAGACAACATAAATATGAATTATTTCATGCCCTCTTTTATTCCCCACTATCCATTGCACTGTCTATCATACAATGTCTATACTTTCAATTACTTTTCTTGTTTATCAGCCATTTGAATTGGAGGCGTGATGGCGGTATCTAAGGGAGTAACAACACGGTCTTGAGAAAAGATAGTGCTACCAGTTGATGCAGATAGAACCATGGTTGTACTTGCCCAAGGACCAGATCCACCACACATAACCCAGACTCTCATGATTGTACCCCTACCCGGTTAGGCGAGAGAACCAGCTACACCTTCTAACCCCAACGGCGGATAGTAACCCAGTTCGAGTTGACACAGCACCGTCTCCACCACAGAGCACCCAAACATGGCGGTTAGTAAAGGGAACTGCGGTGCCCAAAGCACGAGGACCACCACTCGAATCCCAACTCAACGCTTAAAGGAGAAGAAGATTTGTTCTCGGGTCGAGGTTACGTAGCTATGGTTCATACTCCTTTGCTCTTGCATTCTTGTATTTACTCATACCAACTATTTTCAAATTTGAAGGATGGAATTGAAACTCCAATGGTGCAACGGTATGTTTTAAACCTGTTTCTTTAAGCTGGTTTGTTGTTGTAACCTGCTCTATGTTGATTTCAGTTTCAATTGAATAAACAGTTATGTTCTCATGTCATGCACATTACAAGTGTTGTTATTGCTCTATAGTTACCCACACTTATATTCTGTCTATTACCTTTGTCTTGAACAAATATTATTTGAGCTGTGTCTCTATCTTGATTTGGCAACAAAAACTAGAATGATATAGACCATAAAGTGACCATGGTACATAGATATATGTTTGTTTCATGTTGTTATCCTGTCCACTTTACTCTTGAACTCATTTACCAAAATGAGTTTCATATACAACATAGTAAACATGTGATGTATGCCTTGTTTCTCTTTTAGAATGCGGACAAAATATTGGAGAACGATCTGCGTTATCAATGGTAAAGGAAATAATCTGAGATAAGGTTCAAGATAGTGAGACATCCTGTTGGTCTCCAAGAAAGTTGATAAAAACTATCTTGGCGACGGTGAGGAACCCAAAAGTCTGTCTTGATGTAGTGTTCGATTCTTGGCCACTCTGCTTGGCACAAGCTCTTGAACTTCATTGCTGAATCAGTTCATCTTCTTGAGTCTCAACTTCAAGTTGAAAGACATCGATCGAGATGTCTTTGCGACGACGAAGCTGAAGGGTGAGGAAGTCCTGCGGAATTCATATGCATATTTTACGGTGCAACAACAAGCGCTGGAGGATTTAAGAGCCAAACAAGAGAAAGTTAATAAGCTTGCTAAGCATCTTGCCAACATTATGGGTACCGGGATATTGTTTCTTGAGATCTTGAAGTGGTTTTAGTTCGGATTTGTTTTGCTGCGGTGTTTATTTGCGCTGGTCACCAACTTTGACAACGGTGTATATGATATCTTGCTTTGTTCCCTATATTTGCCTTTGGTGGCGAACTTTGATGCCAGTGGATGTAATATGTAACAACAGCCGTGATAGCCTAGCATAAGTTGCTTGCTTATTTATTTCCTTGTTGTCTTGTTTATTTGTTTGCTTGTAGCGATGCAGTTCTTTTTAAAACTAGGCCACAATAACCATGGGCTAATATTCTTTGTAGTGACCTTTGGGCCTCCTACGAGCCGTAGAAACAATGGGCCTTCTACGGGCCGTAAAGCGATGAACCTTCTATGGGCCGTAGAAACAATGGGCCTTCTACGGGCCGTAGAAACAATGGGCCTTCTATGGGCGTATCATCAATGGGCCTTATCTGGGCGTATGACCATAACGACCCATCGTTAATAGGCCGTGTTGATGGCGCTATAAGCATTAGCGTGATTAACGGACCACAAGCGTGCCGATGTAACCACGGGCTGAATTTGGCCCAAGTAGAAAATAGCGATGCGGGCGTAAGTAAGCGAATCTTTGAAATGAACCCAGAATAAATGGGCTCGAGATGGCGAAAGATAACATTCTTTGAAGCGGTCCAAGCTGAATAACGGGCCCTTAATGGGTATAAAGTGATATCTTTGTTCATTACGGGCGGTTTCACCACAGAGCCGTTAATGGGTGTAAGTGATACCTTTGTTCATTGCGGGCGATTTCACCACGGGCGTTAATAGGCCAAGTTACATAGGGCCTCATATGGGCGAAAGACATCATGGGCCATACATGGGCGAAAGTAAGCAATTTGGAATCATATTGGATGGCCGGATGGCGCTCTTGGGCCTAATTCGGATAGGGCGTAACGGGCCTTGGGTTGCGGGCGTAAATGGGCTATATCTGAACATGCCATTAACGAGCTTTCCATGGGCGGCCCGCCACCTTTGACCAACTCAAGCGGGCGGCCTTTTCACGAGAATGGGCCTCTGTTGGGTGCGTGCCGCGTGTCGGCGTATCATAGGCGTATACATCCAATGAGTGGATGACATCTGTCCCAGCGATGAGTCGACACGTGTTTCCTCCGACCAATGATGATTTTACCGTGGAAAATCCCCATTGGTCGGGGCTGATAACAGGTTATCGGATCTAAAATCCGACCGATAAGCTTAACGGAGTTACATTACGGTGGATGCCGCGTGTGGGTCACCCTTGGCGAACACTTACGTGACGCGCGATTTATCGTCATGGAAGTGGACACTTCCGTGATGATAATTTTGGTAATGTCATGGAACACTTCTCTGACGACACGGTATGACTATCTTGATTACATCATAAATTTGTCATGGATGTACATGCATGACAAAAAGCGCGACCTCTTGTGACAAACACGTATCATCACGGAAGTGTATTTTTTTGTAGTGAGCAGTGTCACTAGTATGCCTCTACTTGACTAGCTCGTTAATCAAAGATGGTTATGTTTCCTAGCCATAGACAAAGAGTTGTCATTTGATTAGCGGGATCACATCATTAGGAGAATGATGTGATTGACTTGACCCATACATTAGCTTAGCACTTGATCGTTTAGTATGTTGTTATTGCTTTCTTCATGACTTATACATGTTCCTATGACTATGAGATTATGCAACTCCCATTTACGGAGGAACACTTTGTGTGCTACCAAGCGTCTGGCAATAAGCTGGGTGATTATAAAGGTGCTCTGCGGTGTCTCGAAGGTACTTGTTGGGTTGGTGTATTTGAGATTAGGATTTGTCACTCCGATTGTGGGAGAGGTATCTCTGGGCCCCTTTCGGTAATGCACATCACTTAAGCCTTGCAAGCATTGCAACTAATGAGTGATCGTCTCCAGCGTATCTATAATTTTGATTGCTCCATGCTACTTTATCTACTGTTTTGGACTATATTGGGCTTTATTTTCCACTTTTATATTATTTTTGGGACTAACCTATTAGGAGGCCCAACCCGAATTGCTGTTTTTTGCCTATTTGGTGTTTGAAGAAGCGGAATATCAAACGAGTCCAAGCGGAATGAAACCTTGGAAGCGTTATTTTCTCACGAGCGTGATCCGGAGACTTGGACCCTACTCCAAGGAACAAAGAGGTGGTCACGAGGTGGGGGCGGCCCCCTAGGCGCCCCTTGCCTCGTGGCCTCCTGTTGCTCCACCGACGTACTCCTTCCTCCTATATATACCTCATTGCCCCAAGCGATCAGAGCAGGGCCAAAACCTAATTCCTTTGCCGCAACTTCACTGTATCCACGAGATCCCATCTTGGGGCTGTTAGGAGCTCCATGGGAGGGCATCCACCACGGAGGGCTTCAACATCATCACCAAAGCCTCTCCGATGAAGTGTGAGTAGTTTACTTCAGACCTACGGGTCCATAGCTAGTAGCTAGATGGCTTCATCTCTCTTTTTGGATCTCAATACAATGTTCTCCCCCTCTCTCGTGGAGATCTATTCGATGTAATCTTCTTTTTGCGGTGTGTTTGTTGAGATCGATGAATTGTGGGTTTATGATCCAGCTTATCTATGAATAATATTTGAATCTTCTCTGAATTCTTTTATGTATGATTGAGTTATCCTTGCAAGTCTCTTCGAATTATCCGTTTGGTTTGGCCAACTAGATTGGTAGTTCTTGCAATGGGAGAAGTGCTTAGCTTTGGGTTCAATCTTGCGGTGTCCTTACCAAGTGACAGAAAGGGTTGCAAGGCACGTATTGTATTGTTGCCATCGAGGATAAACAGATGGGATTTTTATCATATTGCATGAATTTATCCCTCTACATCATGTCATCTTGCTTAAGGCGTTACTCTGTTTTTAACTTAATACTCTAGATGCATGCTGGATAGCGGTCGATGAGTGGAGTAATAGTAGTAGATCTTGAGAATCGTTTGGTCTACTTGTCACAGACGTGATGCCTATATACATGATCATACCTAGATATACTCATAATTATGCTCAATTCATCGGTTTCTCAACAGTAATTCGTTCACCCACCGTAGAATATCTATGCTCTTGAGAAAGCCACTAGTGAAACCTATGGCCCCGGGTCTATTCTCATCATATCAATCTCCATCACTTTAATACTAGCTTTGTTTTTTACTTTGCCTTTTACTTTTCACTTTGCATCTCTATACCAAAAATACCAAAATATTATCTATCATCTCTATCAGATCTCACTCTAGTAAGTGATCGTGAAGGATTGACAACCCCTAATCGCGTTGGTTGCGAGGAGCTATCGTTTTGTGCGATCACGAGGGACTTGTCGTGGCCTCCTCTTGGATTGATACCTTGGTTCTCAAAAACTAACGAAAATACTTACACTACTTTGTTGCATCATCCTCTCCTCTTGAAATCAACGCGATGCTCAAGAGGTAGCAATGAGTTAGTTGCGGTTGATGTATTCGGAATGAGTAAAGAGACTTCTTGGTAGCGAGATTGAACTAGGTATTGAGATACCGGCGATCGAATAAAGATACCGATGACAAAGGGAACAGCGTATGTTGTTATGCGGTTTGACCGATAAAGATATTAAGTAGAATATGTAGGAGCCAATATGAGCATCCAGGTTCCGCTATTGGTTATTGACTAGAGGCGTGCTCGGTCATGTCTACATAGTTCTCGAACCCGTAAGGTCCTTGCAACAAAGTTCGATGGCGGTTATATTATGAGTTTATGTGTTTTGATGTACGAAGGTAGTTTGGAGTCCCGGATGTGATCACGGACATGACAAGGAGTCTCGAAATGGTCGAGGCGTAATGGTTCAGGAGGTTTAGGACATTTATCGAGATGCAAGGGTTCTGGAACCCCGGGAAGTTATTGGGCCTTATGGGCCTTAGTGGAAAGGCGAGAGGGAGGCCAGGAGGTGGCGCGCGGCCCCCCTTGCCCCAATCCGAATTGGGAAAGGGAAGGGGGCGGCGTCCCCCCTTCTCCTTCCTTCTCTCCACCTCCTCCTTCCCCCTTCTCCTACTTGGAATAGGAAAGGGGGGCCAAACCTACTTGGAGTAGGATTGCCCCCCCTTGGGCGTGCCTCTCCCCTTGGCCGGCCCTCTCCTCCCCCCCTTTATATACGGAGGAGATGGGCACCCCATAGACAATAATTGATCTCTTGGATCTTTTAGCCATGTGCGGTGCCCCTCTCCACCATAGTCCACCTCGATAATATAGTAGCGGTGCTTAGGCGAAGCCCTGCATCGGTAGAACATCATCATCGTCACCATGCCGTCGTGCTGACGGAACTCTCCCTCAAAGCTCGGCTGGATCGGAGTTCGAGCGACGTCATCGAGTTGAACGTGTGCAGAACTTGGAGGTGCCGTGCGTTCGGTACTTGATCGGTCGGATCGTGAAGACATACGACTACATCAACTGCGTTGTGCTAACGCTTCCTCTTTCGGTCTACGAGGGTACGTAGACACACTCGCCCCTCTCGTTACTATGCATCACCATGATCTTGCGTGTGCGTAGGAATTTTTTTGAAATTACTACGTTCCCCAACATTACACGCGCGCTCCTCCTCCTCCGCCGCTTGCCTCGCCTCGCCTTGTTACGACGTGCGGCGCCGCCTGCTGCGGAGTTCTTGAGGAATGAGCGAGCGATGCTTATTTTGGCTTATTGCTACTGAAACGGAAAAGTTTACGGGACACGGTTTAAGCGTTGGCGAGCGAGGACTACCTTGTGGCTCACAACAATGAACGTGTTCTGGGTTGGTTGTGTGTCTCCCACGGTAACGATTGCTCCTGAACACGAGAATGCGTTTAGGGAGGCAACCACCATTTTTGTGGGAGCCGTTCTTGTTGGGGAACGTAGTAATTTCAAAAATTTTCCTACGATCACGCAAGACCATGGTGATGGCATAACAGCGAGAGGAGAGTGTCGTCCACGTACCCTCGTGAACCGGCGGGCGTTATAACAGCGGTTGATGTAGTCGTGCGTCTTCACGATCCGACCGATCAAGCACCGAGCGTCACGGCACCTCGAGTTACGCACGCGTTCAGCTTCGATGGCGATCCCGGACTCGATCCAGCAAAGTGTCGAGGATGAGTTCCGTCAACCGCACGGCGTGGTGGCGATGTTGATGCTCCACCGGCGGGCTTCGCCTAAGCTCATGACGATATGACTTCTCCGGCGCGGGGCTTCGCCTAAGCTCATGACGATATGACGAAGTGGAATATGGTGGAAGGGCACCGCCTGCAGCTAAGGAAAGATCCGTAGATCAACTTGTGTCCCATGGGGTGCCCCCTGCCCAATATATAAAGGAGCCAAGGGAAGTGCGGCCAGCCTTGGGAGGCGCTGGAGAATCTACTCCCACGGGAGTAGGACTCCCCTGTCCTAGTTGGAGTAGGATTGGGGAGGGGAAGAGGAAGAGGCGCCGCCCCCTCTCCTGTCCTATTCGGACTAGAGGGGAGGGCGCGCAGCCCACCTGGCGGCCCTTCCTCTTCTCCTTGTGGCCCATGAAGGCCCATATACCCCGGGGTTCAGTAACCCCGGTGTTCGATAACTTCTGTTTTCCTCGGAACCCTTCGAAGTCAAACATAGGCTTCAATATATCAATCTTTATGTCTCGACCATTTGAGACTCCTCGTCATGTCCGTGATCACATCCGGGACTCGAACAACCTTGGTGCATCAATACTTATAAACTCATAATGAGCTGTCATCGAAGCGTTAGCGTGCGGACCCTACGGGTTCGAGAACTATGTAGACATGACCTAGAACCATTCTCGGTCAATAACCAATAGCGGGACCTGGATGCCCATATTGGTTCCTACATATTCTCGAAGATCTTTATCGGTCAAACCGCATAACGACATCGTTGTTCCTTTGTCATCGGTATGTTACTTACAGAGATTCGATCGTCGGTATCAATACCTAGTTCAATCTCGTTACGGTAAGTCTCTTTACTCGTTCCGTAATACATCATCTCACAACTAACTCATTAGTTGTAATGCTTGCAAGGCTTAAGTGATGTGTATTACCGAGAAGGCCTAGAGATACCTCTCAGACAATCGGAGTGACAAAACCTAATCTCGAAATCGCCAACCCAACAAGTACCTTTGGAGACACTGTAGTACTCCTTTATAATCACCCGATTCGTTGTGACGTTTGGTAGTACCAAAGTGTTCCTCCGGTAGCAGGAGTTGCATAATCTCATAGTTATAGGAACATGTATGGGTCATGAAGAAAGCATTAACATACTAAGCGATCAAGTGTTAAGCTAACGGAATGGGTCATGTCAATCAGATCATTCAACTAATGATGTGACCTTGTTAATCAAATAACAACTCCTTGTTCATGGTTAGGAAACATAACCATCTTTGATTAACAAGCTAGTTAAATAGAGGCATACTAGTGACATCTTGTTTGTCTATATATTCACACATGTATTATGTTTCCGGTTAATACAATTCTAGCATGAATAATAAACATTTATCATGGTATAAGGAAATAAATAATAACTTTATTATTGCCTCTAGGGCATATTTCCTTGATCTCCCACTTGCACTAGAGTCAATAATCTAGATTACAAAGTAATGATCCTAACACCCATGGAGTCTTGGTGCTGATCATGTTTTGCTCGTGGAAGAGGCTTAGTCAGCAGTGCGCAACATTCAGATCCGTATGTATTTTACAAATCTCTATGTCTCCCACTTGGACTTGGTCCCGAATGGAATTAGGCGTCTCTTGATATGCTTGGTCCTCTTGTGAAATCTGGATTCCTTTGCCAAGGCAATTGCACCGATATTGTCACGGAAGATCTTCATCGGTCCCGATGCACTAGGTATGACACCTAGATCGAAATGAACTCTTTCATCCAGACTCCTTCATTTCTGCTTACGAAGCAGCTATGTACTCTGCTTCACATGTAGATCCCGCCACGGCGCTTTGTTTAGAGCTGCACCAAGCGAGCAGCTCCACCGTTTAATAAAAACACGTATCC
The DNA here is from genome assembly GCA_021605205.1 of Aegilops longissima. Taxonomy (NCBI): domain Eukaryota; kingdom Viridiplantae; phylum Streptophyta; class Magnoliopsida; order Poales; family Poaceae; genus Aegilops; species Aegilops longissima. Next base: position 650,231,757 of record CM038680.1, read on the forward strand.
GGTTTGCGATTTAGAATCGTCCGGATCAGTGTCAAAACTTACATCGGCGTAACCATTTACGACTAGCTCTTTGTCACCTCCATATCGAGAAACATATCCTTAGTCCTTTTCGGTATTTCGGGATGTTTTTGACGCTGTCGATGATCCACTCTGGATTACTTTGGTACCTTCCTGCCAAGCTTACAGCTAAGCATCGTTAGGTCTGGTACACAGCATTGCATACATGATAGAGCCTATGGCTGAAGCATAGGGAACATCTTTCATTTTCTCTCTATCTTCTGCTGTGGTGGGGCATTGAGTCGACTCAATCTTACACCTTATGTCTGGTAAAAACCTTTCTTTGCACTGATCCATTTTGAACTTTTTCAAAACTTTATCAAGGTATGTGCTTTGTGAAAGTCAATTAAGCGTCTTGATCTATCTCTATAGATCTTGATGCCCAATATATAAGCAACTTCACGAGGTCTTTCATTGAAAAACTTTTATTCAAGTATCCTTTTATGCTATCCAGAAATTCTATATCATTTCCAATCAATAATATATCGTCCACATATAATATCGAAATGCTCTGAGCTCCCACTCACTTTCTTGTAAATCTGAGGCTTCTCCAAAAGTCTGTATAAACCCATATCTTTGATCACACTATCAAGCGTTTATTCAACTCGAGAGGCTTGCAGGACCATAAATTGATCGTTGGAGCTTGCACACTTTGTTAGTACCCTTTGGATCGACAAAACCTTCTGGTTGCATCATATACAACTCTTCTTCTAGAAATCCATTCAAGAATGCAGTTTTACATCCATTTGCCAAATTTCATAATCATAAAATGCGGCAATTGCTAACATGATTCGGACAGACTTAAGCATCGCTTCTGGTGAGAAAGTCTCATCGTAGTCAACCCCTTGAACTTGTCGAAAACCTTTACGCAACAAGTCGAGCTTTGTGAACAGTTATATTACCATCAGCGTGAGTCTTCTTCTTAAAGATCCATTTATTTTCAATGGCTTGCCGATCATCGAACAAGTCAACCAAAATCCATACTTTGTTCTCATACATGGATCCCATCTCAGATTTCATGGCTTCCAGCCATTTTGCGAATCTGGGCTCACCATCGCTTCTTCATAGTTTGTAGGTTCGCCATGGTCAAGTAACATGACTTCGAATAGGATTACCATACCACTCAGTGCGTATTTTACTCTGGTTGACCTCGAGGTTCATAGTAACTTGATCTGAAGCTTCATGATCATCATCATTAGTTTCTTCACTAATTGGTGTAGTTGTCACGGGAACCATTTCTTGTGATGAACTACTTTCCAATAAGGGAGCGAATCTGATTATCTCATCAAGTTCTACTTTCCTCCCTCTCACTTCTTTCGAGAAAACTCCTTCTCTAGAAAGGATCCGAATTAACAGCGAAAATCTTGCCTTGGATCTGTGATAGAAGGTGTACCCAACATCTCCTTTGGGTATCCTATGAAGACACATTTTCCGATTTGGGTTCGAGCTTATCGGTTGAAGTTTCTTTACATAAGCATCGCAGCCCCAAACTTTAAGCGACAACTTTGGTTTCTTGCCAAACCACAGTTCATAAGGCGTCGTCTCAGCAGTTTTGGCGGTGTCCTATTTAAAGTGAATCGGCCGTCTCTAAAGCATAACCCCAAAGCGATAGCGGTAAATCGAAATAGACATCATAGATCGCACCATATCTAGTAAAAATACGATTCTGACGTTCGGACACACCATTTCTCTGTGGTGTTCGGGTGGCGTGAGTTCTTGAAACTATTCCACATTGTTTCAAATGTAAACCAAACTCGTAACTCAAATATTCTCCTCCACGATCAGATCGTAGAAACTTTATTTTCTTATTACGATGATTTTCCACTTCACTCTGAAATTCTTTGAACTTTTCAAATGTTTCAGATTTGTGTTTCATTAAGTAGATATACCCATATCTGCTCAAATCATCTGTGAAGGTGAGAAAATACTTGATACCCGCGCGTGCCTCAATATTCATTGGACCACAAACATCGGTATGTATGATTTCCAACAAATCAGTTGCTCGCTCCATAGTTCGGAGAAGCGGCGTTTTGGTCATCTTGCCCATGAGGCACGGTTACAAAGTACCAAGTGATTCATAATCAAGTGATTCGAAGCCCATCGGTATGGAGTTTCTTCATGCGTTTTACACCGATATGACCTAAGCGGCGGTGCCACAAATAAGTTGCACTATCATTATCAACTCTGCATCTTTTGGCTTCAACATTATGAATATGTGTATCACTCTTGTCGAGATTCAACAAGAATAGACCATTCTTCAAGGGTGCATGACCATAAAGATATTACTCATATAAATAGAACAACCATTATTCTCTGATTTAAATGAATAACCGTCTACGCATTAAACAAGATCCAGATATAATGTTCATGCTCAGCGGCACCAAATAACAATTATTTAGGTCTAAAACTAATCCGAAGGTAGATGTAGAGGTAGCGTGCCGACCGCGATCACATCGACTTTGGAACCATTTCAACAGCGCGTCGTCACCTCGTCCTTTGCCAATCTTAGCAATCCGTAGTTCTGTTTGAGTTGCAAATATTAGCAGAACCGATATCAAATACCAGTACTCTGCGGTATTAGTAAGGTACACATCAATAACATGTATATCACATATACCTTTGATCACCTTTCCATCCTTCTTATCCGCCAAATACTTGGGGCAGTTCCGCTTCGATGTCGGTTTGCTTGCGGTAAAACACTCGATTTCAGGCTTAGGTCCAGACTTGGGTTTCTTCTCTGAGCAGCAACTTGCTTGCTGTTCTTTTTGAAGTTCCTTCTTCTTCCCTTTGCCCTTTTCTTGAAACTAGTGGTCTTGTTGACCATCAACACTTGATGCTCTTTCTTGATTTCTACCTCCATGACTTTTAGCATTGCGAAGAGCTCGAGAATTGTCTTAGTCATCCCTTGCATATTATAGTTCATCACGAAGCTCTTGTAGCTTGGTGGCGATGATTGGAGAATTACATCAATGACACTATCATCCGGAAGATTAACTCCCAGCTGAATTAAGTGATTGTTATACCCAGACATTTTGAGTATGTGCTCCTTGTGAACTATTCTCCTCCATCTTGCAGCTATAGAACTTATTGGAGACTTCATATCTCTCAATCCGGGCATTTGCTTGAAATATTAACTTCAACTCTGGAACATCTCATATTCTCCATGGCGTTCAAAGCGTCGTTGAAGACCAGTTCTAAGCCGTAAAGCATGGCACCTTGAACTATAGAGTAGTCATCAGCTCTGCTTTGCGGGGCGTTCACAACCACGGCTCGGCATCTGCTGCAGAACTGTCACCCAGCGGTGCTTCGGGGCGTAATTTTTCGTGCAGCAATGAGGATAATCCTCAAATTCGGACCCGATCCGTGTAATTGCTACCATCATCTTTCAACTTTGCTTTCTCAAGGAGCATTAAAATTCAACGGAACAATAGCACGAGCCATCTATCTACAGTAAACATAGACAAGCAAAATACTATCGGTACTAAGTTCATGATAAATTTAAGTTTAATTAATCATATTAAAACCTCCCACTTAGACAGACATCTCTCTAGTCATCTAAGTGATTCGTGATCAAATCAACTAAACCATGTCCGGTCATCACGTGAGATGGAGTAGTTTCAATGGTGAACATCACTATGTTGATCATATCTACTATATGATTCACGCTCGACCTTCGGTCTCCGTGTTCGAGGCCATATCTGTTATATGCTAGGCTCGTCAAGTTTAACTTTGAGTATTCTGCGTGCGCAACTGTTTTGCACCGTTGTATTTGAGCGTAGAGCCTATCACACCCGATCATCACGTGGTGTCTCGGCACGAAGAACTTTCTAGCGGTGCATACTCGGGAGAACACTTCTTGATAATTTTAGTGAGAGATCATCTTATAATGCTACCGTCAATCAAAGCAAGATAAGATGCATAAAGGATAAACATCACATGCAATCAATATAAGTGATATGATATGGTCATCATCATCTTGTGCTTGTGATCTCCATCGCGAAGCTTACCGTCATGATCACCATCGTCAGCGGTAGCGACACCTTGATCTCCATCGTAGCATCGTTGTCGTCTAGCCAACTATTGCTTCTCGACTATCGCTCTGCTTAGTGATAAAGTAAAGCAATTACATGGCGTTGCATTTCATACAATAAGCGACAACCATATGGCTCCTGCGATTGCCGATAACTTCGGTTACAAAACATGATCATCTCATACAATATAGCATCACGTCTTGACCATATCACATCACAACATGCCTGCAAAAACAAGTTAGGCGTCCTCTACTTTGTTGTTGCAAGTTTTACGTGGCTGCTACGGGCTGAGCAAGAACCGTTCTTACCTCGCATCAAAACCACAGCGATACTTCGTCAAATAGACTCCGTTTAACCTTCTCAAGGACGGGCGTATGCCTTCGATTCAACTAAAGTGAGAGAGCGGACACCGCGCGGTCACCTTTAAGCAGCGAGTGCTCGGGCGGTGAAACCAGTCTCGCGTAAGCGTCTGGCGTAATGTCGGTCGGGCGCTTCATCTCACAATACCGCTGAACCAAAGTATGACATGCTGGTAGGCAGTATGACTTGTATCGTCCACAACTCACTTGTGTTCTACTCGTGCACATGACATCAGCGCATAAAACCAGGCTCGGATGCCCTTTGTTGGGGAGCGTAGTAATTTCAAAAATTTCCTCGATCACGCAAGACCATGGTGATGGCATAGCGAGAGGAAGTGTCGTCCACCTACCCTCGTGAACCCGGCGGGCGTTATAACAACGCGGTTGATGTAGTCGTGCGTCTTCACGATCCGACCGATCCAAGCACCGAGCGTCACGGCACCTCCGAGTTACGCACCGTTCAGCTCGATGGCGATCCCGGACTCGATCCAGCAAAGTGTCGGGGATGAGTTCCGTCAACCTGACGGCGTGGTGGCGATGTTGATGCTCCACCGGCGCGGGGCTTCGCCTAAGCTCGCGATGATATGACTTCTCCGGCGCGAGGGCTTCGCCTAAGCTCTGCTGACGATATGACGAAGTGGAATATGGTGGAAGGGGCACCGCTGCAGCTAAGGAAAGATCCGTAGATCAACTTGTGTCCCATGGGGTGCCCCCTGCCCCGTATATAAAGGAGCCAAGGGGGTGCGGCCAGCCTTGGGGCGCGCGCTGGAGTCCTACTCCCAGGAGTAGGACTCCCCCTGTCCTAGTTGGAGTAGGATTGGGGAGGGAAGAGGAAGGCGCGCCCCTCTCCTTGTCCTATTCGGACTAGAGGGGGAGGCGCGCAGCCACCTGGCTGGCCCTTCCTCTTCTCCTTGTGGCCCATGAAGGCCCATATACCCCCGGGGTTCGGTAACCCCGGTGTTCGATAACTTCTGTTTCACTCGGAACCCTTCGAAGTCAAACATAGGCTTCAATATATCAATCTTTATGTCTCGACCATTTGAGACTCCTCGTCATGTCGTGATCACATCCGGGACTCGAACAACCTTGATGCATCAATACTTATAAACTCATAATGAGCTGTCATCGAAGCGTTAAGCGTGCGGACCCTACGGGTTCGAGAACTATGTAGACATGACCTAGAACCATTCTCGGTCAATAACCAATAGCGGGACCTGGATGCCCATATTGGTTCCTACATATTCTCTGAAGATCTTTATCGGTCAAACCGCATAACGACATCGTTGTTCCCTTTGTCATCGGTATGTTACTTACGAGATTCGATCGTCGGTATCAATACCTAGTTCAATCTCGTTACGGTAAATCTCTTTACTCGTTCGTAATACATCATCTCACAACTAACTCATTAGTTGTAATGCTTACAAGGCTTA